>CM053783.1:558837426-559247426 GCA_028749045.1 Cupressus sempervirens
GGTCTGTCAGCTTATACATACTCTTTAGCTTAGTACCATTGTATCTATCTAGCTTTCATGTCAGTTCCTCCTTGATCAGCATCTTGCACACATCACACAACCCTTGGTTAGCTATTCCAATGCATCCTTTAGCTAGATCTCCTATCACCATAGTGTTATCCTTCTTAGTTCAGCTTGCCAGACACATCACTCATCCAGATCCATCAGCTTAGGTGCTCTCCGATAGATCCTTGTAGGATATAGCTTTCTTGATGTCTGATCTTGGTCCGTTGGTACCTCATCTCACCCATCTCATTGGCAAATGATTCTCTTTTGAATTTTTTTTTTCTTTTGATTTGGAATCTTCCCTTTTGGGTCTTGAAGTATCTTTTCCAAACAATCTTTTGTTCCCTCCTCAAGGTTGCCACGATCTTCCATATCATGGTATATTGCGAATGGGGCAATCTAAGCGTAAGGTCTTGATCAAGTCTTTTGTTTGTTTTTCTTTTATGTTTGTGGGTTACCCAGTGTTGGTTCCACTCTGATTCTTTCGAGATTCATGTGTGATGTTGGGGGCAATCTTGCATGTTTGTTTTGAGTCAGTTCGTCAGTCCTCTGGAGAGTTGGTGAAAAGGCCTTGATGTTCTTAGTAACCTTGGCAATTAACCAACAGTCCTATAGCAAATCTAGTGCTCAACTACATGGTGGTACTTCTCTTTGAAGTATCCCCCTGCTCAAAAAAGCTTCAATGGAATCCCTTCATCTCCATTATCCCCCATCCATATCCAGCATCTGTCTCTCCTACCCTAGCTTATGCATCAGTATCTCTTTGAATCAATCTTCACTTTTAGCTTTAGGGATCCACAATCCTAGTCTTAGGGATTCACCAATCCAATCAATCCACCAAGCCTCATCTTTCGAGATCCACAATCCTAGTCCTAGGGATCTCCGAAACCCATCTTTTGCCGATCTAACTCTTTGAAATTCTATTGCATCAGCTTTATAATCCCCTCATCCATCTTCCTATCCTAGATTCCTTTTTATAGCACTCTACTCCTTCATCCTCCACCTTCCTTGAAGTCTTAAACTTGCTTCCTCTTGTGCCTTTGACCTCCCTTTATCATTCTCCTGTAGTGAGAGTTTGAGCTAATTTAGCCCTTTCTCTTTGCTAATCTGAGTCTCCTTGCTTATCCTAAATTCTTGTACTTTTCAAGAAGCCGTCGAGCCTCGCTTTCTCTTCCCACCGCCTTCTTGAGGGGGCATCTCGCAGTCCATTCTCTCCTCTTCTGCTCTAGCCTTGGGCATCTTATTTTTTTATCTTTGATGCCATGCCACTTACGATATCACATCAAAGAGGGGCAAAATGTAGACACCTAAAATCCATTAGAAAATAAAGTATTTTTATTTTTTGAAAAAGTCCCTGATGACATCATCATTTATTAATTAATTAATTTATTTTTATGCCATTAAATCCCCTTGTCTTAATTAAAAAAATTTAATTAAAGAATCCCTCCCAAAAATGTTTAAATCTTATTTAAACATTATTTCCTTATTTATTAATTATTTAATTAATAAATTGACCAAAAATCTCAAAATAAATATTTAATTTATTTTTTGCCCAAAACTTGGCCAATTTCCTTAAGATCACTAACCTCTTCCAAAATCTTCTAATCCTTCTTTAATTTTGATTAAAGGCTAATCCCATCATTTTCTACCCCTAATCCCAACTCAAAATATTTAACTAAGGTTGAATATTAATTCTCATATTTATTAAAAATGTTTTAATAAATATCTCCTCAAACCAAACCTATGAGATAAATAAACTTTATTTATCCTAACCCTAAGCCTATCCCTAAACCCCCCTTTTTAGCCTAATCCAGCCCATCCACCCATACTAACCAAGCTTAGCCACTAACTCACCCACCCTCATTAAATGCCATCCACTTGCATATCTCTAACATCCCTAATCTAAATCCTAAATCACCTCTAATCCCCCCTAACCTTGTCACATTCCCTAAGCAAGCTTAAGACTTTCCTAAACCAAGCAAAGTCAACAATCTCAACTCCCTCCAAAATATCCCAACCACCCAACCATGAATGCTCTTACAAGGCCATAAAGACTCTTACAAGCCCATTCATTGCTCTTACAAGCCATTTATGAAGGGTCTTTATGAAGATATTAACCCTTGAGCCTCCTTTATTGACTCATCCTTGCCCTTTCCTGCATCCTCACCCTGTGACATGTGTCACTCCCTGATTGGTTGTAAAGAAGCACAATCCATGTGCTCTCCTCTCATGCAATCTGAGCCCTCCATGAGCTTTTCCCCATCCTTGCATCTTAGCTGTCAAACCCTCAAGCCCTTAGCCTATAAATTGGATCCCCTCCCAAGCCATTCCAACACAATCCTTTAACCTAAAGTTATAATGCTAGTTTGAGAACAAGTTTTACATCTCCATCCATTATCCACATCCAAAATCCAAGAATCTCCATTGAAGCAAGTTTGAGTACCCATCTTGAGCATACATCCCTAAAACACAAGCTTTAATTAGACATAGCAAACCAACAAAGAGCTAATTCCTATTGAGAGAGTCCATTCATTTGGCTCACATTCCTAATTAGGGGTTCCTCTTTTGTCTATCTTATATGTTATATTAGTCTTGTTAGTTAATGCTTTGTTTCTTTAAATAGATTAGTGTTTCTTGCTAACATATTAGTATATATATGCATCATCTCTCTACCACACTCTTTCTTTGTATAAAACCCATCGCGCATCGTCTCTCTGAACAATTTTTTGATGAAATTAATCCATTTTAAGGTAGTTTCTTAATTAATTGGACCTAATTAGGCCTATTAGGCCTCTGAACAATATACTATACTTTTACATAGATATAAAACAATCAGTTATGCCTAGTAAATTTATATTAGACATAACATGATCACATTATGTTTAGTATGACAATTTAGTCATACAAAGAATAGCATGATCACATTTTCTAACAAAAAAATGTGATTGCAATTAGGCTTGGTAATAGGCCTATTTAACTACCCAAAGAATTGTGTTGATGTTTTCCCTCCATTTTTTGTTGCTTTAGACTTTTCAACTTCTAAGATCAATTCTCATCTTTGACTTCATTAGGTTTGCAAATAGTGAAGTGGGTATCTCTAAAATTACCATCATAATCTCACACATTTTCTTAACTTTCTAACCATATTTTTGATTTTTTTTTGGACAAGATTAGCATTGTGAAGATGATTTTTCTATATCGGTGTCTTGATAGTCCTCTTAGACATATGTCTACCATTTTTTCAATAATTTTTGATTTAATTAACCAAATGGAACATAAATTACATAATATTGTTCTACACTTGATTCTATACACTTTTTTTTTATTTTAAAAGTGTTGATTTTAGATTATTTTGATGCAAATTATGCCAACACACAAAGAGTTACCATAATTTCAAGATGGACTCACTTCAAAAAATTGTAGAAAAAAACTACTCATTAGAAAATTATGAAAAAAATACACAACTTCTAGATCTCACTCTTACGTATTATCCTACCATAGGGTTCTTCAAAATACTAAATATAAGTACATGTTTTGTTGACCACACGAAAATATCTATGTTATATTTTTCAGCAAAAAATAGGAACAGTTTTTTTGTGCACATGGGGTTTGACCCTCTTAATCTTATCCATTTAAAAAAAACCATAGTAGTTTAGAAACTAGATTCAGAGTAATACAATTTTTGTGTTTTACACATTTCCTCATTTTGAGTGCATGACCCTCAAATGGGTCTTCGAAGATTAGGTTTACTTGATTTCAGGAAAAAGTCTCCACTTATACCCCCCCTTTTGCACACCATCTTAGTGCACTTACCCTTATGATTAATACTAAATTGTAAATACCGTGGTTAATAATGCCCAAAATAAATCACTTCAAAATTTTCTTCTAAAATAAAAGTAATCCTCTTTTTAGGGGATTATATTTCCAAATATCTTTGTTCATATCAATTATAAATGAGCCCATTTATCATTGTATTTCTATGTTAAAAAATTAAACCATTTTGACATGTTGTCTCAAATCTTGTGGGAATGATAGATCTAACTGTAAGTTTTTGTCTTCATCAAGTAAATTTCAAGACCAATGTTAGTGTAGTGAAATCATTCCCCAGTTTGTACAATCCACAAATTCTGATAACAATAATCTCACAACCAATACCAAATTTAAAGGTTCCTAAGTTCTATGCACATCAAACTCAATACCTTTTTGGCATTTTTTTCTTATCATAGAAGCTCCCCTTTTGCATTGTACTACAAACAAAGCCACTATTTTATCTTTTAGAGAGAACACAAAAATCAATACATCCAAAAGATTTTTAGCTGTAGGATTCAATTTTACATGGCTTGCAATAATATCTACTACATGCATATAATCAAGATCCTTATATGTTAGGTTGGATGTTTCCCTATAGGCTAGAGATGTCTATATATAACTCATAAAAGGATGGTGAGAGAGAATCTCAAACCTAAAAAGGGGTTGTATTGGGAAATAAATGATATGAATAAATCATGGATTCATTTCACCTAATCCGACCCCCCCTCCCCCCCGCCCTCCCAATATATATTACAACACACAATTTTCATCAGATCAACATTCATTGTTTCAAAAGCCATCCAAGTTATAACTGGTTGAACATTGCTTGTATTTATGACTAAATAAGGAAAAGAAAACTAGATGACCAAGCTCTCCCACCAAGATCTAAGACAATAAAACATAATATATTTCCACAATTTAAGTTTGTACCCCAAATAAAAGTTGTTGAAAAATCTAAAATTCAAAAATAACAACTTAAATTAAAATTATATTAATGGCCAACAAATTCATAATTGTACATGAAATTGAAATTATGGATAAAACCCAAAAGTCCTAAGTGTACTTGAAACTAAAATTATATACAGGCCTAGATAGTTGGAATTGTATGTAAGATTGAAATTATATCTATGACCAAAACAGAAAAAACGTAGTTGAAATTGTATGCAAGATTGAAATTATATCTATGACCAAAATAGAAAAACGTGCCCAATTTTAAAAATCATAAAATTTACCAAAAAAAAATAATTATAAACAAAATTATGAATGGAATTCCATCCACAAATTCAATTTTAAATCTACAAAACATGTAAATCCAAAATCTTACTTAAATTTTCAATGACACGCTAAAGTTAAAAGGTCTTTTACTCTAAAAAAATAACAATAGCATTACTACTCTAAATTCCATAGTGTACAATGCCCTATATTTATGTTAAGAGTAACAATTTAGTAGAGTATGAAAGACCACCACGCCACTTAATTTTGACTTTAGATTTCTATTCGTTGTTTTCAAGAACTATGGTAAATGTTTTTGGAGAGTTTGCAAGTTTTCCTTATGCGTCATTTTGCATCACCTATGTTGCAATGCTTAAATGTTTTTGCCATTGCCATAGTAAGGAACTTAAATGTTTTGTGTATTTTATTCCTTGCTTCGAAAGACATTGCCATAGGTTGTTAAAAACGCTATAAACTATAGTTTTATTTCTATTTTCTTTGGAAAAAAAAAAAATCAAATATTTTGAAACACCATGCTGATAACAAAGCCACAACCCAAGAAAACCTTGTGTGATTTTATACTTTAATTTCTTCCAACTTAAAAATTGTGCTTGAAGATTAGGGAGAAAAGTTGTAACTTAACATTATAGGGATTCCTTATCATTCACATTTATCTATTTTATAATTTCCCTTACATTTCAACATATACTTGCATACCCCATTGATGTGATCACAAGCTAAAGTAAAACAAGTAGTTTTCTAATGCTAAAGAATAGTTTGTCTCTTATTTTTAATTTTGTCAAACAAAATTAGGAGAAATATTTTTTCTTCTCTCAACATTAATGAGATTTGACGCATTTGGGAATAGAGAAGTTGGCTTTAATGTGGTAGTCCTTATTTTATTTTGTTTTCTATTACTTTCTAACTTGTTATTAAACTTCAATTTTTGTTTTTTGATTGATAATGGGTCAGAGTTGAGATCAACATGGGGCTCAAGTAGACTCGAACCTAAAATTTCCAAATGAGAGGCTTAATACCTAATATTGGTTTGTTTGGTGTTCCCCATTAAACTCAATTTTTTTAAAATAAAAATATTGAGATTCTATTTTACAATATGTCATGTACATTGGATAATTTATCTACAATAGGACATTAATTGTAAATCATAGTAATAAATGCAAACCATATTAGATGTCATATTACTTATTACATTTGAGTCACGTGTTACTCTGGTGTTGATGTATTAGCACATACTCTCTCTCTCTCTCTCACACACACACACACACACACACACATCCACATATTCTCTCTCTCTCTCCCTCTCTCTCTCTCTCTCTCTCTCTCTCTCTCTCTCCTAATACATTTTGACTCATTTTTTAATGAAAATTGGTCAAGTTTTTGACTCATGTTGGTCAAATTTTGGACACACTATTTTGTCATTATTTTTGTTGTAAAAAATTTGACCAATATTTGCTTTGGTCAAAATTTTGACCAAATTGTCGATGATCACTATATGTTATAGCGATAAGCTCCTTTATCGCTCACTGAAAACACTCATCACCATGACTTATAACGATATCTCCTTTTCAATCATCAAAAACACTCATCATCATGACTTATAGCTATATCTCCTCCTTTTCGATAGAAGAGTTTGCTATATTCTATAGCGATATCTCCTCCTTTTTGATAGAAGAGTTCGCTATTATCTATAGCAATATCTCCTCCTTTTCGATCACTGAAAACACTCATTGAAATGACTTATAGCGATATCTCCTCCTTTTCAATAGAAGAGTTTGCTATATTCTATAGCAATATCTCCTCCTTTTCGATCACCGAAAACACTCATACCCATGACTTATAGAGAAACAACATCTCTATTGCTCTTTACTGTAATGATTATATTTGTTTTCCATTTTTCGATGATCACTATATGTTATAGCAATAAGCCTCCTTTATCGCTCATCATTATATATTATTTTTGTAGTTTCTTCGCATAGCGATAAAAGGGATCGCTATATGTCATAGTATATTCCTCATTGCTCATCGCTCTGTCAAGATTAAACCTTCTCCATATAGCGATAGAAGAGTTTGCTATATTCTATAACGATATCTCCTCATTTTCGATCATCAAAAACACTCATCGCCATGACTTATAGCAATATAAAATCTCTACCACTCATTGCTATAATGATTATATTTGTTTTTCATTTGCCAATGATTGCTATATGTTATAGTGATAAGCCTCCTTTATCGCTCCTCGCTATATTATTTTTGCAATTTTTTCGCATAGCGATAAAAGGGATCGCTATATGTCATAGCGATATACTTTCCTCATCGCTCATCGCTATGTCAAGATTAGGCCTTCTCCATATAGTGATAGAAGAGTTTGCTATATTCTATAGCTATATCTCCTCCTTTTCAATCACCTAAAACACTCATCACCATGACTTATAGTGATACAACATCTCTATCGCTCATCGCTGAAATGATTATATTTATTTTTTGTTTGTTGATGATCGCTATATGTTATAGCAATAAGCCTCTTTTATCACTCATCGCTATATTATTTTTGTAGTTTCTTTGCATAGCAATAAAAGGGATCACTATATGTCATAGCGATATACTTTCCTCATCGCTCATCTCTATGTCAAGATTAGGCCTTCTCCATATAGCGATAGAAGAGTTTGCTATATTCTATACGATATCTCCTCCTTTTTGATCATCGAAAATACTCATTGCCATGAATTATAGCAATACAACATCTCTATCACTCATTGTTGTAATGATTATATTTGTTTTCTGTTTGTCGATGATCTCTATATGTTATAGCGATAAGCCTCATTTATCGCTTATTGCTATATTGTTTTTGTAGTTTCTTCACATAGTGGTAAAAGAGATTGCTATAAGTCATAGAGATATACTTTCCTCATCCCTCATCTCTATGTCAAGATTAGGCCTTCTTCGTATAGCGATATAAGAATTTTCTATATTCTAGAGCGATATCTCCTCCTTTTTTATCACCAAAAACACTCATCGCCATGACGTATAGTGATACAACATCTCTATCACTCATCATTTTAATGATTATATTTCTTTTCTATTTGTGGATAATCACTATATGTTATAGTGATAAGCCTCCTTTATTGCTCATCGCTATTGCTATAGTGTATCCTGACTCATGGAGCCTAATCACTGTAACTATAGCAGTATATGAAACATCGAATGAAGAAACAACATTTCTATTGATTGAGGTTTCTGATGTGCATGTGCAAAATGAATTTCATTAATGGTTAAATGAAATGTTAAATGATGGATTCCAATGCTTATTCGATGGTTCGAGTGAGGCGGGAAGTCGAAGAAATATACAAAGAAGTCAAAGCAAGGTTTCACAACATTTGTTGATTTTTTGGTGGAATTAGTGTGGCCAATGCTTACACAATTTCTAACCACAATGTCCAGGTGAGTTATGCATCCACCCCTTAAGATATAACAATAAACCTAAACCCAACATTTCATATGAACCCACCAATGTTTTTTCAAATGAGGGTTACAATGTTCGCACCTTGGGCACTTCAGTTAAGGTGACCTGTACAAGGCAACGACGATGCGAAACACAACTACTTGTGTGTTCACTAGTTCACTTAATGTTATCAAGCAAGAGTCCATTGAAACATATTGAGGAGGAAAGACAAAGAAATCATATATATATATATATATATATATATAAAAGCTAGCAGATTGGAGGAGAATTATCAATTACATATATATATATATATATATATATATATATATATATATATATATAAAAGCTAGCAGATTGGAGGAGAATTATCAATTTATTGATCTTCAACGAGGAATTCCTAGTAAGCGGGAGTCATCAGCTCGCGTTGACTACGTCCCTGCCCTTTGTACACACCGCCCGTCGCTCCTACCGATTGAATGATCCGGTGAAGTGTTCGGATCGCGGCGATGACGGCGGTTCCTGTCGGCGACGTCGCGAGAAGTTCACTGAACCTTATCATTTAGAGGAAGGAGAAGTCGTAACAAGGTTACCGTAGGTGAACTTGCGGTAGGATCATTGTCAATTCGAGACCCTGAATCGTGTAGGGGATTATCGGTCTCTCGCCCGTATTTAGCCTTGGACGGAATTTACCACCCGATTAGGGCTGCATTCCCAAACAACCCGACTCGCTGACAGCGCCTCGTGGTGCGACAGGGTCCGGGCCCGACGGGGCTCTCACCCTCTCCGGCGCCCCCTTCCAGGGGACTTGGGCCTGGTCCGTCGCTAAGGACGCTTCTACAGACTACAATTCGACAGGCGCGGCCGTCGATTTTCATGCTGGGCTCTTTCCGGTTCGCTCGCCGTTACTAGGGGAATCCTGGTAAGTTTCTTTTCCTCTGCTTATTGATATGCTTAAACTCAGCGGGTACTCACGCCTGACTTGGGGACGCGGTAGAGATGCAGCAATGCCCGCACTGCGGCGGGCCGCTGAGCCCAGAATAAGGTTCCTCGCGAGGAATCGTTCGATCGGCACAAACCAACGCCGGCCTTTGCGAGCCACCGCTCGTCGCGACGGTTCTTTTTTCTTTTTTTTGTCAAGTCCCAAAGTTTTGAACTCGAATAGAGTCGGATGCCCCGACTCGAGTCATCTCCAAATTTTTCGCACGACTCATGTCACCGTGCTCGACTTGATTCTAAGTGCCCCGAGCCGTGTACATGATCCAAAAGCGGTTAACTTTTTCTTTTTGGTTAACGCCCAAAGTTTTCAACCCGACCCGCCTAGGCAACCTCGACTCGAAGCGCCTCGAGCCTTAATGGCCTCCAATGTTTTTGCACGACTCATGCCACCGTCGACTTTTCGCTCGAATCATGTCACCCATATATATATATATATATATATATATATATATATATATATATAAGCTAGCAGATTGGAGGAGAATTATCAATTACATATTTGAAGAATTCAAATAGGAAACGCTTCAAAATGTAGCACACATTCACTAAAGAGTATACATGACCCATCTATGACCAGAATAAGCACACACTAGTACTATGATATTATATCAGATAAATCATCAGTAGGCCACGAAGGAATATATAGGTTTAACTAGAAAACAATAATTGGATAAGTATTATCTTATACACATCAAAATATATCCAGAACAACAATTTCATACTCTTGTCAACTCTCAATATTGAACTAGTGCTTAAAATAGATTACCTTAAATCATATTAGACTTGGGTATGGATAATATTATGTATTACCTTCCTCTATCAACGTATAAGGTGTTCATTAATAAATTCGAGTGTAAAGGAGTTCAAATTCGAATAAAACCAAGGGTGTAGAGTTGGGTATGGATAATATTATCTATTACCTTCCTTTATCAATGTATAAGGTGTTCATTAGTAAATTCTAGTGTAAAGGATTTTAAATTTGAATAAAACCAAGGGTGAACTAGCAAATTTCTATAGCCACCTATATAATTTAATATAACCTTGTTAAAAAGGAAATGTCACCTTGCAAAAAATAACTATGGGGAATAACCTAATAAAATAATCTGATTGGTTTTTACTATTGGATTGACTACTTTTCACAATATTCACCCAAGAATTAATGTATAATGTGTCAAAGTCATAACTATCTTTCACAATGGAAGATGAATTGAGTTTATAGAATGAGGAAAAAATCCAACAGAGTGCACCCAAATAAAATCTCGAATCCACTACATTGCTATAACTTAAACATACTGAAATAGTAGGAGGAGTAAACTATGAAGAAAGAAAATGAAAAACAATACAAAACTTACTGATATTTGGAGCCCACAACAAAATGGAATTGGTTGAGTGAATTGAAAAAGAGATCACGATTGAAAACTACTTTGTCATGTTTAACTAGAGGTAGGGGAGAAGAAGGTCATGTTTCCTGAGGCAAACAACTAGCTCTAATAGGTAATCTAGCCACTACTTTAGGATCTACGAAACATTCAGTAGCACCAGTATCAACTAGAATAGAAACAATAATACCAAAAAGTGTACTAGTTAGCTAAATAGGTGTAGCTTGAAAGTTTGCTTGCGATAATCAATTGTAGCATGTATGTGATGCTGTGATGGAATTTTCTTCCTGTCAGACCACTGCGGGCATTTAGTAGCAAAGTGATTACCACCACAGACAAAGCATCTATTTCTAGGATCCCTCCTATCATCATTTCTATTCTGATCATTCCTATTATTCTGATTCCTTTTGTTTTTCTCATTTCCATTCCTATTGTTTTTGTTATTTTGGTTCCTATTACCATTCCAATTCCCTTTGTTCTTGTTCGTGTCAAAACCCTCCTATCCTTTTTCCATATTTTTGATTTGTTGTTTCTTCCTATTTCCCTTATACCTGTCATCTTGGTACCCCTTGTTATCTTGATATCCTTTGTTATCCTAGAACTTCCTCTTAAAATTCTAGCTAATGGATTTAGATGAGGTCGCATCCTTTAGTCTTTGCTCCTACTTAAGAGCCTTATGCAGTACAAAGTCCATCATTTTAGGTTCCTGCATCTCAACGTCACTATAAAACTCAGGTTTTAAACCCATCACAAATTTTTGGGTTTTGAATAATTCATCATGTTGGTATTGCAAAACATATTTCACTAAATGACAAAAGCATTCATGATATTGTGTGACGTTCATGTTCCCTTGAACCATTTTATAAAATTCTACTAATTTCTTATCATAATAGAGTTGTGGTAGCCATCACTTGTGGAAATGTTGAAGAAACTCTTTACAAGTTACCTCTCCATGCTAAAATTTCTTTTTAGTCATGACATTCTCCCACCATGACCTGCCTCATCCATGGGCTGAAAAGTAGCCCAAATTGCTCAAGACTTCCTAGCATAGATCTACAGAAGAAAATACTTTTCCATTTTTGTAATCCATGCCTCAACATCTTCCCTAGAAGCTCTACCATAAAAAGTAGGTGGTGTGACCTTCTTGAGGTCCTTGCTCAAATCACCCACAATCTGCACCCTATCTATGTTATTCATAGCCATTTGACAGTTAGCTTCTACTTTTTGCTCTTCCTCTGACCTCCTAAGTGCCTCAACCAATTGATCATCCTAAAATTTATTCCTACATTCCTCTTCCTATTGGTGTAGGGCTTCTAGGCACTGATCCTCTGCACATTTCCTTGTCTCCTCATCAACATGTCTACATTGAACATTCTGTTCCAAGGTATCCATCTTTTGTCCTTGCTATTGCAACAAGACCCCTTGCTGAGTCAGGAGCGCCACAATCTAATCCAATCTTTGATTAGGTTCATCACCTTGTGGACCATTACTAGATTCACTTCTATGGTTAGCTCTTGTGGCCATGGTGATAATTCAAACACCTAGATACATTTGCGCAAATTAGCATAGAAGCCCCAAGGCCTAGGTTTTTAACCTTAGGCTCTGATACCATATGTAAAGACCAAAAAATTGCAACATTATGCCACCTCAACCACAAAATGATAAATGCAGAAAGTCAATGATGCACATCAGCAATGGAGTTGAAAAGTCAAGACATTTCATTAGATAACTAAAAAAGATTACGTAGTTTGATACAACTCCAATTACAATGTTGTTTAGAAAAATAATGATGCTCAAAAGATAAGTCATATAAGTCTTCAATACATCCACTCAATGAAATGTTGACATTACTGAATATGTCACACAGGTACATTTATATAATTTCATATACATCATGAAGAAAGAATGAGTGATCATCCATAAAAAAAAAGTTTACAGCTTCCAAGTGTTTTCTGTCCTACTTTTGAGTGTTTTGTTCCTTAGCCAATGAATGACATCCATCTACTATTTAATGGGGGTGTGGCCTAGGTGATTTTACCATGCCAACCACGGAGTTAAATTACTCCCCCTGGGGTTCTTCCTGACATGAAGAACACCCCGACACTAGCACAAGAATGTTAGCTTCCTAGAACAAGATGAATTAGATGGATTGGGTGCGGTTGTGAAACTTACTACAAACATCCATGTGTTAAGTAGCCTAATCATAGATATATGGCAAGGAAACAAAAGAACATTCTACACATCAACACATATGCAAAAAGTAAAGAGAACATATCTACCCATATGTACAAATCAACATATCTAATCCATGCTTCAATGAAAGTATGCATATCTACCCATACAAAATGTCAAAGATAATAGTTTTTCAATTGAAATAATAAAAGATGGCTTGGCCAAGCACTAAATTTTCCAACATGATGCATGGAGAGTCAAATCATAATGAATCCTACCACGCAACACTCAACAAGTTGAGAGAAGCAAACAAAATGCATCCATCCCCACCCTCCCAATTCCATATACACCAATCCATAAGGAAATAAATCAGTCTTACTTAAAAATTAACAAATTCACAATATGTTTCCACTAGTAACCAGCGCCACTCAGTATTCATAAAGTGAAACAAAATTACCACCATTTCCACCCAAGATTTAATTCACAAAATTGAAATCCATACTTAAAACTTTAAAAAAAATTGTTGAATCTCTTTTGATAGTAACTAGCTATATGGTGTTTTTTAACTCATTTCATATCCATTCGTGTTAACAATATTCAAAAACTACCATAGGAAGGTACAAAATAAAAGAGCACTATGTTTAGAATTACATGTTTGTACATCTTAAGCTAGCAAAAGTGTTATAACCTCAAGCATTCTATACTGACATTTATCATTTAACAAAGTACAATGAGTTATTTCCTAGCTAAATCCTTGATACACTATAAACACTAAGGACTCATATCATATTTAGAGGTTTAAGAAGACCAAGAACAACAATGCTACTATTTCGTTGTTTTAAAAGTTTAGAAATTTTGGTTACTTCAGCATAAAATATAAACAGTCCATCATTATTGTCACATAATCATAGTCTTAAGTTCTACCCAAACTATGGAACTTTACATCATGTGCACCATCAACAAAAAACATTGGAAAAGAAGTTTCTACAAGATTGACAACATTGGTTCTAGCATTGCGTGTGGCTACAGTTTTGGAACAACGCATCTACAATCTTCTCTGCAAAATTCAGACCATTTACAGAGCTTGAATTTGTAGTCCAAAATATAATAGAACGAGGTCTAAATAACACTAATTATAATGACATAGATAATGAGTTACAACATCTGGTTCTTGGGAAAACAAATGGGTATATCAAGTGTGAGGATTTGTGAGAAAAATAATATGGAATGAAAGCAAAAATGATAGCATGGTACCTGAAGAGAATCATGGCACTAAGAGTGTTTCCAACATTATGAGATATTAATAATTATGCATGCCATGATACTACTTTAGGAGGTTCTTTGTTTTGTTGGGAAAAACATATGAATGCAATTTCTAGTCAAACTAAAACAATTAAGAACTGCCATAAAGCTTTTCATGTTTCAAATCTTCAATAAAAAAAAATGAAATCAGAAAAACTCGTATTGCATTGGTGTGATGATTTTTTTTGTGATGGTGAGTGTTTCTTTAAAAAGGTTGTCGGTATTCTGAGTAATGGAGGGTTTTTTTTTAATACAACATGCTCTTAGCATTTGGATTGAGGGGGTGTTGTTGGCTAGCACACATAATTAGAGGGCATTAAAAACTAGAGGTTTTGATGTTGAATTCTAAGAAAAGAAAATTATAATCCCCTTGAAAATGAATCACAACCCTACTGAACAGCCACAATAAATTTGTGTGTTTCCTAATTTAAAAAAAAACCTTAAATACTAATCTCTGTGCCCATTGACAAATAATAAAACTAAACCACAACAACCTAGTTACAAATTTCATCATTTTTTTGAATTAAGGCTAAGAAAAACATAGGAAGAATAATATTTTAAACAAATGGCAACAACTGAGGAACTTGAAAAGAATGTTCTACCCTTGCAATTTATTCAACTTGAGTGCTACCCTCTCCAACATAGTTGTCTCTCTCCCAATTGATTTCTCCTCCCCTGCTTTTATTATTTTTTCCCCTCCATTATACCTCTGTCATGGAAGAAACTGCCCCCAAACTTTTTGGAAAATGGGCATTTACTACCCTTGAATATAACAGCTGTAAGATGACCTCCTTCCCCAATAATATCCAAAAACCAACTCAGTTAAAAACACAAATTTTCAAGGAATTAAGATAAAGTTGCCATAAAATAAATTATCACGTCTAATAATTCTTTAAAAAAAAATCTTCTAAGACATAAAACTATGAGGCACAATTATTTTCTTTTCAAAAATTAGAACCCCACTCATGCCATCAAATTTCATTTTAATATCTTATTACCATTTATGTATTAAGAAATTAAATAAAAATAAAATGCATCAACATTATTTCACACTAGACTAAGTGGTGTGTGATATGCCATAGGGATTATCCATCTATCCCCTTCTAAGAGGCTAACTTTCTCTACCTCAACCACACCCTCGCCTTCGACACTTGCAGACATTCAAACACTTGCAAACATAAAGTAGTTAGTATTTGTCAATCAATAATAAAACATCATATGTGAATGTCATAACTATAATGCTTACGCGTGTAGGAGTTGATGAAATCCAACTCCGTAGTCACCAAGATCACCTACATGCAAAAGAAATCAAGAAGGAAGAGGTGGAGCTTGGAAAAACCTTAAACGAACATGAGAGAGAGATAATGCAAAACAATAAAATTGTATTTACAATAGAATGCAATGCAAAAATACAAAGAGAGAGACCAAATATAAAAGCCTCATGGAATCTTGTAGAACAAGCTAGAAGGTGGTAGAAGATAAGGTTGACAACTAAGAACTCTTCCACAAAAAGGTGGAACATGCTAGAAGGGAAAAAACTCCCATGTTGTCAACAACTCATCACTACATGCATTAAATACTAAATATTAAATAAATGCATTAACCTAAGTAAGCTTAAGTAAATAGAATAAATAATAAATAATAAATTATTTACTCTAACACCCCCCCTTAAGTGCAACTTAGGGGAATTCCTTAAGCTCACAAAACTAAGATGAAATGCAAAATGGGTCTCGGCAACAAGGCCATGCTAAGTATCCATTTAAAATGCAAAGAGATACAACCTTTGAAAATAGGTAAAGAAAGAAAACCACATGGGAAAAACCCTCCCCCAAAAAGAGGTAAGAACCTAGTGAAGAACTGAAGAAGCCTCCAACTAGGGGAACATCCCCTAAAATAGGAACAAGGAGTGATCGTGAAGAGCATCACTGAAGCATGAAGAAACTGCAAAGTCTACCATTTGAAAGAAAGCTGTTGATTTGAAGAACCTCCATGGAAGAAGATGACATGAACCGAGTGTGTCTATATGGTACATAATCCATCTCACCGAAATGCATAGGTAGCCAGCCATTGCAATCACCTTGTATATAGGATCACCCAATGAATACATAGTTCACACTATCAAACCATCAACCCATGGATGTATTAGAACAATGAACAACAACATAACCACCCCTTAATGCAGATGGGGTGAGATGACAAGCAATTGAGAAGGTGGGCCAAAAATCTCTTGTAGACGAACCAAGAACAACGAGAGAGGAAGAAGTAAAAACACTTATAAAGACACAGTCACAACAATGCTACATGGGAAAACAAAAGGAAGACGGCCTAAAATAGAAAACAACTATCCCTCCCATGGTGCTTTATAAAAAAAAGTGTAAGTACAACTAACTCAAAAATAACGTTCATGAACTCGAAATGCAAAAGTGACACATTATCTCAGTGTGTATACAAAAGAGCTTACAAATGATGTTTACAATGATCAAAATAGGGAAAAATATGACACAAAAGATAGGACAACCGTAAACAAAAGAAACCATGCCAAGGAAACGATCCTCGGACCTAAAACACCCAAGATATCCACCATATAGAAAAAATGTCAAAAACATGATAGAAAGAGCATGGGCCAAAATTTAAGAAAAAGGACTACGCTTCTAGAAAGGCGACGAAACCAGCTTTCCAAAAATATAATGTTTTCAAAAAACTGACATGGGACGCAAAAGATATGCATGCCAAAGTCAAAAATAGAACTTCAAACTTGAACTAAAAAAAGGGCAAAAAAACTACATCAAAACTTGAAAATACCTACACCAACGTCTCTGTCTCGGAACGAGCTTTTTGGCACTTCCTTTGGATCAGAAAAATACCTTCATATGCTCAAGTTACGACCAAAAAATTGAAGGTAGGTCAAAATAACCCTGAAGGAGAGGTAGGAAGGTGCTGATGCAGTACTGACATCATGCTGACATTGGTAGATCACAACATTAAATTTGATAGCTTGGAGGCTGTTGTCGCAAAAAAGAATGCCACGTGGCATGCCACGTGACAGTCCACATGGTAGCCACATTGCAAGTATGGATGATGTGGCAGGGAGGCTCCAATACCATGTAGGAGTTGATGAAATCCAACTCCGCAATCACCAAGATCACCTACATGCAAAATAACTTGTCGAAGGAAAACCAAGAATGAAGAGGTGGAGCTTGGAAAAACCCTAAATGGACATGAGAGAGAGATAATGCAAAACAATGAAATTGAATTTACAATGGAATACAATGTGAAATACAAAGAGAGAGCCTGAATATAAAGGCCTCATGGAAGCTTGTAGAACAAGCTTGAAGGTGGTAGAAGATAAGGTTGACAACTAAGCACTCTTCCACAAAAAGATGGAACATGCTAGAAGGGAACAAACTCCCGTGTTGTCAACAACTCATCACTACATGCATTAAATACTAAATATTAAATAAATGCATTAACCTAAGTAAGCTTAAGTAAATAGGATAAATAAATAATAATTAATTATTTACTCTAACAATGCATACATCAAAATATGAACATAAATCACGCCTACATAATATCATCAACATGATCATAAAATGACTTAACCATTCGTTTAACATAACTTAAAAATCCTTAAATAACATTAATTTTCCAAATAGTTAACATATCATGAGATGATTAATCTAATCCATAAATTAATCTAGCAAGTTTAAAATAGTTGACCTAGTCAAAATAACAACATTGCCACCTAATTTCCATGTAGGCACAAACAAAGAAGTCATATGACCACAATTAATGGAGGACTTGGAGAAGTTGAGGATGAGATTGTTACAGATGGAAGAAGCGGAGGAGTGACTCTGATCATAATTGGGGGATGTGGAGGTGGAGTTGGTCCTTCAGGTGTGGGATTATAATCAACACATCATTTTTCTTAAACATCAATTGGCTCAAATGCAAGATATTCTTGAACAATTTCAATGAAATTGTTGGTAAAGATTTTGCTACTGAATCTGTTTGTGTAGAATGAAGAATGAAATTGCTTATGCAGAATGAAGAATGAATTTGTAAATTTTGTATGTAGAAAAAGGAATAAATGAAGCAAAGGCACTATTTTGTAAATCCTGATGAATTTCTTTTGAAGATCTATATTGAAAGGAAACAAAAAAACTTAAAATAAAGGAAAGGAAGGATTTCAATGATATGGATTATTAGCTTTAGTGTTAGATCAATGGAAGTGTCTGTCATCAAATCATTATTCTTATTGTTGCCTGTTTCTTTTTTGTTCATGAAAAGTCTTTATAGACCTATTTGTCTGTTGATCTAGCATGCAATCAATACCTCTACCATAAATTTTTATCAAATGATTTTACAAAATATGATCCAAAATTTATGTTGTGAAAACACAGTAGCTATTTGATGTGGTGTCTTCAACATCAAATTATGTTGAAATGAAATAACAAAAGTTTAATAATAATGTGAAGCTCAAATAGTCTAGAATGAATCTTACAATAGCAATCCTTTTTCTAGTTGTTTCCTACATTTTTCAAGAATAAAAAGCCTTTACATATGAGCTGGTTGATTTCCAAAATAACTCTTTATATTTGATAAATCAAATTATGTGTAGTCTTTTGCTATTTAAATTTTGATTTCCTACATTGATTTGCTACTGTTTTGTTGAATCTATAAAAAACTTAGGTTGTTGTTTTAATTTTGATTCATATGCATGAAATTTTTAGTTGATTTAACTGTTTGATCAAATTTTTTTTGTCAATAGATTATCAAATTCAAGCTTTTCTGTGTAAATTGTCAAAATAACAACTACAATGTCGACTACAACTAAGATTAACATTCAAACTGTCTGTTCAAATTGTCAAAATAACAGGTAGGATGTCGATTATAAACTTTTCATAAAGCTCATCCTAAGTCCACAAATGCCTTTTTGGATAAAGATAATTAGATGGAAAAGGTCGATATCTTTATTTTTGTGTGAATGTGTCGTTGGAAAGAACTATACATATTGGCAACAACAGTTAATTCAACATAGGTGAAAAATTGGAAAGAACGTAATATTCATTCATTTTTGTTATCATTGTGTATTATCTGTCAAGTTCTATTTGAATCTATTTTAGTTCTTTAAGTGATATTTGAATGCAAAAATTTCAATAGGTAAATGTAATTGTTTTCTTGATGATACTATATGATATGTACTATGTGATATGTCTTTAAATGGTGATTAATGTATCATCGTCATGATGAGTTGTCATAGTGAAATTTGATGTTATTTATATTCATGATTTATTTATATTACTTACTTCATACTTACATGTGTATGGTGTGTCTATTTGTTTTATATTTTTGTCTGATGAGGTTAAGGGAGGGAGTAGTAGTCACTTCCTAGTCAGGATCTACATGATGTACTGCTCACTGCCATTGCTTGTTTAACTTAGATATGTATAGATGTGTACATTCACTTGCCTTTTATATAGGTTATAAGTGTAATAACCCTAAAATGGTCCTATAGACTAGAGACCTTATTTGCTCCTAATCAAGGATCAATTTCTAACAATGTCAATCCAATTATTGACATAATTCATAGAAATCCTCAATCAAGTGATAAATTCTCATCAATTAATTCCTAAATCAAGAATTGATTGGCCTAGTCTATTTAATTAAAGAAAAAGTTTAAATACACTTGGCTAAATTTATTAACAAAAAGGAATTAATAAATTCCACCAAAAGACAAGTCATCTTAAAGGGGACAAATGGACAAGAAGTGGTTACATGGACCAATGAGAGCACATCACATGAATCACTCTAGTTTGAATCCTAACCCTCCTTCAAGTTTGAATATCAACCACTCAATTGACTTCAATTCCTATAATAGAGATGGATTTGAAGCTCAAATGGACCTCTCATTTAGACTTGTGTGGTTATGATGCCACATTCATGGCCCTCTCTCATTTAGATACATTCTCATGCTTCAAACAGGGCCCTCATTCTTAGCTGCATTGATACTATAGTGAATTGATAGTTCATTCTAGATTACAATTACTCATTTGTGTTCATAGTAATTCATGCTAGATCTTAATTATACATTCAATTAATAGTAACTAGATCATCTCTCAATTTGGTTAATGGAATTGGATAAATAGCTCTTGCATTCTCTCCTTTACACAAGAATCTCTCATTCTAGTTTTGTATTGTCACTGATTAGGACTCAATTTGAGGGCAACTAAGTAATAGATCACACTCTTTCCTAGACAAGGAGCAATAGGATGATTGCATTAGGGTTTTCTATGTGTTTCTATCAAGACATCTTTCATGTGCTAATGTATAATCTTATAATGTCTTATTGAAGTGTGTTATTTACAAATACACATTCTTGACACACAAGTAGTATTGGGCATCAACTTCTTTGAATTGCCAAGATAAGCGTGTCCTATCACTATAACTCAATGGTAAGAATGAGGAGATAATATTCAGGTCCAATCCTAGCCAAAGCTGAAATACTTGTCTTAAGAAGGAGGACATGTATCTAACTGCCTACCCTTTTTAAACTTGCGAGTCTTTCTTTTCATGTGTTGTTTGACTTTGACTTTGGTAAGTTTTTCTTGTGTTTTATGTGGTTTTGGCTATGTGATTCACTTGGTAAATAATTTAACTATGGCTTTTGGAATAATCTTATCATATTAGAATTATTAAATATTATTTGACTAAAAATAAAATATTAAAATATGATGTTTTTTAATTTATTAGAAATTGATTAAATATGTACTCTAAGTTAAAAATTAATTTAAAACCCTAATTTAAACAATTGGATAAAATAAATTAAAATATTAAAGGTTTAAATTAAAAGTCTAAATTAGAAAGTTGAGTAAAGAGAATTAAAAATATTTGAGAGTAAATATTAATTTATTGTTATTATTATTTAATTAATAATAATTAAGATTAGATTTGTGAATTACAAATAATGAGCTTTAATCATTATTATTAATTAAACTAATATTTTATACTTTTAAAAATGCTTTACATAATAATTCAGTGGAGAAAAAGAAAACAAAAAGAGTATTTTATTTAAAAGATGCATTAAGCATGCAAGAAATAATTAATAAATAAATAAATTTATTTAATAATATTTCATTAAAAGTAATATTCCTTGGAATGTTGGAGGAGGGGAGGAGGCTCTATCCTGGAAAGATTATTGGGAAGGTCTTCCCCCCTGACTATTATAACCTATTTGATAATATCAAAAACACTCTAACACAAATTTGGGGAAAATATGTAGCTGATTATAGATATATTTTAGTAATTAATGGAGAATCTATATGGGAATGGAGATCACTAGATGAAACTGGTGTTAAGGTTGAAAAGGAGGAGTTTTCAAACTTTTTGGATTAGAGAATAGTGTTCTATAAGAATAGACATGATAGATTAATTTGGGGATCCTCTAAGGATGGGAACTACAAAGTTAAAAAGATTATGAGATCATTGGGAGGAAACCTATGTTCCCCTTAACTTGTGTTGGGATCCAACTTGCCTACCCAAAGCAAGAATTTTCTTATAGGTTGCCATCTAGAAAAAGATATTAACTACAGATAGATTTACCAAACTAGGTTTTGAAGGACCTTCAAGATGCATACTATGCAAAGCTTAGTCAACAGATTTAGAACATTTATTATATAAATGCTCTTACTCCACCCAAGGTTGGGAATGGTTAAGATGAGAACTTAATTGGATCTCTCCCCTCCTTGAAAATCTTGAGAAACAACTAAAAATTTGGTCTAAATATAATAAGAATATAGTTTATAGAAAAATTTGGAATATATCACCATCTATTCTATTATGGGAATTACAGAAGGAAAGAAACACAAGACTTTTCAATAATTCATTCATGGATATCCGGACACTCCTCAATAAAGTGGAGGCAAGCATCCCAGAAGTTATGAACAATTATCTAAACATAATATCTCTTGAAGAAGGATCTTCTTCAGAATGGGACACACAAATGAAGAAAGACTGGTCTAAACTAGTCAATCCCCCTCTATTATACCCTAAGAAGAACCTTCAAGTTTGTAAGGATTGTAAGTGGGAACCACCTCCAATGGGTTGGTCAAAGATCAATTTTGATGGAACTTTGAAAGAGAATCCAGGCATAGCCAAAATAGGCTATATCATATACACAGATATTGGTATATGATAGTTAAGCAATCAAAACCCATTGGTAAATCTTCAAACAATATGGTAGAGTTAGAAGCTCTTAAAGAAGGATCGAGGCTAAGTTAGAATCGAGGTAAAAGGAAGCTCGTTATTGAGAGAGATTCACAAATTTTCCTCAATGCTCTAAGGAAGAGAGCTAACCCAAATTGGTGCATTAATTCAAGATTAGAAAGTAGAGTTAGAAGCTCTTAACGAAGGATTGAGGCTAAGTTAGGATCGAGGTATAAGGAAGCTCATTATTGAGAGAGATTCACAAATTGTCCTCAATTCTCTAAGGAAGAGAGCTACCCCAAATTGGTGCATTAATTCGAGATTAGAAATTATTTTTCTTGTAGTTGACTCATTCGATGAGATTAGAATAAAAAATATTTATCAAGAAGGAAATAGAGAAACAAATCTATTAGCTAACAATGGCACAGGCGATGTAGATATAACTCTAGAACCTTTAAGTTTCCTCTTTTTATTTTTCCATTCTCAATTATGTATTCAATTCATAGTAACTAGACCATCTTTCAATTTGGTTAATGGAATTGGATCAATAGCTCTTGTATTCTCTCTTTTGTATTCAATCTCTCACGAGTTTTGCATTGTCATGAATTTAGGACTTAATCTGAGGTCAACTAAGTACACTCTTTACTAGATAGGGAGCAAGACGATGATTGGATCAGGGTTTTCTATGTGTTTCTACTGATATCTTTCATTTGCTAACCTCTAATCTTGTAATGTCTTATTGAAGTGTGTTATTTGTAGGTACATATTCTTGACACACAATGGGTATCGAGCATCAACTTCCCTGAATTTTCAAGATGAGTGTGTCCTATCACTATAACTCAATGGTAAGAATGATGAGATAATATTTAGGTCCAATCCTAGCCAAAGTCAAACTAATTATCTTAAGAAGGACACATATTTGATTGCCTACCCTTTTTAAATATGTGAGTCCTTCTTTGCATGTGTTGTTTGACTTTTACTTTGATAAGTTTTTCTTATGTGTTTTATGTGGTTTTGG
Organism: Cupressus sempervirens; assembly: GCA_028749045.1. Taxonomy (NCBI): domain Eukaryota; kingdom Viridiplantae; phylum Streptophyta; class Pinopsida; order Cupressales; family Cupressaceae; genus Cupressus; species Cupressus sempervirens. The sequence continues at coordinate 558,861,026 of CM053783.1, forward strand.
CTATATGATTAACTTGGCAAATAATTTCATTATGACTTTTGGAATAATCTTATGATATTAGAATTATTAAATATTATTTGAATAAAAAGAAAATATTAAAATGATATTTTTTAATTAATTAGAAATTAATTAAATATGTACTCTAATTTAAAAGATTTAATTTAAAACCCTAATTTGAATAATTGGATAAGATGAATTAAAATATTAAAGATTTAATTTAAAATTCTAAATTGGAAAGTTGAGTACAAAGAGAATTAAAAATATTTGAGAGTACATATTGATTTATTATTATTTAATTAATAATAATTAAGATTAGAGTTTTATTGTATATAATGAGCTTAAATTATTATTAATTAAAATAAAAAACTATGATTTTAAAAGTGCTTTGCATAATAGTTAAGTCGAAAAAAAAAAAAAAAAAAAGAATATTTCAATTGAAAGATGCATTAAGTGAGCAAGAAATAATTAATGAATTTATTTATTAATAAATTAGTGAGATTTAATTAAAAGTGAGTTGTATTTTGTAAGTTACATGTTAGAAGCCCTAAGTAGGGTTATGGCTCTATATTAGAGGTTTTTTTGGTCATTTGAATGCGCATGGGTTTTAGGAGAGCAATTTGGGAATTGAAGTTAAAGAATTGTTGAAAGCTTAAGAGTATTTGGATTGTGTGTACATTCACTAGATTGTCAAAAATTTTGGCTATTAGATTGAGATAGGGTTTGAGAACTCATTTGTATAAATTATTTTAAAATATTTGTCTACCTTTTATTTGCCATGTTATTGAAATTTATGAAATGAAATATGTAGAATAAATTAGATTTGCAATTAGGAAATAGAATTTGATTCATGCATTGTTTGGAAACAACTGTCAAATGTAAACTATAGAGTTATGATGCTGAAAATTGGTTTAGAAAACACAAATATGAGAAATCAGAAAACTTCAACATTAAATTTTACAGAAAAATGATTATTATCAGCTAAGGTTTGAAAGAAATTATTTGAAAACTTCATAAAAAATCCTTGTAAAGATTGATAAAATAAAATAAATATTTGTCTCAAATTTAATCAAATTTTTTGTTTGAATTTTTTTTAAAAATAGATATATTCAAGATAGAAGACAAAGTATATTATGCTTGCGTGATTCAGAAGATCATAGATAGGTGAAAATAATTATTGCATGCTTTTTTTAATCAGTAAAAGACATAATTACCTATATATTAAATTAAAATTATTTAAAAAGATTTATCCCAATTCAAAGTGTGGGCACTCAAGAAGAAATCCTTGTATAGCTTGAGACATGTAATGCCATGTACATAATTAAATACAATTGCCTTAATTGTATCAAAGGGCTTTGAGAGGGCATTCCCTCCAAGTTACAACATTCTTCCCTAAATTTTGGGAAAGTTTAGGAAGGCATACCTTTATTTGTAAAGATAACTTAATTTTTATATTAAGATTATATATTTTGCTTTAATTTCTTATATTTTCTATTTCAGATTTGTCCAATTGATTCCTTGGTTATGCTTTCCATGCTATAGTGATGATCCTACTATATCATATCCATATCCTTCATGAATATTATTATATCAAGCCTCTAGGTAACAAAACCTTCATTTGTCTATATAGGAGTACCTGCAAAAGATTGACTCTTCTTGGCAAGATCATTGTTAGCTACAAAATTACATAAAAGGGACAAAAATTTGCTAAAATCGATAAAGTTAGATATGTCAAAAGGTTTCCTCAATTATTGTTAGATATGTGCAATCTATCTAAGTATATTATTGTGTAGGTTTTTTAACTATCTTAAGGTTCGGGTTAAGATATCATTGCCTTTGAAAATTGCATGCAAGAATTTCTTCTAATTTTACTTTAGTTTTACTATTGATTCTTCATGAGTTGGTTAAGAAAACTTGTACATTTTATTGTGTCCATTATAAGTTAAATGCATTATTTATAGGTTAAACTTAAAATATTTTAAGGTTAAGATATGTATTTCTTTCTTAAGATAAATCTGTTGTTGAGAATTTGATTTAGGTTGTTATTCTTCATTCATAAATGATATAACAAAATAGTAGCTTATACAAAGAGATGAGAATTCTATTCATTTCTTTGTTCTAGTTGGAGTACTATTTGAAAGCTGAAGATTAAGGAATCCTTTGTTAATACTTACAATTTATTTACTCTCTCGTATTAAACAATTTTGTATATATAGATAACTTTAAAGTTAATATCACCACACCCATGTTTATAATTGGATTGTAATCTATAAATTAGCTAATTTTTTCTTATTAAGTAGAAAGTCTTAAATATTAATTTTAAACATTGTTTATACATTTTAGATTATTTGTAGTTCATTTTTAAGATATATTTACAGTTCTATTAAACATGCTTTCACTAGTATGCCCTTTCTTTCTTAATGTGTTGACTATTTCATACCAAAATGAGCCAAGATATTATTTTTTACAAATTATTGCTAAAATTGCTCAGATTGACTCATTATACTCAATTTGAATATAAGTTTGATTTTTTTGTTAGTTGCTTAAGAATTCTAATTCTTCAGCTTAAAGCCCTACTCTTATTAGCTTGTATTGATTAATATTATATCAAAAAATTAGTGTCTCAAAACCCTTCAAATTCAAACTTGAATTCTTTTCCAAACTCTTCATGAGCACCAATCATACTTTTTTATCATTTCAGATTGACATGTGCTGATATTTAAACTATCATCTAACTTCATTCCCAATATTTTCTTTAGTCGATCATGAGACATGTTATTATCATAATTCCTTCGGTATGACTCCCACAATGAGCCCAAATTAAATTCCAATTTTTCAAATATCATTGTTAATAGGAAATTGGCAATACCAACTCTAACTAATTGCAATTTCTTTGACAACCTTTTATTCTCCTCCCGTAGCTTATCAAATTTCTCTTTTCATTTTGAATCACTAGGGGTTGGCAACGTTAGAACATGTCATCCAAACCTTTTGAAACATTCCTCATACATTGCCTTATACTGGTCCCTTTATCTTACCACCCTAATGACTTGTGTCTCATTCAATCTTGTCATATCAATTCTAGCCTTTGTTGTGGAAATGGGATCAATCTCCCCAACTTTCAATCTCATCATATGGCCAAATGCTCTATCAAAATTAATAATTTGTGGCCTCTTACGTTGGGGATATAAATGTAAAACCCCTCCTCATAGGTACTTATTTAAATATGAATTTCTCAATTAAATCCCTATATAGGAGAGTTGAATGGATATAGGAGCATGACAAGGTGATGGTATGGGAAATTGTTTTGGGTCTTTCTAGAAACCATGTTGAGGAAATTATGATAAATTCATGCTATCTTATGTATATTTATTCAAGATGGTTGTTACGATAATATAATTTAATAATTAGCCTCTTAAGAATCATAAGAAATTCAAAGATAAAGATTATCAGCTCATTAGAAAGTTCCCTTATGGTAACATAATATTAAATACTAAAGGTACATTATGGTGTGATAAGGTTATTAGGGTATTATGTACAAGAGGTTGTACTTTTGTATTGAGATGATTTATTTGGTTGTTCAAAATTATGGTTTTTGTAGTGCCTGCCCCTAGTTTACATTTTATTATTATTGCCAAACTCTTTTAGGCTAGTTTATGCTTGATGATTAGTAGCATTATCTTTTAGATTATCAGATATTGTTTCTGACTTGGTGGATTTTATGATGAGACTACTTGGTACTATTTACTTCATGTATGCATGGTTATACTTTAATGATGATTATTACAATGATTTCAATTATTTGATGATGATTAGTTAGATGGATTACTATATGTATTTTCTCATGGATACTTAACCCATACTACATGTGTATGGTGTGCATGTATATTTTATTCATGTATGACATTTTTGATGTGGTTAAGGAAGGGAATCGTAGTCACTTGCTTGTTGGGATCTACAAGAAGCACCACTTCCTGACATTTCTTGTTTAGTTTATAATATATGTGTTTATACATGCGTGGATTTTATGCACATTACAGGTACCAAATATCAACTTCTCTGAATTGCTAAGATGAGCATACCCAATCACAATATCTCAAAGCTAAGAGATGGGATATAAATTCTTAAGTCCAAATCCTAAACGTTTAAACCAATTGTCTTAGAAAATAAGGACAAGTATCTAAGATGATTACCTTTCCAAATGCATCTTATGACGTAAATTCATGATTATAACCCTAGAGTTTGATCTTGTATTGGTATTTTATAATGGGTTTTCGTATTTCATCTTATGGCACTAGTACATTTGGGTTCATTTTTTGACCTTTATTGGTCAAATTTTTGACCCAGTTTTCAACCAAATTTTGACCAAATTTGACCAACCCATTGGTCGATATTTTTCTGGTCAAAATTTTGACCAAGTCACTAGTTGGTCAAAATTTTGACCAACATATTGGTCGAAAACCTTCCAAAGCCATTGCTTAGGTTCAATCAAGAATTGGTCAAAATTTTGACCAATGAAGGTCAAAATTTTGACCAACAAAGGTAGAAAAAAATTAGGCATTGGTGGAAATTTCAACCAACAAAGGTAGAAAAAAATTTAGGCATTGGTGGAAATTTTGACGAACAAAGGTAGAAAAAACCCAGGCGTTGGTGGAAATTTCAACCAATGAAGGTGGAAATTTTGACCAATGAAGATGGAAATTTCCACCAATAGCTAGGTGTAAATTTTTTCTAGGCATTCTATAGAACAAATCACATGCCTTGCCTATGATATGACATTTTGCATGTATCCTACACTCTCTCATCTGGATGATGATGGATTATGCAGAGTGATCTGAAACCATGATTCTAAAAAACACACACAATCAAATCCAAAATGAACTTGTACTACAAATGGATTGTGGAAATCTAATATTGTTAATTTTGCATGAATGTTTACCACGATAAATATATGTTTAAGTTGTGATTGCCCTAGTAGACATGCATGCAATTTTACCAATATCAGATTTCCACAATGCATTTGTAGTACAAGTTCATTTTGGATTTGATTGTGTTTTGTAGCATCATGGTTTTAGATCACTCTACGTAATCCACCATCATCTGAATAAGAGAGAGAGCAAGATGCATGCAAAATGTCATATCATACGCAAGGCATGTGAATTGTTTTATAGAATGCTTGAAAAAAACTGATAGTAACTAATATGAAGAATATATAATTAATTATATGATTGAGAAAAATCATGTACATTGTATGAAGGCAGTCCATGGCTGACAAGGCCCACCAAAAGATAAAACATATGATAAAAAGAATTATTTTCATGTTTTGAACATATGGGGTACACATAACATGACTTATTATTGCACAATTCAACTAAGTTCGATTAATTTCCACAGGGATTGTCCCCATTTTAATGGTGAAAGTTTTGCCACATTTCAAGCCTTTTGATTATATAAAGAAATGGATAGCATGAAAAGTTTAAGTTATGTCAAGAAATTTATTTACTTGATATATAATGTGAATAGAACTATTATGTTGCTCAACAAAAACCACCAAATAAAATTATCATCATGTACCCAAAAAGGGGTGGATGGAATGTTGGAACCGACCTCCAACTAACTACTATCACCATCCCTCTATATTATAAGTTATAGTGGTGCTCTAGATTTTCTCTATTCCATCATACACTTACATATCATACACTTTACCATAGTCCATATCAACAAGGTTAGAGAGATTAGTTTCATTTGACTGGTATGTGGAAGACCTTGATGTTGAGAAGTAGTGTGATTCACGTGGAGTGGAAGGTGTTTTGGCCCCTTGGAAGGAAGCTTCATCTCTTTTACCAGCTTCTTTATTTTTACTTGGAGAAGCATATTTCTTTGAATTGTCCCCATGGCTCCTTGCAGATGATGCCAAGAGTGTCCTTGCTATTTTCTTCTACCATAACATAACATTCACAAAGTGTTAGAATTGTCTCTAGATGAAAAGAAATTGTAGAGGCTTAATTGACATGTGATCTTAGTTAATGTAGAAGATAGATTATGAAATATCATTTGAAATGTTGATACAAAAGTCTTCGTAAAACAAAAATGTAAACCATATCAATTAGAAAACAAAAATGTAAACCTCTGCTTGTGAAATCCTCTGGACTTGCTCCTACAGAGCATCATCTGACAATGTGACATGTTTGGGATCGCAATAATGAATCATGCACTATAAAATTAATACCAATTTCATATGCACAATTACCAATCTCACCAATTGATTAGATTTTGGTAGTTATCAAGGTTGATATTGAAGGACATCAACTTAGTATTGAGGAAGCAGGCAGATGAAAATGAAAAATAAATTTATAAATTTCTTCCTCTGTTTAACTTAGATTCTGATCATGATGAATAGATTTCCTATGGCTCTAGCAACATAAACTCATTAATTCAGGGTGTCTAAGACACTTTTCTGACACAATACCACATGGAATAAGCTGAATAATTGAAATTGTACATAAATTTTACTTCCAACAATACATTCATAGGTATAAAAACAAAATAGCAGGAACTTGAAGCTTGTGTAGGTATTTTACCCACAATATGTTACAACCATTATCTAACTTCATTGTCTAGGCATAACCTTCAAAACAATCAAATTTGGCGTTCATTTCAAAACTCAAATGCAAGCCCTCAACAAAGAAAATGCATTACGTATCTTTTTCAACTTACATGTCGAAAGGCACGATCTACTTCCACTTGGGATTCCATTCTTGGTGATTCTAGAGTTACTACTACTGTTGGAAGCTCTAGAGCTATAATGTATAAGAAATTATTGGCAGTACCAAAAGTGGGAGTCATTATAGTCTGTTGATCATTGTCCCTGTAGTCCCCATCAACAATAAACTTGTGCTGCAAAATAGGAGTAAACATAATACTATAAGTAGGATGGTTCAAATAAGACACCTATGGAAAGCTATTTTAAATATGCTACATGAGACCAAAATATATTTAAATTAAAAACAAGAAGAAAACATTGGTGTGCTTCAGATCATGTTTGTATAGCCTACACAAATATACAAGTATCACAACTCATAATTGGACACATCGAATCAAAATTATTCATCTCCAAGTCGGTCTCATGAGCTCTTCTCATGGGCTTCCAAACACCCCATTAGCAATAAGAAGGAATTCCCCCAAACATATTTTACGCATTGACCTGAATGCAACTTAACAAAATATGAATTTAATAATTTATGTTAATTTTGATTACAACTCATTAACAACACACAATCTTATGTGAATTTCCCAATATGTTACAGTTTTAAATTTATCATGATTATTTCTAAAGCTTTAATATTTGAAGTGCATTTGTTGGCTCGTATTTATGAATATTTGTTCTTTGCCAATATATTTTTTGATTGAATAAAATTATTTATATTCATCTGGAAAAAGGATAGCATGATACCCTTTTACTTCACCTGGCCTCTTCTAGTCTTCCTGATAACTAACATGAATTTTGTTGAAACCATAGTTGGACATTCACCAATCACACAATATTTTTGATTTTGTTTCAATTTTTTGTTTTCGCATTAGGATGTTGTTTATCAAGCTTAATTCAATACATAATTAGTGTGAAACATTGATACAATACTGATTAACAATAAACTTTATCACTCATAGAACTCATAGAATGCAAGGTGGTCTACAAGTGTCATTTTAAAACATTTGGTTTTCATTCCATTTTCATGAATGCATGTTTGCCCATATATATCCATCTCTTTTGAGGCATTTTGTTAAACATTATATGCATATATTTACAAGTACATATATAAATACACATATGCATACACACATCAAGAAATACATACGTACGTACATATGTATATATGCATGCATGCATGATACATATACATATATGCTTACATACATGCATTATACGTGTGTGTACATACTACATACATATACTAACTCCAAAAAAAATGTCACTAAAAACATGGCAAGTGGTACACAAACTCTGTCATGCTATCAACAAAGCCGATGAGAAAATAATGTCTAGACTTTGGACTCACATAAGTTCATAACCCTACGAAAGCATAATTATTTTTAAAATGAGATGAACCAAAGCCTATCTCTCTAGAGCTATTGCTCAAATCTATTTCCAATAAATGAGAAGTAGATCTAAAAATATTGGGGTTCTAGAGCTACTAGATTCTTGAGCTCGAGCGAAAATTTTTGCAGCCTCTGAATGAAATTATGGATGTCAATTAAAATTTGTTTTTAGGCCAAAGGTTAAGATTGTTACACACTAACATAAAGTTGTTTACCCTAGTATGAGAAATATAATAAGGTGTTAGTTATTGTTAAAAGATTGTTAAAAAAGGTGATGCCATTTCTAGTTTCTTGCAATGCTGGATGGTATTAAGAAACGTGATAGTAGTAGCAGTAATATTAAATATTGTGCAATATATATTCCAATATTATGAAGCTAATCATATGAAAACTTAAAAAATAGAACATAAAGATATGCTTCTAATTCATAAAATGAAAAAGAAGGTGACAACTGATACAAATTATGGATGTCAAAGAAGAGGAATTTGTTTAGATAATGTCAAACTTCATAGCCTAAGTAAGGATTCACAAAACAATCCTTACATGTCACTCAGGAGCACTGTGCCATCCATACTCTTTCAGATTTAAGAAAACCACAAAGCTGTATGCCAAGTACCTAGATTAGTCGCTCCTTGGGCTACTTTGCTCATTATTTAAGAGAACCACAAAGCATAATACACATTCCAAAGAAAATAAGATTTTAAAGATCTCATGACATCAATACTACAATTGGTATTCCATTTATAATGAAAAGCAAGGGAAGCTCATATGCCTTGGAAAAAGGGATTATAGATTTATTTTTCAAAAGTGCAAAAATTGTAACATATATATTCAACAATAAAATCAACAATACAATATTCCAAAATGTTACATGAGTATACTTAGTTATTGTTATGAACAAGGGACTGCTAGATGTACCAATCTGTCATAGGAAAGAGAAACACAAGAAATATTTGCATAGCACATATCTACAGTTGTAATAGATCAAAAATACATCTCTAGAATTTGGAATTGGATTACACCTACAAAAAACATGTTGTACAAGTCAACATAATGCCTACAATAGAGATCCAATTGAAGGCATACGAAAGGAAAAACACATACAAGAGGTAAATAATTGGATAGAAGATAAGTAATGTGAAAAATAGATTTTATGACTAAATTGTAAAAACAGGAAGAGAATTATTGAATTGAAAAATGTTGAAGCAAATGACAAGCCAATCTTTATATTTGTGACTTAGTTCACTGAAAAATTGCATCTAAATCCATCCCTTGAAAGCAATTCATGTAAAGGTTTTCTTACGTGTTGAATTTTGATTGACTCTTTGTATAAAATGCTTCATAGAAATCTTGTTCTCTTGCATCAAATGCATGCTTGTAATGAAAAGAATGTGACACAAAAAATAACGAGGATCTACCTTGTCTAACCCCTTTGAAGAAAACAAAAATAACAAATATGAGTACTATAATAAAGCAATCTAAAGCCATAGGTGAAGAAATACAGACTGTTCTAGGTGGAAAGGCAAGATCTGCTACCCGTTCAATTTTTGTACGCCTTAGAACTATGCTATTCAATACTTTGTACTTGAGAAGAATCAATGTTTTGTGCTGGTCATGAGTGTAGCCCCATTTCTTTATTGGATTTGCAACAAATTGTAACATGAAATATAACATAAAATAAAATGTTCAAATGGGAGGAATTTATAGGAATATGCCAATCCAAGCAAGGAGAAATATAAACTCGAATCCTTGTTTTCCCCTACATAAGGAAAAAGGGCAATTGCTGATATTATACCTTGTTCCACCAGCATAAGTGTTGTGGGGCTGAATGACCACAATCATCGCACTTCTGCTCATCCTTCCCAAACTTGTAGAAAATTAAAAAATCAATTCACCAGCAGAGTTAATCATCACTTTAAGTGTTCAATATCACAACATTTAGCTTTACATCTATCTAGATTCTACAGTAATAGTTCCAAAATTTATAATTGTTAATAATTATTTTCTTATCCCAAGCATCAAAATATCATGATTCGAAACTATTTTCATTGCAAGCCTCAAAAGAACAATCATTCATCAAAAAAGTAGAAAAAATATCTGAAGAATAACATAAAGTACACCAAAAGGCTATACAAGGTTTCACATACGCTGAAAAGAACTAAATATGACATAATTTCTCTTAAACAAGTAACTTGTATAGTAAATTGAAAGAAGCCTTGAGAAAACACCTAACCAAACCATTCAAACTATTTCCCAATGCAGTTTCTCTAGCAAACATTAAACATTGTTTCATGAGATCAATAAAAAAATGTCAAATGCATTTGAGGTACAAAACATGATCAACAAACCAAAGGATTGACGAGGATATGTTAATGTAATAATTTATAGTAAGCTCTTTTCTTTATGCTTATCCAAATAAGTTTTATAATAGGCAGCTAAAATACATATGTGCTTCCTTAATTGAAAGCATCAGGTATCACCACAGCTACTTCAAGTGCACCACTCACCTTTGTTGTCAAGTTAGCGCTTTCCCTACATTTTTACAACTCTTATTTTCATTAACTCATCTCCTCTTGGGCACCAATCACAATGAAAAATTTGTTGAAGAGGCTATATAATTGTGTGTTCTTAATACTTATTGACAATTAGCAATGAGAGAACCATTATTAATAAATAGCTTGATTACCAAAACCCTAGGTAAAGCAAGCATTTTTCACGTCGCTTGTTTTCTCATTCAATTTAATTTTCAATTTCATGACATCTCCATAGGTGGGATTACCCACCAAGCCTGTGCCTACATTTGGATTGTTTTTGTTGAAAGAGATTATGTTTCATGGACTGTTATAAAGATTGACCACTCTATTGTGATATGCTCAAACACCAACAACCAAATCCTTCACTCAATGCCCCTTCACCATTACTTCCATGGAGAAGCCTCCCCACGTTTCCAAAAATACTGCTCAACATAATTAAATAATGTGTAGTATTGAGTCCATACAATCACCTTGCTTGTACCAATTTGAGCACTGTTCATATTCTTAGCATCTTAGTAAAGCCAGAATAGTGCTAATCAACCACCTAAATAGAAAATTCACAATATAGTTCTACTTTACCTCCAAATTACTACATCATAACAATGAAAATAGAACAACCAAAGCATCAGGAATGATTTTTAATTTTTTTTAATCAGGAAAGATTTACTCCAATTTGAATAACCATTTGTTACGATTCTAGATTTTGTATGACTTGCTTGAGTTTGACAGTTGAGAATAAGTTTTATCATCCTCCTTGTAGTATGGTCCAATGGCCTATACATCCACAAAATTTCCAGTGTCTTGAATTTGTAGAATATGAATTGTTTGGTAGTGAATGGACATGATTGACAATAAATCATCATATAAAAAGACTCCCATGTTGTGACCCAGATGAATAAAGTCATTGCAAAAAGTTCGTACATCCATGACTTCCCCATCTGTCAACCTTCAAACAATGCCAAAGTAGATCAGTGTGAATTTTCCTAGACTGCAATGAGAAACTTCAATCATGGTTATTGTGATTGAATTAGTAATCTATCACAAGCATATAAATAGCTTTTTAGTTCAATTACATCCAGCAAAGATATAATGACTAGTGAGCAATCCCATCTTAACTTAAAAGTATTTAAAAAATAATAATTTCAAAATATAAGTTAGAAAATCCACAAACCAACCTGGCAAGAAAAAAGGTTATCTTCTCTATAGAGGGAACTCCTTGAATGGCTCCCTCAGATATGGGTGCATCCTAGTCCGGAGTAGTTGATGTAGCAACTATACCAAATTGGTGATTTTACATGTAAAGAAAGAATTCCTTACAGATAAATTGATTGCTAGAAGTAAGAGGAATGGAATATAGATGAGAAAAGTAGCTCTCAAAATTCTTTGCATTTTGGGGGAGATCATTACATTCACAATCCTCACCCTTGTAACAATAACTTATCCAACGATGTCTATATACTATCAATTCCTGATAACTCATGCTAAAACATATAAGATAGTTGCCATCACTAGTAAACTTCCTAAATGAGTGGTCTGAACATTCAATGTCATATATTGTATAGCTTGGAACCAAATTCTCATAAAATTGTCTTGCCCTATGGATCTACAAGCGAATGTAACAATGTCGAAATCAAAATGTTGAGAGGGAAAAAAATATTCCAGCGGCTAATTAAACAACAAATAAAGATCAATGTGAAGAAGAAAAGCCAAAATGGGTCACCAAAATAATGAGTAGGCATGGTCTTTATATGCCTTATACACAAAATTAAAAGTACTTGATTCAACCTTTTTCAACTATAACTTTACAGAGCACAACATTTTGGAGATAAAGAAAACCTTAAACTTTGCAGCTATAGAATCCTTAACTAATCTACGTCTTGAAAGAAGCACTCTATATCAAAAGTAACTAGATGAGGTAGTCCAGAAAATATGCATAGAGCTCATAAAATATTTTTTTTGATTGCAATAGAAACTTGTCTTAACTGTTTAGAGTAGGCAATCAAGTGAGCTACCCATTCCTCTAAGGATGAGTGGAAAGCTGCATATGCCCATGTCTTGAAGAATGTTAATCTTTTAAATGTGAAAAGAACTAAACATGATTTATGTCTTCTCTAGATGCCATGTCTGATTTGCCATAATATAAAGTTGAAGGAAGTATAATGAGTTTGAAACAATCTAAAATAATCTTAAAAAGTTATGAGTTTTTCATCCTCAAAGAAAGTAAGCCCAGCAATGCTCTCAATATCATCTTGTCACTTCCCTTAGCAATGTGACCAGTGTAGTGAAGGTTGCACTAGGCTTTTAAAGGTATGTAGGCTTTACAAGGGTGGGCCTATAATACTAGAATAAACTGTAGTAATTATAATCTCCACTAGCTCTTCATTGTACAACTAAAGATAGCATAGGAGAAACTGAAGATTCTTAACAATGGACCATGATTTTGGAGCAATTGTGGGCAATCCATTGAACCATGGTTCTAGAATCCTAACCCCTACTTTGTGTTCTCCCTTTCAACTCATAAAAAAAAAACTACCCAACATGTTGCTCTACTTATAAGAAAAATTAGCTTGAAAATTATAAGAAACGGGCCTAGAAGATTCATGTCTATATATACACCATGTTTTGTGCAATCATTTGTCTTAACATGACCTTCTAGAGAGACCACACTATGATTAAATAAGAGAGAAGGACCCTATTTTTACACCATGATGTTCTACTAGTGTTGACTAGTTTTTAGGGTCTCTATGGTTTCCAGTTTCGCAAGTGTTCCTCTATTCTTGGACAACTCAAATTACATTTTTAATGGGTTTTGTGAATGGTTTCCATGTTACATGTGTGGCTGCCATTTCACTAAAAGATCAACCTATCAATGGTTGCCATGTTTCCTTGTTGAAATCTCATGTACATGCAAAGTGCTATATAGTACTATTGCTACAAATCCAGTAACTATTGTTGGTGATGAGAAAATCACATTCAGAATGTTGTTGAACTGCAAGATAATCCAGTTAGAAAAACAATTTATTTCCAAAATTTCATAGTTCAACTCAATGTCACCAAAATAAAGGTCATATCAACTTTCTCTAGCTCCTCGAAAAGAGGAATAGAAATCCTACAAAATAAATTTATTAATTAGAAAGTATGGCTTACAAAATTTCACATGAATGGCTCCAAACCTATCTTTCCAACCTTCTCCTTGAGCTTTTTAGAGCCATTTACAAGATGTGCAAGCTCTTTTTCTTCATTTGTAATGACTTGATCAAGTTCTTTAAGCCTATCTAGTTCACTCTTTGATGCTTGTGCTATAGACTTCAAAGAATAAGGTTTCTTCTCGATGTCAACATGCTGACTTTTAAGTCCTTCTATCTGTAATTAGAACAATGGCAAGATTATGTAAACCATTTCCATGGCTAAAAAAGTGGCAATGATGTCTACAAATAACAGATTGGAAATACTATTGTTCAGTTTCTAGACCTCCAAGCGTGTCTTGGCTAATTCAAGTTCCAAATGTGACATGGCCTTCTTTGCTCCTTGATACTGCTTAACAACAACACTTATCCTTTTTTGTATGTTTCTAAGCTTTTCAACTAAGTTTTCAAGTTCCTTTTCAGCACTCACAATAGCTTCCCCAAAAACACTAGAAGCTTTTATGGATGTTCCCATTCTACCACCCTGTGGTTTTCCACTGCCACCACTCATTGTACCAGACTTCTCAAAAACTACACCATCCAATGTGACCACACGTTTGAACTCTTTTTCTGGACCATAGGCAATTTGAGTGGCCTAACAAAACACAATCAATAAAATTAAAAAGATTAAACATACAAGTTTATCAAAATATACAAAATATTTAAGAAAGAAGTGCTGAAAACTACATTTATTACTGTTATCAGTAGATATATGAGATTAGAATATGCATAATTTGGTAGTGGCATCCAAACGCATGGACCTTGAAAAACTCTTTCTATAATAAATGTAAAACTAACCTCAATTTTATAACTAGTTGATCTTTTCTTACAAATCCAACCAATAAAATGAATGCTACCATAGAATAAAGTAGCAAAGAAGGAGACAATTAAAAAATAAGTAAAGAATGCAATCTACCTAGTCCAGATCTTTTGCTACAACAATGTTTCCTAGTGCAGCATAAAATGTGAATTTGATGTACTCATCCTGGACATTTACTAAGTCAAATAAGCATGGCACACCTTCTGGTGTTCTAACTTTCTCCTTTATTCTTTGAAGATGGTTCTCTTGCTTCTCCTAAATAACACAACAAAAAAAAATGATAAGTTATTATACTTTCTTCCATTTTTCTTTGAGTTTGAGAGACAATAGGGACAAAACAAAAGATCTCAAGGAAAGCTAGGAGCATTATTAAGAAAACAGAGCATTATTATGGTTGGAGATGTGTGTTCCACAACATAATAAACAAGGATATAAAACTATCTAGGTTGTTACAAAGAGTTTAAAGACCCCGCGTGATTTTGCAAGATGCAGAGGCAAATCTTGTCAATACAAATATAGCATTAAGCATGAACATAAATTGCATGTGGCAAATTAGCAACCAATGCAAAATCACCATCAAAGCTTTTTAAGCTTTTGAGGATAAATTTTGAGCCTTGGTCTGGATACTATTTAAAAGCTCTCCAAGTGGTTGACAGTAAAATCTCTTGAGCTACCCCTATTTCCCAATTCCTCTTGAAACTTGTCGCTTGATGTTTTCCTCTCAATAGTGATATTTTTGGGAACATTACAGCTACTTCCAAACAAAGGATATACAATAAATTAATAATTTTTGAGCCACATGTCACAAAAAGAATTCACATGTATAAACAAGATGATGTTGGAGGATGGGAACTGAGTCAACAAGCATCTCAATAAAGATATCTTCTCTTCGGAATAAATTCATTGCCCAGACCTCTGTCAAATCTTTTTAAGTTGGATAACTTCAACCATTACCATTTTACGTATAGTTATAGTACAATGCATGTTATGGAAAATAATTAGTATTCTAATAGTAGCAAAAGCAAAATTTTAGTGAATAAACCTGAAGCAACATATTTAAACTCAAAAAATCAGTTCTCTTTTCTATCATCCACAAAAAAATCTAATAACAAAAACTCAAACATGACTATTTAAACCAATTAACAACAAAGTAATTATAGTAATAACCAGTAAAGTTGTAACTGATACTTGGTTTATGATAAACCACTGAAACTAAAAACAATAACCATATGCAATTATTGCTTCATATCTGAACAAAATCAGAAGTTGCAAAATAGAAATAGTTCTGCACACTAAAGACATAATTATCATCAAAGAAAAACTTCCAGACTTAAGAACAATAATCTCAAAAATGACTTTTCAAATTAAAATTAGTGATAAGGGCACCATCAAAATGACAAGCCAATCCTCAATTGGGAAGTGGTTTTATAATAAATAATTGGAAATATAAAAACCTTATTGTTTTCAATAATTGTCTTATATCAGGCCAAAACCACAAAATGTTGAAAAGCAGAATTGTCTAAACTCTGAACTTTGAAGGTGTATTTATTATTGAAGTAATATGTTAAAACTTAAGACACATAAATCATTGATAAGTAGGAGATATTTTCCACATCAAATCAAATTTTGATATTGCTATCAAGATTCAACAATGTAGTTTTTGAGTCAAACTCATTGAACCATGATTCATGCATAGTAGTTCATATAGACTCATTTCTCATGCAAATGAATGAACACTTTGCACTCATTGCATCAAGGTAGTGCTCAAAAAGGTGAAGCACCATGACTTCCTCAAAGGCTCACCCATTCCAGCACTACTCCAGCTTAAGAAGGCTTAAATATGGAGTTTCCTCCATGGTTTAAACCACTCTACTTGCAATCCCATTTGCAAAACCTACAACAAGTGTTGTGCCTTATGAACCATTCATTAGAAAGCCCCTTGAGCTCATCAATAGATAAGCCTAAGATATTTTCCATAGCTAGTCAAATTGTGATATTGCTATTATGATTCAAAGGTACATTTATTGAGTCAAACTCATTGACCCATGAATATATAATATATGACCCAAGAAAGAGGGTGAAATTGTAAATGTAATGGATTATAAATCCTTTCCTCCTACTACTAGATGACTAAAAGTGCTTGTGTGCTAATTGTACCCCCTTTCCTTGTAGTTATTTGCAACATATATGAGGAAAAATGAAATTTCTGAAATGAAAACTCATAGTAATACAATCAAATTTCTAAATGAAATGTAACCATAAATACTGGTAGAAGCCTTCAATTACTTAACACAAATATATAATTGGATTTTTGTTGAATTAAATCCTGCATTGGTTAAAATTAAATAACAAGGATAACATATAGAGCATTAGATGTCCCAAAATGCTTTGTCAATAGGACAAGTGGCTAGACAGTGAAAATCTCAACATGGGAGGATTATACCCTTCACTACTCTCCTACTAAAAAAATGTCAAAAAGTATTTAAATAACTATGTGCCATGTAGGTCCCTTTGTCCTTAATACCAACATACATGAGGAAGATATGTCTTAGTTCAATGAGTAGTTGTGGAGGTTGCATTAAGATGCTTTAAAAACACACAAGTAAAATAACCTTAGCAAATGTGAAAGTCTAGAATCAATGAATGCATGGGCTTATTCCAAACAATATACTTGACAACTTAGACACATAAGAAATCAAAATCATAGTCATCCACTTTAAAGAAGTCTTGAATGTCCCTCCATTTGACTTGACTAAAGCCCAAATCAAAAATAGATTAATGTGATTCTTATGCAAAATCCAAGCTACAAGTACAAGTTGCCTACCTTAGAGACAACCTCATCAATATTTGAAAGATGACTATTGTAGGACTTACAAACATAAATCTACCACTTTAGTTGTACCAAAAACAACCTCCCCATGTTATTGACCAGCAGTAATATCAGCCCTTAATATTAGACTCAAAACTTCTCATTGGCAAGATTTCAAGTATTGCATGACCCCAACTAATTTTCCACAAAAAAAATAAAATTCCAATTAAATTAGATAAATTGATTGATCAAATAAGATACCATTGCAATTATATACATCCTTCCCATGGTTCAAAACACAATAAAACTAAGAATATTAGTTCAAGGGCTCATTAAGTGGCAATAAATGCCCTAATTCATTTGCCATTCAGAAGAGATCCCCACTACTATTTCAAGATCAGAAAGATGTCTCCAAAGAAATTTAATAGCACAAAAGTGATTTCAAAAACATTCTAATGAAGACCAAAATTCTACCAAAAGTAGTGATAAAATTCTATCGTTTATGGAAATATCATCTAAAATGTTATAACCAAAGAAAGCTTTGCATGAAAGAAGTTTATCAAGAAATCCAAGAGAGCCAAAAATTGTTCAAGGTATTAAATGTTGGTGGAAAAGGTGGAAGTTTTCTGAAGCAGCTTTAGAATTCCAATTGGTTGTTTAAGATGGCGGTGATGGCCTTAATCAATATCATGGTGAGGCTACTGACAAAGTTTGAGTGGGATTTGAAGATGGATTTTGGTGTAGAGGATATGATCAAAGCTTATCAAGAAATAAAAGATCTATTAGAATTTGTGGACTTCCTTGAGAACATAGCCATTCAACTGATGGATATGTTTGGTTCATGTAACTTTGAAGCTGACAAGCACATGAGATGGTTAGAAAAGAAAATTGAGTAGCATGGAGGAGGAGATGCTCAATGGAGTACAATGAGTCAACACCTTTTTTATTTCCTCAAGGAAGAGAAAGAAGAATTAGAGAAGGAGATGAAAAAATCAGAGTGTAAAATTGGAGATAATGTTTCCTATGTCACACTTTCAGGATTCATTCTCATATTCATTTGGCCATTCATCTTGATTCTGGAAATGTGGAAATGCCTAGATGAATGGTTGCACAAATGGGAGCAAAATGGGAGCCTCCAAATGAGTCGCAGGAGCCTGTGATTGAATTATTGACCAGAGTAGATGGATATGTGGTTGACTATCTTGTAGTGTGTCTTGGGTATGTGGTCAGATGCCTTGGAGTCCTACTTCTAATTTGCATGATTGTAATTGTAATAACGATACTATACTTACTATTATTTGTCCCAATTGCAATAACAACTATGTTCCTCTGGAGAGATGAAAAAGAAAAGTATGAATACTATAAGAAACATGCACTAAACAAGAGACGACATTTTGTCTACATCCCTGTCTTAGATTCTTACATCTTTGAATTGGAAAATGATAATAATTCTAAGGATGGTAACATTGTAATCACTGGCTTGGGAAATGAAATGATCGGTTGCTTCAGAGAGCTTATTCAGGGCTATGTTTAGTAATTACCAGATTTGTTGATAAAACACTCCAACAAGTGGGCCAGAGAATTCCAGGAAGACAAGATAAGCAAGGCTTTGGAGATAGCAGAAAAGCTCATAGTACTGATGGAGATAACAGTAACAGGGGATATCAATGTCAACTAAGCAAATAAAAAAAGAGAAAATGAGAGAGTAGAAAATGAAATTCAAATTGACTTGACGGATTGAAAGTAAAAAGTCATGCCATCTGCCTCATTTTCAACTTATCTATCATGTACTCTAAATTCAACATCAGAACTTGTAAATCATTATGTATAAGTCATTTTCTAAATGAATATTTTCTATTTTAGGTTTTTCCTTGTTTGGTTTGGATTAATAAGATGACAAAGTTAAGAAGTTTTGTATTGATTTTACAAGTAAAAATTAAAGATATGCATGAGTTTTTTAGACTATCTTCAATAGAGAATGATCAGTTAGCCAATAAATAATCAACATGTCCTAAACACTAACTACTCACCCACACAAAATAAGAAATATATATAGAATAGCCCTAAGAATCACTTGCCTTTTGGTTTTATAATAGCCTTATTTTTTATATTCAAATTTTAGAGTTTATCATCAAGGCCTAAAAACAATAAAATGGAAAGATAATTTTAGGTTGTCTATTATCGAATCCCAGATTTTGTAGCAGAATGTAATGTTTTCATATCCTTGTTTAACTACACTTCAAAACTTTCAAAGTGACTGATGAAAATCCATGCTTAAACCTTTAAATAGAGTATTTACTAATTATAATGAGAAAAAGAAAGAGATTAGGGTTACTATGGTCCCTGATGAGCCAAGGAAGGACCAAATTCATCACACCCTAGTGGCTGGCGAAATCCCATCTTCGCTAGTGGTAGTGTTCTTGCATCCTCCATCTCCAACTCTAACCACAATAGTTTCAGTCAGAAATCCATTCTCCATGAAACTCATAAGCCTCTCGAGGAACTTCAAACTCCTTTGGATGATAGATTTCTTGATATCCATAACCTCGTGATTCCATACTGTCAAGATGGGAAATCGATCATAAATGCTCTGCACAAAAATCACCACTTTGAAATCTAAAATCCACATATCCATCTCCAAGTGTGAGAAAAAAAACTCATTTCCATTCACCATCATTTGAACATTAATGGCCTTCATTCACATGCTAAGATCCCCAAAATACAGTCGATCACATTCACCAATTCTTGTGCTTGTGTAGCTCCTGCACACTCTGTGTTAAACATAACAAGCCAAAACCCTTTTTCATGTTAAGCTCGTGTTGGTCAAAATTTCAACCAACATGGGCATGGATTTAAAAAAAAAAGAATTTTTGTCCTTTCATATGCCGACCAATTTAAAACATTTCAATAGATGGTAAAAAATTTTGGTCTAAAAATGGGGTCAAATGTATTAGTGTGGGTAATTGCAGCAAGTTGTGGTGCCAAAAGGGGGGTATAAGTGGACACCTTTTTTCTAAAATCAGCAATTTTTGAACATCAACAAGAATTTGGAGATAGTTAAGCTCAAAATTTTAAGATATGACAAAAAAAAAAGTAGTAGTCCTTTGAATCTAGTTTCTAAACTACTAATTTTTTTTCAAAATGGTTTAGTTTTAAGTCCTCAAAAAAGGGGGCCACAGTAAGTGGTATTGTTTATTCCAAAAAAACATAACACAATACAAAGTGTGCCCCCCGCAAAAATTTTAACTTTTTTTTTGAAATTCTTTAATTGCTCTGGTCAAAAGTTACCTAACACTATGTAGTTTATCCCATATTTTTCAAGTAAATTTATAATGTGTATTTTTTTAATGAATTTTTTAACTAGACACATCCCAAAAATGTGAAATAACTATGTGCTCCTGCTAGAAATGATTGAAAACTAATCTACAATCAAAACTTCTTTTTTTCAAAGTGTGTAGAATAGAGTCTAGTTTCTAAAAAACTAAGTTGTTGCAAAATTCGATGAACAAGCTAAAATCTACAGCCCAATTAGTACATGTTGGTTTTTGACAAAAAATGGACATACATTCAAAAGAAATTATAGTTGAAAGGCTTGAAATAGTTCAAATAAAAAATAAATTATATGGTTATATAGCTAACACAGAGACCTACAATGTCATGTAACCTAATTTTATTGATGCTCAACCACATGAAAACTAGAAGGAGAGCACACAAGAAAAATCAATCTTTTTTTGTATGTTTGCAACAAAATACGTCTCAGACCAATTTGCAGACTCCAAACCTTTGGGTTGGATCCACAAGGCAAAAGCAAGCCTTAGGTTTGGTAGAATGCAAATCTTTAAATAGCTTGTGCACCCTATAGTATGTGTGTGCTATTTAAGACTTTTTAAAATTTGAGTCTTAATAGCGCATGTGCATTTTAGTGCACATGCACTTTAGTGCGCACACCCTTTTAAAACCTAAATAGTGTATAGAGAGGGAAGGAGAGAGGTAGAGAGAGAGAGAGAGAGAGAGAGAGAGAGAGAGAGAAAGAGAGAGTAGGGAATGTGAGAGAGGAGAGAGAGTAGGGGATGGGAGAGAGAGGAAGTGAGAGAGAGTAGGGGTGCTAGAGAGAGTACAAGATGGGAGAGAGATTGAGAGTAGGAGATGGGGGAGAGAGAGAGAGGGAGTGGGAGAGGGAGAGCAAGAGAGAGAGAGAGAGGAAAATGGGAGTGTGTGTGTGAGAGAGAGAGATTAGGGGATGAAGAGGAGAGAGAGAGAGGGGGGATGGGAGTGTGTGTGTGTGTGAAAGAGAGAGAGTAGGGGATGGGAGAGGGGGGAGAGAGAGTAGCCTAAGAGAGAGATTAGGTGGTGGGAGAGGGAGTGGGAGAGGGAGAGAGAGAGGGGGGATGGGAGTGTGTGTAAGAGAGAGTAGAGCATGAGAGAGAGTGTGAGAGAGAGTAGGGGATGGGAGATAAAGAGTGAGAGTAGGGGATGGGGGAGAGAGAGAGAGAGTATAGAGGGAGAGAGAGAGTGAGAGATAGAGAGTAGGTGGTGGGAGAGGGAGAGAGAGGAGGGATGGGAGTGTGTGAGAGAGATCTAGAGAGTAGGGGATGGGAGAGGAGAGAGAGAGGGGGATGGCTGTGTGTGTGTGTGTGTGAAAGAGAGAGAGTAGGGGATGGGAGAGGGGAGAGAGAGTAGCCCAAGAGAGTATGGTATGGGAGAGAGTGTGAGAGTGTGAGAGAGAGTAGGGGGTGGTAGAGAGAGAGAGTAGAGAGGGAGAGAGTAAGAGAGAGTGAGAGAGAGAGTAGGTGGTAGGAGAGGGAGTGGGAGAGGGAGAGTGAGTGAGAGAGAGAGAGTAGGGGAGGGGAGAGGGAAGAGAGAGAGAGAGAAAGAGAGGGCAGATGGGTGTGGGTGTGTGAAAGAGAGAGTAGGGTATGGGAGAGGGGAGAGAGAGAGAGTAGGCGATGGGAGAGGGAATGGGAGAGGGAGAGAGATAGAGGGGGGATAGGAGTGTGAGAGAGAGAGAGAGTAGGGGATGGGAGAGAGTGTGAGAGTGTGAGAGAGAGTAGGGGTGGTAGAGAGAGAGTAGGGGATGGGGGAGAGAGTGAGAGTAGGGGATGGGAGAGAGAGAGAGAGTAGAGATAGTAGGCAGTGGGACATGGAGTGGGAGAGGGAGAGAGAGGGGGGATGGGAGTGAGTGTGAGAGATCTAGAGAGTAGGGGATGAGAGAGGAGAGAGAGAGGGGAGATGGGAGTGTGTGTGTGAAAGAGAGAGAGTAGCAAATGGGAGAGGGTAGAGAGAGAGTAGCCTAAGAGAGAGAGAGTAGGGGATGAGAGAGAGAGAGTAGGTAGTGGGAGAGGGAGTGGTAGAGGTAGAGAGAGGGGGGATGGGAATGTGTGTAAGAGAGAGAGAGAGAGCAAGGTATGGGAGAGAGTGTGAGAGAGAGTAGTGGGTGGGAGAGAGAGAGTATAGGATGGGAGAGAGAGTGAGAGTAGGGGATGGGAGAGAGTGAGAGAGAGAGTAGGGGTGGCATAGAGAGAGTAGTGGATGGGAGAGAGAGTGAGATTAGGGGATGGGAGAGAGAGAGAGTAGAGAGGGAGAAAGAGAGAGTGAGAGAGAGATAGTAGGTGGTGGGAGAGGGAGTGGGAGAGGAGAGAGAGAGAGGGGGGATGGGAGTGTGTGTGTGAGAGATCTAGAGAGTAGGGGATGGGAGAGAAGAGAGAGGGGGGGAGATGGGAATTCTGTGCATGAAAGAGAGAGAGTAGGGGATGGGAGAGGGAAGAGAGAGAGTAGCCTAAGAGAGAGAGTAGCGGATGGGGGAGAGAGTGAGAGAGAGAGAGAGTACGTGGTGGGAGAGGGTGTGGGAGAGGGAGAGAGAGGGGGGGGATGGGAGTGTGTAGAAGAGAGAGTAGGGGATGGGAGAGAGTGTGAGAGTGAGTGAGAGAGAGAGAGTAGGGGGTGGCAGGGAGAGAGAATGGGATGGGAGAGAGAGTGTGAGAGTAGGGGATGGGAGAGAGAGTAGGTGGTGGGAGAGGGAGAGCAAGAGAGAAAGGAGGATGAGAGTGTGTGAGTGACAGAGAGAGTAGGGGATAGGAGAGGGGGGAGAGAGAGAGAGAGAGAGAGAGAGAGAGAGAGTAGTCTGAGAGAGAGTATAGGGAATGAGAGAGAGTAGGTGGTGGGAGAGGGGGAGAGAGAGGGAATGGGAGTGTGTGTAAGAGAGAGAGAGTAGGGGATGGGAGAGGAGAGAGAGTAGGGGATGGGAGAGGAGAGTGAGTGAGAGAGAGTAGGGGATGGGAGAGAGAGTGAGAGAGAGTAGGTGGTGGGAGAGGGAGTAGGAGAGGGAGAGTAAGAGAGAGAGTAGGGGATGAGAGAGGAGAGAGAGAAAAAGAATCAACCTCCCAATCATGCTCACAAGAATGATCCTAGCACTTCATAAAGTAATGTTCATATTGATCAAGGAGTATTCACTTCACAAATAGGTAAGGAAAAAATGTCTTTTGATAGACTATTAGTAGATTAGTAGATTATTTTAAGTCTCATCCCTCTAAATTAAAAAGATTAGTAGATAGATGTAAAGGGAATACCCTAGATTTGAATCATAATGTAACTATTGAAAAAGAGGATGAAACCTTGAAATCTAATCTATTTAGCGAAGAGGATTCTACTATTTTAGCAACCTCCCCTGGGTAGAAACTCGACCCATTTTATATTTCACTATATATCAGTGGGTGCAAATTAAGCAATTGCATAATAGATTTGGGTGCATCATATAATGTTATGCCATATTCTATAGCTAAAGCCCTAGGTCTCAATCTTACTAAAGTACATGGGAGGTGTTATTCTATGGATGCCAAACAAGTCCCTTTGCTTGGGAAAATCAAAGATGCTCAAGTAGCCTTGGCCTCACATCCAAAGAAGAAACTCTTATTGACTATCCTAGTAGCATATATTTCAGCAAGCTATGGACTTCTTTTAAGCAGGAGTTTCTGTTGAGACTTAGGAGGAGAAATTAATCTGGACTGGTCCCAAGTAGTCATACCTATCAAGAATAAGAAAGTCATGTTAGAACCTAAAGAAAAGGAAAAAATCACGGTTCTTAAATCATTTGATCCTAAAGCCAAGATCCTCTATCAAGAGCTAGAATTTGGCAACTACATGTTATTTACTGAAGAGGCTCTAGATGAACAAAGAGATGAAGATCAAAGCAAAGGAATTTTGAATGGGGATAAAGATGTAATAGGCATATGGACAATTGAATTTGATGGAAGTTGTGCCTCCTTGGGGTCTGGCGTAGGTGTAGTGTTGATACCCCCTAAGGGAGAACCCAAACCCTTGGCTTTCAAATTAGAATTTGGGAATACAAATAATACTATAGAATACAAGGCTTTGTTATTGGGGATAATATCAGCAAAAGAAAGAGGAGTAAAGATCTTGAGAGCTTGGGGTGATGCAGAACTCATAGTCAGACAAATTAAAGGACAATTTTTTGTGAAAAATCATAGGTTAAAGAAGTATAGAAATAGAGTTTGGGATGAGATAGAAGGTTTAGACACCTTTTCTATTGAAGCAATGCCAAGGGAGATGAACACCAAAGCTAATTCTCTAGCAGTTTCTGCTTCTTTGCTACTACCTCATCCAGAATTCAAGGATGAGAAATACCAAATTGAAATTGTGTATCAAGCTTCTATTCAGACAATGTAGAATCCTGACAAGTTTTTGAAGATGACAAGAGCTTATAGTTGTTCCTAGAAAATGACAAATCTAGTTCTGCACATGAATCCAAAAATGATAATCATGAAAGTTATGATGTTGAGAAGAATCAAAATGATAAAGTTCAATTGCAAGGTAATATCATTCCCCCATACTTTGTAGCCTTAGAATTTTTTTTTAATAGACATGATGCCTACATAAAGTAGAAGAGGATAGAAAGGGGACCTACCACCAGAGAGTATGAGGGGGTAAATATTGGAGACACTCATGATCCTAAAATGATCAACATTGGAAAATGTTGTTTTCCTGAAGAAAAGGAAGTTGCGAAACAACTCTTCATGGAATATAGGGATGTTTTTGTCTGTAGTTACATAGATCTAAAAAGCTATCAAGGTGGGGAGGTAAAACATCAAATTCCACTCAAACCTAATGTAGTTCCTTTTTGGCAAAAATAAAGGAGTTATAATCCTAAGGTCATAGATGCCATTTTTTGGGAGGTAGATAAAATGTTGAAAGCAAGAATCATCTACCCCATCCATCACTCTACCTAGGTAGCTAACATAGTACTAGTCAAAAAGAAGAATGGAGAAATAAGGATCTATGTCGATTTCCACAATTTTAACTAGGTGTCCCTGAAGGATAATTTTTCTCTCCCCAATATGGATTACTTATTGAAAATAGTGGCTACATCTAAAATGATGTCCATGCTTGATGGGTTTTCAAGTTACAATCAAGTTGAGGTAAATGAGAAAGTACAACACAAGACAACATTTACCACTCCTTGGGCTATATTTTCATATCACAGAATACCCTTTGGGCTCATCAATGTTGGTGCCACATTCTAGAGATGTATGAGCAAGATGTTTTCTAGTTTGAAGGACTAGATTATAGTTATATACCTGGATGACCTCACTGTGTTTTCAAAAAGAGAAAAGACCACATGGAAGATTTAAGGAAAGTCTTACAAAGATGTCAAGAACATGGAATCTCACTCAATCCAAAGAAATTAGTTTTTTGTGTGATAGAAGGAAAGCTCCTTGGTCATATAGTGTCTCAGAAAGGCATTAGAATTGATCTTGAATGAGTGGAGGCCATTCAAAGGTTAAGTTTTCCTTCAAATAAAATAGGGGTTAAGTCATTTTTTGGGCAAGTGAATTTCCTCAGAAGGTTTTTACTAGATTTCACAGAAACCACTAAACATATTGTGGATATGATGGAGGGAAATTCAAATTTCAAATAGAATGAGGTGGGAAAGTAGGCCTTTCAAAATATAAAAATAGCTATTACTAATGCCCCAGTTTTGAGTCACCCAAATTATAAGCGAGATTTCTTCATTTATTGTTATGCTTCTAAACATACTTTATCGACAATACTTATGCAAGAAAATGATGAAGGGATACATGCCCCAATAGCTTTCATGAGCATACCCCTAAAAAATCATGAATTGAAATACTTACAGATTGAGAAGCATGTTTTTGCAATAGTCAAAGCACTTAAATTTTTTTGGTTCTATATCTTGCATTCACATTCTATCATTTATGTCCCAGATGTAGCTGTGAAAAATGTGTTGACACATCAAGATGTAGGTTGTAATGCCAGAGGAGTGTGGATAGCAAAGACACAAGAATATGATATAGAATTTAAGCCTACCAAGCTGGTAAGGGGTAATGCATTGTGTAAAGAAATTTTAGAAAACAAGATCATTGAAAAATTAGAAAAATTAGAAGAAAAAAAACTAGTGTTGGCAATAGGTCTTCATGATTCATGGTTTGAAAATATTACTTATCTGCTAACATATGGAGAATCTCCAGAGGGCCTAAATGCAAAACAAAGAAGAGATCTTAAGTTAAAAGAAGCTAAGTACATAGTTTGGGATGGAAAATTGTTTAAAAATGCTATTGATGGCACTTTTCTCAGATGTGTGGACAAACAACAACAAGAAAAATTGTTGAAAACTTTTCATGATGAAGCTTGTGGAGGGCACTTTTCATCCTCGGTCATAGCTTTCAAAATATTGAGACAGTGTTATTACTAGCCTAGAATGTTCAAAGATGCCTATTCCTGGGTGGCAAAGTGTGAAAAATGCAAGATGTTTGTTGGGAATTCTCAATTAGCTGCTCTACCATTAAGGCCCGTCATCATTGAAGGACCTTTTCAATAATGGGGTCTTGATTTGATTGGCCTGATTAGTCCAACAACCAGTGCTAGTCATTAGTATGTGATAACTGCAACTGATTATTTCACTAGGTTGGTGGAAGCCAAAGCAACCAAGAAAAATACATTTGAAGTAGTGTCTGAATTCATCAAGGAGAACATATTGGTCGGGTTTGGCATTCTTATCAAATCAGTGATGGATAATGCAGCTTACTTCTCCTTGATTGAGATCATGATTTTTTTCTTTGAGTATGGAATCACTGTTAGTCATTCATCTAATTATTTCCCACAAGGAAATGGTCAAGCTGAGTCTAGTAACAAAAATTTGATAAACATTATCAAGAAACTGGTTTCAGAAAATCAAAAGACTTGGCACAAGAAAATTCATGAGGCACTATGGGCAGATAGGGTGACACCTAAAAGAGCAATCAACACATCTCCATTTGAATTAGTATATGGAACTAAAGATAGTGATTGAAGATGATATTTATAAAGATGGTTTAGAGAAGAGAATTTTGTACTTAAGCAAGCTCAAGGAGGAAAGAGAAGAAATTGTGGACCACATCACACAACATTAGATGCGAGTTAAAGATCTGTTCGATAAGAAGGAAAGACCACATAAATTCATGGTAGGAGACAATGTGTTACTCTAGGATAAGTGAAGTGCTCCAAAGGGTATGCATAAAAAGTGTGACACGTTGTGGAAAGGTCCATTCAGAATTCATCAAGCATTTGAGAATAATTCATTCAAATTGGCTTATCAAGATGGTGAAGTGCTACCCCTGGCCTATAATGGTTAGGACCTGAAGCTTTATCAAGTTACGAATTGAGAACAGGTAACCCTTGTATTTTATTATAGTTAGGTTTAGTTTCTTTTCATGTTTTCCTAGTTAGTCTCCTTTCCTTGCTTTGTTTTCCTATTTTTCTCCTCTTTTTTTTTTGTTGTGTTGCCACCTTTTATTTTCTTTGCGAAACCAGAGATTTTGAGTTCCTTGCTTGGGTATGCTCTACCCAAGTCCCTAGTCAGAGCTAGCTATTGCCCCAGTTTTCACCCTATACCCATTTTACAAAAGCAGAGAAGTTTGTGTCTTAGTTTGGTCTAGGCATGTCTAGGTCTAGTCTTTTCCTCTTAGGTGAAGATATTCTCCATCAGATTTCTCATCTTTTCCTTCTTTCATATTTCATGGCTTGGTGGGTTTTCTCATTGATGTCATGTGGGTAGCTTAGTACCTAATTTGATGGAGATTCTTGCATTTCATGAAGTTGATCGCAAATTTGGATTTGTTTATGACTTGTCTTAAATTTTCCCATGAAAGAATGACACAAGTGGAAAATTGGATATGGCCTTCTCCTTGGTAGGTTTTCAACCGATGAAGGCGAGTTCCCATAATGGTTAACAACTAAAGATCATGGATCAAAATAAGAAGATAACAAGTTGTTTCATGAAATATCTTTGTTTTCATTGTAGTATTGTACTTTGAGAAACACTTGGGATTGATCATGATGCTTGAAATCACTTTAAGCATAAAACCTAAAGATGACTTCTCCTGAGCGGGTTTGCAACCCATGAAGTCAATTTTCTAATGGAAGCAATTGTGAAGGAAAGAAGTGAAGAAGTGGGCCCCCTTTCGACTTACATAGTCCTTTTGTGATTTTTTGAATCTAGAGAAAAGGTTAACTCAAGGGTTAGAAAGTAAACAAAGCTAAAGCATAAAATTGAAGATTGCCTTCTCCTCAATAGGTTTTCAACCCATGAGGGCAATTTTTTGCATTCATAGAGAAATCAACTTTTTGAATAGATTGGGTTCACAAATTGCATGTAATCACCTTAAGATGATAATGGAAAAAAGCTAATAGTAGTTGGAAAAGTGTAGTGAGCAAAATCTAGCTAGGTGGATATTTCCTTGTAGAGTACTCCATTCTTAATTCTCTGGAACTAGGTGAAAAATGGGAAGATAAGTATGAGATAAAGAAAAGTTACAATTAGGCCAATGGAAATGTATATTAAAAACTCCCACATTTACTAATCTAATAGATTTATCCTTTAATTCATTCGTGTGGCTAAGATCCTAAAAACTAACAAATGGATTGGAATTCCTATATAGAGGGAAACTTAATGGTTGCACAATCACCGCTTTTTCTTGAACTGTTATGTTGTTAAAATTGTGCAACATTTTCAAATCTTTTGTGTTGGAAATTCAATTCCTTGTGCCTAATCTAGATTCAAATTTTTAATTTGTCTTATACTTTGACAAAATGGCAACTAGATTCATTAGGTTTGATGGGCTAAATGGAATCAAGTCTAGATTGTAGAGTTTCACAAACACCTTGCTCCATTTCTATGACATGCAAGATTTTCAAAGGAGACTGAGGTCAGAGCAAATTCATCCTATAATTGAGAAGCTTTGAGGGAGTGGGCTAGTAGAGGCAGTTGGGTTTTTGGTGGTGGTTCAAGCTCCCAAGTTGATTGTTGAATGCATAAATCACTATAGCTCTGAGCTGATAGGAATGCCCCTTAACTTAGTTAAATATGTATTCCTATACATATTTTGAATGCATTCCTTATGGACAAAATATGTGTTGGATACATATTGAATTTTCTAACCATTTTGATGTTTTTAGGCATATATGTGTGTTTTTGCATTCTAAGTTTGTTTTGCGAGATTGTGACATGAATGAGCCACCAAGATCTTCAAGGGAATTTATATCCAACATTTTATGTGAAATAGGGGATGACGAAAATTTTTACAAGACATCATGCTTGGATGGTACATGCTTATTTTGTGGTTCTTTGCACTTTTATCAACTTGTGAACACATGGATAGTACACATGCAATTGGAAATGAAATAGTAGATTATAGAAAATATAAGACAATGACATATGCTCTAAAAGATGGGAAACATGGTAAAAGATGTGATTTAGTCATTGAAAAGATTCTAGTGTATGAGTTCATGAAGATTTTTGTGAAAAGATTATTTATGAGTATGCAAGGCATACACATAGAGCTCAATGGCTGGATTTGCAATTCAAGTTGTGCAAGGATATGTTGCACTAGATACCATTGTTTCGGTTGTAGACTTCACAGAGAACTACACACTACAACCACAAAATGAGATGCAACAAAAGTATTATACTTCTTAATAGGTTTTCATATTTGTTCACATAACATTCATGCATTCACCTACAAGTACAAAAATGACAGGAAGATTTTGAGGGAGTACCATTTTTACATCAGCGATGATCGATCACATTCTACAGAGTTTTTACATGGTTGTTTTCAACCATTTTATGGAGATTTGGCTAACAAGGGCCATACCATATTGTCAGCACATTATTTGGTCAAAAAATTATGTATTTCAATTCAAGAATGCACAGATGTTCTATTGGTTGAGTAGGATGCACAAGTTGTGTAGAATTCAATATATGTGAAATTTCACAAAGGCTGGTCATGGAAAGGGAGAGCATGATGGTGCAGGTGCATGCATCAAAAGAGCCTTAGCTCATGAAGAACTAAAGTACAAAGATGGAGCAATATTGGTAGATGCAAAATCCATCATCTAGTGGTGTAACACTACAATGGGTCTAGGTAAGGAAGGTGAGTCAATGGTTTGTAGATTTTTTTGGTTGATAGATAATACTAACATTGTACCATATGAGGATTGTTGCACACTAATAGGATCAAGTGAGTTGCACTCTTTTAGAAGCTCTAATGTAGGTTCATGGAGTATCCACACACAAAAAATGGCATGCTAGTGTCCATCATGTGTAGAGGAAAATTGGAATGATTGTGAGTCAATTGAATGGGTGGACAAATAGGATATACGGGTTTTGTACCCAATTGACACCTATCATCCCCCATAAGCACTGGAAATGGTAGAGATGGATTTGTCTATTGAATTTGACTACTTGTCTAATCTAGTGCAACCTGGTAATATATATATTTATATATCTTTGTAATTTCAATATGTAACTTTATAACTTTTACCTAAGTATTTTCTAAATTAATGATCACATTTTGTACATTTATCATTGTAGGCCATGTTTTTTCTATTATTGCACCTGAAGACAATGAAGAAGAGACAAATTATTATTTGTGTCATTGCGTCTAAGCCAAACATAAATTGGTTCACTCGGTTGTAGATGGTGAAGGTTTAGAGTACTATATCAGTGTGATGGTTGTAACTGGCACATGGCTTAGATGATATTCTATGAAGAACCGTAACTTGTGGTTATTCAAGGATTGGAAAATAGAGAGGAAGATTCTTCATTATTCAAACCTTGCTGTCACATAAAATGTCCACTTGATAAAATATGGTGGAAAACCACATAATAAGACTCTTTGGAAATTTTGTGAGTTAGACCACGAGGCAATACACGAGACATTAAAATATAGAGCAGATCTAGTTGGTTCATTAGATTGAATAGATAGAGAGGGAGAGAGAGCAAGAGTGGTACAGGGTCTCCTTGAATCATTTATGCAAGTGGTAGGGTAATAACAATGAAGGTTGGGAGAGTACAACCCACAAGGACACCTAAACAAAGTTTGAAAGCCCAAACAAGGCCCAAAATCTCGCACTTGCACCTTGACAACAATAAAGGCTTAACATATGAAACCTACTCTAGACATGGAACCATAAACAAAGACTTAAGGCATGTTTTTTCTACATCAATAGGGGCATATGGAATTAATTTGAAGGCATCAAACTGAGAAAAAGTTATAGTTCCTTCATTAACCTCTTGGATTCCTACTAGCCCAAGAAGCAAGGTTATGGCCTGCAACTTAGTAAATGTTGAATGGAAGAAAAAAATAACCACCAAGATGCCTCCTAGTCCTAATATACTATCAAATTCCAAAGTGCTGACATTGCATACAAAAAAATGCTGCATTAACCTGTGGGGACAACATTTAAAGCTAAAGGGTTGATCAGGCCACTATTGCAAAGGAAGTACTATTTAGACACATGCTAGAACCACCAAAGAAATTGGAAATCTTGAGGAATGTTTTGAATAGCCTAAATCCCAAGTTTGAGGCTTTGGAAATGATTGTTAAGGTCTCAAGTGTTGACTGTAGCAAAACAGTGAGTTGGTGTGTATATGCTACATGCACCTAGGGCATCATCTTTCTCCCTTGTACCTGCATTTATGCAACTAAAACCACAAAAATCTCAAAGAGAATTAATAATACAAGGACTCCACTAAAGGCCATAACATTTCTATGGTGGAATCTCAAGTTATAATGTGATTTCCACCAAAAACCTTGAAACCCTTAAATTTTGGGCTATCAGCACTAAAATAGGAATAACTTGAGTTCTATAGAATTTGAAGACCTCAAACTAGTTGTATTAGAAAGGTAACTCAGATATAAATCCAACCATACCAAGCTTTGACACTTATTCATTCATACGAGTTTGTACCATGTAGAAAAATATCCTAGAATGCAACAAAATATGTTATTTTTTATTGATTTCAAAGCAAAATCTTGCATTATACCTTCCACCCACCTGAAAGGGCTATATAAGGTCTTCCCCAAAGATCCAACCAAATTTGAAAGGTTTTTACCATTTGGGGAATGATTATAAATAATTTTTCTAAGTTATGCAAAAAGTTGTAAAGTTGTATAGCAACTTTTGCAACTTTTATTGCATTTTTGCATTTTTGTGCCTAAAAGGCATTTTAACTATGTAAATAAGTCCTAATTTAATCAATACAACTATTAGGCCCTAGATGACAATCATATGCATTCAAAATAAAAAAATTGTACCCTTGTGACCTCATTGAGAAACGAGTTTTTATAACACCCAATATTGCTAATGGAACACACAAAAGGGTTAATGGAAAATCTAGGAGTCTAAAATCATGAGCTTATTGAAAACATGGAAAGAAAACTTGAAAGAGGTCATAAATGACCCGAACAACTTGATTACATGATTTCATAAGAGGGGTGCTCCTACACCAATCATAGGGCCCTCACCTTTTCATTTTTGTTGTGTTATGCTCCAAGTGAGCCTTGTAAGTAGAATAAGCATCATTGGACCTAGGTGTGGTAGTTAGGGTATTGGATGTCATTTAATCTCCTTAGAAGAGTCACTATTTTGGCCTAAAAATCAAGACATGCATTGCCATAGGGCAATGAGTAAACTAAGGGATGATTCATTAGCTTAGGGAAGGGTCCCTAGCATGGAATTGATAAGGGATAGCCTAAATAACAAGTTAGAAGTTTTAAGACTTGAGCAAGAAAGAAAAATTCAAAAGTTGCTATATTGTAATTTTGCAATTTTTGCAAAATGCTGATTTTGCAAGAAATTGTGGATTTTCTTTTTAAAACTTGAAGGAAGCCGATGCAAACCATAAGGATGAAGGGGAAAGACCTAGGAGGAGATATAAATATTTTCCAAACCCTCAAAATGAGAGAATTTTGAAGTGTTAAGACATGAGCAAGCAAGAAAAATCCAAAAGTTGCTATATTGCAATTTTCCAATTTTTGCAAAATGTTGATTTTGCAAGAAATTATGGATTTTCCTTTTAAAACTTGAAGGAGGCCGATGCAAACCATAAGGATGAAGGGAAAGACCTAGGAGGAGATATAAAGACTTTCCAAACCCTAAAATGAGAGAAGTTAATATCATTGTGTACGATCAACATGCTATAGCATGATATTTGAAGGCAAAACGATACAACAAGCTAGGGTGGTGGGCTTCAATATACAATAAGTTTTAGAAATTTTAGTGGTTTAGGCATTTGGGCCTATCAACAATCTAAATGCTCCAAGGGAATGACCTAAAACTTTTCTTAATCTACATATACTTGGTTAGCACTTAATAATACAAGTTAGTTTGGTCATCCCATGAATATTGGGCCCTAAATTATTCGACATAGTGATGCTAAGTAAATAAATTTATTGATTATTTGGCATATCAAAACAAGCTGAGTTGAGATTCTCAAGAATGAACAAACTTGTAAACACCAAGAGTTTTATTAATGCATTTCACCAATCTCATTGTGTTTGTCCATACACTCGATTCTCACATATATTAAAGCTTCAAAATAAATTCTTCAAACTGTTTCAACCAACTCTCATCAATTGGGTTGAAGGAATGCTTTAAAATAACAGAAACTCCAACATCCCTCTAAATTCTAAACTAGCCGTTGGATTTTGAAAATTCAAAATTCCAACATACAAATTATTGAATTCTTTTAAACAAGAAGACCACTAACTTACTCATTTTGATCTTTTATGATCATTAAACTTTCCTAGACCCTAAACATTCCAATTTAACCCTAGGACTCTATTGGTCCCCCTTACAAAGTAAATTTGGTCCCTTTAGGACTTTTAATAATTTCTAGGATTTTTCATGATGAACCCTGCTAGGCTAAGGCTTGGGTGAAAGGCATGATACCCAAAGTTATTATCTTCTTTTGGATTCTTTTGTAGAATAAAATTCTAATTCTTGATAATCTTAAGAAGAGAGGTTTCATCATTGTTAATCATTGTGTTCTTTGCAAGAATGATGGGAAATCAGTGGATCATATCATGTTGCATTGTCCCTTTACCAAGAAGCTTTGGGATAAAGTTTGTAGCTTATTGAAAGTGGATTGGGTTTTCCATGCTACCATTCAATTGTTCTTTACTAGTTGGATGGCTTCTTCCATGAATGCTTTGATTGTCAAATTGTGGGACTTCATTCCTCCTTATCTATGTTGGGGAATTTGGAAGGAGCACAACGATAGGATCTTTAGAGGAGTGGAATCTAGTCTTGATTAGGTGTTCTATAAAATTAGGGTCCTTATGATTGTAAATATTAAAATTATTGGTTCTAGAAAACACACTTGTAATGAGTAGGAAGAAGGGGTGCTTAATAGCTAGAATATAAGGAGTTTGGGAATGAATATTAAGGATCTTAATCTAAGGGATAATGCTATATGGGACTATCCTCTAGTGAATTGGTTTAAAATAAACTTTGATGGGGCCTTGAAAGGGAACTCGAGCAAAGTAGGATGTGGAGTTGTTATTAGAAACTCTAATGGTGACTATGTGGGATGTATGGCTATTCCTATAGGGGATCAAACTAATCATGTTGCAGAAGTCTCTGCTACTATTCATGGTCTTATCTATACCAAAAGTATGAATTTGAGGAACATATGGGTGGAAGGTGACTCCTCCAACATTATTAATTGTTTAAATAAAATTACTGAACCATTGTGGACTATCAGCAATATTATCTTGAAGGCTATTAACATTATACATTCTTTTCAAAATTTCATTATAACTCATAATTTTAGAGAAGCCAACCGTATTGTTGATTGGGCTGTGAATGCAACTTGTTTTAGTGATCATAAAATCATTTGGGATTTTTATGAGTCCTTACCTCTAGATGGCTGCTATTTTATCAAGTATGATAAATGGAGATCTAAGAAAAAATATTTTAATTATGATGGTGTCCGTGATTTGTAATTATGAGGTGAACTCGTTTGGAGTGTGGTGGGTTATGATTTTTAGGAAGTCAAGCATTTTGCACAAATTATGGGTAATTTTTTCCATTTCTCTTTTTGTTTGTGGTGTGGCATTTAGTTACAGAGTGTTTTGGGGTTTTTAGAGAATGAAAAACAGCTAATTTGGTGTAAAGATTATGGGAGGAAAAAGGAAAAGGGTGGAGTCAGCAAGCTGCTCAGAGTGGAGGAACTAGATGGAGGTTTGGGATATTCTTGGCCGAGTAAATTTCATAGGGTATATGGAAAGGCTTAGAGGTAACAATCTAGCTATTACACACCAATTTATCAAATCTTGGAAGGATGGCTCTATGATGGTTGGTAACCAGTGAATGGATGTTATTGAAGAAGTAATTAAGGAGGCCATCAGATTGGACATAGACGAGATTAATTTTTATCAAGAAAGGAAGCTCTCAGACAAAGCCATCAATGATTTTGTGGAGATAGAGCTGGAGAAAAGTTGCTTGGTTAAAATAGGTAATTCATATTACAACCTGGCCTTTATTTCTCGACCATGGCGATTTGTGCTTTTTATGTAATGGAATATCTGACTTTAGATGGGAGATTCACTAAGTTGTATGGATACCATTTCATGTTGGCAAATCACTTTGAGCATGATGTTAGGATCAATTTTCCTTTTTATTTATTTCAATCTCTTAGTATTTCCACTTAGGCTATTCAGAAAGACCCGAATGGTGAGCATGTTTTCCATGAGGTCTTATGGTCATGATAATGAATGTGTTAATGTCCAAGAAGATTGTGAAACCCAAGGGTAGTTTGAAAGGGGCAGATCAAGATACAAAAGGGAGTCTCCCAGATAAGGGTTATGATTTTGATGCCCAAGATGAAGTTGAAGGGGGTTTGGGTAGTTTGAAAAAGGGCTCGGGTTGTAGCTCCAAAAAGAAGAAAAAGATTGTTAAGGAAGGTGATTCTAACCAGGAGAGTGACTTCATGGAGGAATTAGTGAGAGATCACTTTAATAAGAGGAGTGGAGGTAAAGGAAATAGTAGTAAGGATTTTCAAGATGATCGGGCTTCTCCTCCTTCTGATGATGAGCCTCTAGTTCACCGACTTTAAAGGAAAATAAAATCTTTAAGGAGGCAGGAGGAAAGATTATAGACTAGGAAGAATGGGGACTCAAATAATGAGGATGTTGGAGAATAGGGGCACATTCTAGATCTGTATGATAATATTGAAGGTGGGATGGGGTCATCTAAGGGTCTTTTTGGTAACCCTGGTTCAATTATGAAGGATATTGGCTTCCTTAAGCAACAGATGCAGTTACTGGGCAAGGAAATGGAGCAAGTCAACAAAAATGCCAAAGGTGAGCATACATTGAGCAACCATATAGACAAAATTTTAGAGGTTATTGGGAATGTAGAAGAAGTTAAAAACCTCATGCATAAGATACAACTGCTTGAGGCCAAACAAAGGGTGATGGATAAAGAGATTAGTAGTATTCAGGGGAAGGTGTCAAAAATGGATACTAAACTAGGAAATTTGGAGAAATTGTTCAAATAGATGGCAGACAATGTGGGTAACCTCTTGAAGCAAAATGAGAATGATAAAGGGTAGGATTCCCCTATAGTGGCTAAGACTCAGGGACCAAGAAAACACACCCGAGCTCATTCTAAGAAGAATGAGGATGTCAGTAAGAAGGATGAGGTGAAGGCCAGTGCTAATAATATGCATATTCTAGTGGATCAGGTTGTTGACCTGATAAAGACTTCTTAGCTAGTCAGTTGTTGTTCTTTTACTGTTCTTTTTTTGTCTTTTCCAGCTCTATCTTGGGTGATCTCATGGTTGTTCTTTTTGGAGGTCTATTTCATGTTGTCTTGTGCTTCTTTTCTCTGATGTTTACATCTTTTGTTTATCTCTAGAATTTTTTTATTTTGTAAAGGTTTCGGGTCATTTAAAACCTATTTTTACTTAATCAAAACAATTTCTAGGATTTGTAGAATGAAAAAAATATTACAAGCTTTAGTATTTCCCAATTAATTTGCCTTATCCTCTAATTTTCTTGTTGACCTTGATTGTGTATTTGATGCAAATGGTCAAGGTACTGACAAGGTAGGTTGGAAGAGATCAACCACAAGAACACCTTCACAAGGTTTGAAAGCCAAAACAAGACTCAAGACTCGCCACTTGCACCTTAATCACCAAAATTTCTTAATGTATGAAACCTATTACCAACATGGAATCACACCAGTAGGGTCATGTTTACTGGATTTGAGGACTCCAAAACAAAAATAATGAATAGTTCCTTCAATACTCCCCTAGATTGCTAGTAGCCCAAGAAAGTGGATTAAGGCCTACAATTTGAAAACCTAGGATTAGAATAATGAAACTAATCACCCAACAATTCTTATTCCTAATGTACTTCAAGATCTCCAAGTTTTAAGACCCTATCATCAATGATACTACCTAAACACTTGAAATCAACAATTAGACCTAAAGGCTAATTAAGGTGACTTTTCAAAGGAAGTACCAATTAAACACAAGGAAAAAAATTTAGACCAACTACATTAGATGGAAAACATCTCAAATAGCTTAAGTCTAGAGTTACAAGTCTTAGGAACAAGTTTTAGAGTCACAAAATGCTGCTACAGTAGGACTGTGTGTTGATGCATATAAGATATATGCATCTAGGGCATCACCTTTCTCCCTTGTCCCTGCATATGAAAACCTAAAAAAAATAAAAAATTCAAAGTGCATTATAAGTACAAGGATTCTACCAAAGGCCATAAATTTCCTATGGTGGAATCTATAGTTATAACCTAATTTCCTTCAAAACCCTACAAACCCTCAAAATCTAGGTTGTTTGCACAAAAATAGGTATAACTTGAGTTTTACAAAGTCTCAGAACCTCAAAATAGTTGCATTAGAAAGGTGATTCAAGCATGCATCCAACCATACTAGGCACAGATCCCTAGGCATCTGTACACACCCATACCATTCAAACAACTCACTAAAAATACAGAAAATAGGGTCGTCTTTATTGATGTTAATGCCAAAGCATTACACTGTACCTTCCACCCACCTGAAAGGGCTATATGAAGGTCTTATACAATTGATCCAAAAAAATTTGAAAGGTTGTGACTGTTGGAGGAATGATTACAAACAATTTTTCTTAGTTATGCAAAAAGTTGCAAAGTTGCATAGCAACTTTTGCACTTTTATTGTGTTTTTTAATATTTTAGAGCCTAAAAGGCATATTAACTACCCTAATGAGTCTTAATTAACCTACTTAGGCTAGAATAAACAACCCTTGGATGACAAGTACATGGTTATCAAAGAAAGACACCATTTTGTATGCTTAAGGCACTTTATGCAATTTATAAGCAAAAGTTGCTCATTAGGTAAATTCAAGATTTTTAATTTTTTTCATCAAGAAATCCTAGGATTAGTTTTTTTTAGTTGGTTTTAGGTATGTTGGAACCTTTTCCAAGTCCTCGAAGTGGAATCAAGTGAAAAATGTAAAAATTGCACTTTTTGTGCAAAGTTGGATTGTTGAAAGTTGTGAAAATTGCTCAAAATTGCAACTTAGTGGGAAAAGGGTTACAACTATTTAAATATTGGTTTTAATAATTAAAACAAAAATAGGTGATATAAATATCTCATTTGTGAGGTCTGGAGGGCATTAATGTACAGATTGGAAGAAGTTGCAAAGAAATAAATTCAATTTTGGAGTCATTTTTACTATTGTTTGCACGCTACATGAAATGTACAAAATTTTAGACCAGATGTGATGGCTTTTTGAGATAGAGATTTGAATCAAATTTATTTTTCTTCTAGTCTCGTCATTCTCCATGTTTTCTAACTCAAGTTATTGCATTTTTAGTAAAACTAAGTTTTTAGGACAACATTTTGGTGCACACAGCAAAAATGGGCCTCTAACTGCAATTTCCTTGGTTGAAATTTCATGGCCACTTTGGAAATGGTAGCTAGTAGGGTCCTTTTTAAGATTCCAAGGTTTCAAGACTAGAGGATGTGTTTTGTGATTTTTCTAATCAAGCCCTAGGTCAAGTACCATGAAAGATTTGACCTCTTGTAGCGTGTTGATTTGTGAAAGATAGGAGTTTGGGAATTGGTCAAGGACTAAGAATTTGGAAATAAGTTATTTTAATGTTTTTGAACTATCATGAGCTTAGAGTTCATTTCTATGACCCCGTTTCCTACTGGTTGCTTTGTAAACCAGTCACCTACTTGACTAGGACATATTTGGGAACTAGCAATCTCCATTTAAACTGAAGTCTCCATTTAAAGGTGGCAATGATCTTTTTGTTGTTATGTTAAGATCATTAATATATTTCAATGAGAACTTTGAGGGATCATGCCCAGCTTGAGTATCTTGGCTTCCTAAGTCCTGTAAATGCAAGGACATTGATGAATAAGCATTTCTAGTTGAAGCATCTGTGGTGTTGGAATGAAGTGTGTGACCAAATTCTTTACCTACTAATGAGCCAATTTGAGGCTTCACTTCACATTTCTCTATGGATAATTCTATAGCACTTGTTACTTCTCTATTTGAAAATTTTGTGTCTATGTACATGTGCACTCTTTCCCAATAGTTGTAGGTTTTGTCTCTTCATCCTAAGTAATTGGCATACCCTGGATGGCACTAAGATAACTATTTTCTTCTAAAATACCCTTTTCTCTTAGATTAATCTCTCTATTAAGTAGGTTTTCTATATCTTCTTTTGTATATTTAATAGATGTAGCTATAATTCCTCTGTATATATTCCTTTTTATATTAATCTTTCCTCCATACAAATGAGAAGGCATGGGGAATGAGGCCAACTATTGGTCACTATATTAAAAAGGTAGTTCTTGGCCATGCCACTTATGGGAATCATTTCCATCTTATTTTTAGAATTGGTACCTCATTTCAATCTTGCATAAAGTGGCCTATGCATACATATCTCTCTCATCGTTCATCGTGGGATCAAACTATCTATTATTTTAGCTCTAGGTGGCATGGTAAACCCTAGCCCCAAGCTTGCCCTATCCTGTTGAGCATTCAAACATTCTCAAGTACGTTGAACTGAGACATCCCTAAAAGTCACTAAATGCCATAGGGTAGTGATCTTTGATGGGGCATATCTTGGATCTCGTACAAGTTATGGATGTGGTTCTAGGTGCTATAGGACTGTGTTGGGGAGACCTACAGTAACCTCTCTCACTTTTTGGAGATCTTACTCCATTTTGATTTTGTGACACCATCTCGGGTGATGCTGAAACTCATAGTGTTGGCCAGTAGAAAGTTGCCAACTACCAAATCTCCCTCACCATTTGTCGTGGGATCAAACTGTCTATTTCGTTAGCTTTGGGTGCTAGGTAAACCCTAGCCCCAAGCTCATTCCATCCTGTTGAGTGATCAAACATTCTCGAGCATGGCAAACTAAAATGTCCCTAAGAGTCACTAAATGCCATAGGGTAGCAATCTTTGATGGGGCATATTTTAGAGCTCATGTGAGGTATGGATGCAATTCTGGGTGCTATAGGACTGTGTTGTGGAGACCTACAATAACCTTTCTTTCTTTAAGGAGATCTTACTCCATTTTGATTTTGCGACACCATCTTGGGTTATGCTTTAACTCGTAGTGTTGGCCAGTAGAAAGTTGCCAATTGCCGAATCTCCCTCACCGTTCATTGTGGGATCAAATTGTCTATTTCTTTAGCTTTGGGTGATTGGGTAAATCCTAGCCCCAAGCTCGTCCCATCCCATTGAGTGCTCGAATGTTCTTGGGCACTCTGAACCAAAACGTCCCTAAGAGTCACTAAATGCCATAGGGCATCAATCTTTGACAGGGCATATCTTAGAGCTTGTATAAGGTATGGATGTGATTCTAGGTGCTATAGGACCATGTTATGGAGACCTACAATAAGCTCTCTCACTTTTTGGAGATCTTACTCTATTTTGATTTTGCGATGCCATCTTGGGTGATGCTGAAACTCATAGTGTTGGCTAGTACAAAGTTGCCAACTACCAAATTTCCCTCACCATTCATTGTGGGATCGAATTGTCTATTTTTTTAGCTCTGGGTGGCCGGGTAAACCTTGGCCTCAAGCTCGTCCCATCTTGTTGAGTGCTCAAACGTTCTCGGGCACACCAAACCGAAATGTCCCTAAGAGTCAATAAATGTCATAGGACAAAAAAATTTGACGAGGCATATCTCAAAGCTCATACAAGGTATGGATGTAATTCTAAGTGCTATAGGACCATATTGTGGAGACCTACAATAACCTCTCTCTCTTTTTAGAAATCTTACTCCATTTTGATTTTGTGACGCCATCTCAGGTGATGCTAAAACTCGTATTGTTGGCCAGTACAAAGTTACCAACTACCAAATCTCCCTTACCATTTGTCATGGGATCAAACTGTCTATTTTTTTAGCTCTAAGTGGCTAGGTAAACCTTGGCCCCAAGCTCATCCTATCCCATTGAGTACTCAAACATTCTCGGGAATGCCAAATCGAAATGTCCCTAAGAGTCACTAAATTCCATAGGGAAGGGATCTTTGATGGGGTATATCTTGGAGGTCGTGCAAGGTATGGATGTGATTTTGGGTGCTATAGGACTATGTTGTAGAGACCTAAAATAACCTCTCTATCTTTTTGGAGATCTTACTCCATTTTGATTTTATGACACCACCTTGGGTGATGTCAAAACTCGTAGTATTGGCTAGTACAAAGTTGCAACCTGCCAAATATCCCTGACCATTCATCATGGGATCGAACT
The DNA here is from genome assembly GCA_028749045.1 of Cupressus sempervirens. NCBI lineage: Eukaryota > Viridiplantae > Streptophyta > Pinopsida > Cupressales > Cupressaceae > Cupressus > Cupressus sempervirens. The sequence continues at coordinate 558,903,543 of CM053783.1, forward strand.
GTCTATTTTGTTAGCTCCAAGTGGCTGAGTAATTCTTAGATCCAAGCACTTTCCATCCCATTGAGCGCTCAAATATTCTCGGACACACCGAACCAAAACATCCCTAAGAGTCACTAAATGACATAGGGCAATGATATTTGATGGGGTATATCTCAGAGCTTGTGCAAGGTATGGATGTGATTCTAGGTGTTATAAGAACATGTTATGGAGACCTACAATAACCTCTCTTAGTTTTTGGAGTTTGATCTTACTCGATTTTGATTTTGCAATGCCATCTCGGGTGATGTTGAAACTTTTAGTGTTGGCCAATACAAAGTTGCCAACTACCAAATCTCCCTCACTGTTCGTCATGGGATCAAACTGTCTATACTATTAGTTCCAAGTGGCTTAATAAAACCTATCCCCAAGCTCATCCCATCCCATTGAGTTCTTGAACATTCTTGGGAACACCAAATAGAAACATTCGTAAGAGTCACTAAATGCCATAGTGCAGTAATCTTTGACAGGGCATATCTCAGAGCTCGTGTGAGGTATGGATGCCATTCTAGGTGCTATAGGAACATGTTGTGGAGACCTACAATAACATCTCTCTCTTTTTGGAGATCTTATTCCATTTTGATTTTGCGATGCCATCTCAGGTGATGTTGAAACTCGTAGGGTTGGCCAGTACAAAGTTGCTAACTGCCAAATCTCCCTCACCATTCATCGTGGGATCAAACTATCTATTTTGATAAATCTTAGTAGATGGGTAAACCCTAGCCCTAAGCTTGTTCCATCCCTTTGCATGCTTGAAAATTCTTGGGAACACTGAACTGAAATGTCCCTAAGAGTCACTAAATGTCATAGGACAACGATCTTTGATGGGGCATATCTCAGAGCTTGTGCATGGTATGGACATGATTCTAGGTGCTATAGGACCATGTTGTGGAGACCTAAAATGACCTCTCTCACTTTTTGGAGATCTTACTCCATTTTGATTTTGCAATTCCATCTTAGGTGATGTTGAAACTTGTAGTGTTGGTTAGTACAAAGTTGCCAACTCCCAAATCTCCCTCATTGTTCATTGTGGGATCAAACTGTCTATTCCATTAGCTCTGAATGGCTATGTAAACTCTAGCTCCAAGCTCATCCCATCATGTTGAGTTCTTGAATGTTCTCAAGCATGCCAAACCGAATCATCCCTAAGAGTCACTACATGTCATAGGGTAGTGATCTTTGACGGGGCATATTTTAGAGCTCAGCCAAGGTATGGATACGATTCTAGGTCCTATAGGACCATGTTGTGAAGACCTACAATAACCTCTCTCACTTTTTAGAGATCTTAATCCATTTTGATTTTGCAAGGCTATCTCGGGTGATGCTAAAACTCATAGTGTTGGCTAGTGCAAAGTTGCCAATTGCCAATTCTCCCTCACCCTTCATCATGGGATCAAACTATCTATTCTGTTAGCTCTAAGTGGCCAGGTAAACACTAGTCCCAAGCTCCTCTTGTCCCGTTGAGCACTCAAACATTCTTGGGCACACTAGACCAAATTGTCCCTAAGAGTCACTAAATGCCACAGGGTAGCGATATTTGATGGGGCATATCTCGAAGCTCGTGCAAGGTATGGATGCAATTCTAGGTGCTATATGACCATGTTGTAGAGACCTAAAATAAACTCTCTTTCTTTTTGGTGATCTTACTCCATTTTGATTTTGTGATGCCATTTCAGGTGATGCTAAAACTTGTATTGTTGGCCAGTGCAAAGTTGCCAACTGTCAAATCTCTCTCACCTTTCATCTTGGGATTGAACTATCTATTCCATTAGCTCCAAGTGGCTAGGTAAACACTAGCCCTAAGCTCTTCCTATCCCACTAAGTGCTCAAACATTCTTGAGCATGCTGAACTGAATCATGCCTAAGAGTCACTAAATGCCATAGGGCAGTGATCTTTGACTATGGTAACTGAATATGCCATCTCATCCTATGATGGAGACTCATGATAGAAGGTAAAGGGATCATAATAAAAATCATTTTGAACATGATTTTTTTATGGTAATAAGGTAATCCTTGTTTGTAAGGTCAAGGAACATGAGGTCACCTATAAACTCAAATTGGCTTAGTCCTAACAATTTTCCTTTTTTTGTTGTTTTTTTCAATAAGTTGACTCAATAAGTGTTTTGAGAGTCATTACACCTTATATAGCTGCATGTTATCATTGAATGGAGCTAGTGGAAGATGTTAATGATCTTCTTGGCTGTCTTAATAGTCATTTAATGGGTTTGAAACATAACCACTTCCCATTGTGAAGAGTTGTTCGAAAATCAACAAATTACGTGTTGTTGCAAAGAAAATATAGTCATAGGATGTTGGAAGATTGTTTTCACTCATAGGATGTTGAAGAATCTCTTGGAAGGATGGAATAGATGATAGACTAAATTTTGTGAGATAGTTATCAGGTGTTCCTTGAAGTGGATAAGATGTTAGTTTGAAGCAAGAATTTGATTATGATCCATTTCTCAAATTTGCTCATTTTTCCCTTATTGCTTCCCAAGTTTTGAACAGGGAAAGTGATAAATTAGTTTTGTGATGTTGGGTAGAAGTTTGTTCAATATTTTAACCAAGTTGGAAAGAGTCTTTGAAGACACTCACAAAGGTGGGAAAGGTAGTTTTCCTTAAATGTGTTCTTGCTAGGAATCCACTAGCTTTTGGTGTGAGCTCTCTGCATCATTTTGGATGCAATTTACATTAAAATGAAATACATGAAATGTACTTAAAACCTAAAAAATAAAAATAAGATATATATTATAATAAAAAATAATGTCATACATGAAAAAACATATAATATACAAGGTTGCACCGAGATGGGGGTACTTGGGGTACTTAGGGTACTAGTACGGGTATGCGTACAACTATTTTTTATAAGAGGGGACAAGGGTACTTGGGTATGCCAAACTTTATTTTTAATTATACTTTTATATTTATAGAAAAATTGAATTAATGAGTCATGTCAATGATTTTTCAAATCAAGAACAGTGATAAAGTTTGTAAATGTAATGTATTATTTTCAGTTTCAGATTTGTTATATGTTTAAATGTTTAGATGCATAACATAGAAGGAAAACTTTAAACATGAATAAGAAGATCATAAATCATATGAAAATGGCATTTTGAAAATGATAAATTTATGGCTTTAACAGTAATAAAGTTTATTGTTGATCAATATTGTATTAAAGTTTCAAACTGATTAGGTATTGAATTAAGCTTGATAAACAAATAATAGAGAAGGAAAACTTTAAGCATGAACAAGATCATAAATCATATGACGATGACATATTGGAAATGATAAACTTATGCTTGAACAGTGATAAAGTTTATTTTTAATCAATATTCTATCAAAGTTTCAAATTGATTAGGTATTGAATTAAGCTTGATAAACAATGAGTTGATACACAAACAAAAAATTGAAAAATAATAATCAGAAATCTCAATCAAGGTCCTTAGCTATGAAGCTCTCCATCGAGGACCCAATACTTGGGATATGTGTGCCTAGTACTTGGGTATGTGGGTACAAGTACCAGGGGCGTGGGTACAAGTACCCATGCAACCTTGATAATATATTATGATAACCAATAATGTCACACATGAATGTACATATCATATATTATGATAACCAATAATGTCATACATGAATGAACACATAATATATTATGATAACCAATAATGTCATACATGAACAAACATATAATATAAAATGATAACCAATAATGTCATACATTAACAAACACAAAATATATTATGATAACCATTAATGTCACACATGAACAAACATATCATATATTAACCAATAATGTCATAAGTCTAATAATGTCATGCATCAAATATATGTCATACATCAAATATAAAATGTCATATATACATCAAATTTATATCGTATATGTCCTTTGACATAAAATCCAAAATATATGTCCACTAATGCCTATACATGTGTGTCTATCAACTATATCTTCTCCTTCCCATGAGAGGAAGGAAACAAATCCCTAGAGGTCTTCGGTTGTTGTGTAGAGGGAGATGATGGGGTCTTCCTCACACACTCGCTCATCCTCTTGTTTAGGCTCTTCTCTAACTCAAGTTGATACAAAAAAAGTAGATATGAATCAATAATTATTATATATTGAAATCAAATATATGAACACATAAAATTAATTATTTTCTTACCGCCATCAAATAGTCACTCTATACGTCCACCTCAAAGGCTCACAGATGATTGGGTGTAACAAGGCCCTACAACAATTCAATCAATATAATCATTTATAAATAACATTAGAAATTTCAATACTAACTATTATAAACTAAAACTAAAACCAAGAAAATTCTTTCATACCTCAGTCAATGGCTCTGAACTAGCCATCGCTACAACAACACCACAATCAATAAATTGGTGAAGACGAGGAGGAGTCCCAGATGTCAAGAGCTACATGTCATACAATACAAGTTACATGCAACATGAAACATGAAACAAATATAATCAAATAAATTAAATTAACATAAAATAAATGTACCTCTACAAAGCTCATATCACGCCTACACTTGGAGTCCCTAGTGAATGTTGATGGTCCTATAGAGAATTGATGGACAGGCAAAATTTTTTTTGTCAATCATTCATATGATTACTTAATAAATATATGTATTAATTTAAATGATTAAATCAATACATACCTTTGGACTCATCAAGGGGATGAAAAAAGGGGCCGAGGGATCTCTACTAGGGCTAGCAACACTATTACCTTGAATTTTGAACAATGTCAATTAACTAGTCATTCACTATACATACAAAATGTGATCAAATTAGTTTATTATAATTATAATTTACCTATGTGTCAATGCCAAATGTCTAACTCAGGAACTGATCAGTGACTAGCCCATCATCCATACTATCTCTAGCATGACTGCCAAATGTGCATAAGGATCCACATGATGTGCACATGTGACCACGACACACAGAAGGCTCCTCCTCAACTAATGGACACATGCAATGAATGAGGGCCTGCATCAAAGCATTAATAGTCCCTAGAATGCTGGTCTCTATATGTTCCTCCACAACTAAAGGAATAATCACATGCTCACCCTGTGGCTTGACAATAGGTGCCCTAACTACATTAGGGCCATGACATGCTCCCGCCTCTCAAATGATAACCCCCCACCTCTACCCAGAGATTCTAATATATCAAAATAATTGGGGATCTCCCCAAGGACAAATTAACAATACAATTTCTTTAAGAAATACATTGGAACCTTGTGATTATTGCATGGAGGGGCATCAAAGACCATCCACCATCTATCCCAAAAATTATTTCTAATACCATCATGTATGCACCAATGGATGAGGAATCTTTTAATTGTAGTTCTAATAGTATTTTGTTCACCAAGATTTTTAAACAATGCACAAATATTACCTTTTATTATTATTATTATTATTATCTTGATATGATAATTTGTTTGTATAATATCTTCTTTGTTCATCCCTTTTAACCTGCCAAATATCCAACTGACCACTAACAAAAGTTACATGGGTTATAATGGACTCGAGGGAGGATGCCAATTGTGCTCTCATCGGATTGGTTTGCCCACAAGTTTTTAACCTACCAATGAGTTCTTCTAATTAATTTTCCCTCTTTCTATTTCATTCATTATGTTTTCTTAGGTGCCAGGAGGAGGTCTTACAATTGGTTGAGGTTGCAGAATTTCTTGTTGCGGAGGGTTTTAATTTTCATCTTGTGGAGGGTTTGGATCTTATGGAGGGTTTTCATTTTTTTGATCCAGCTGGGAATTTGATGGTTCATTATTCACATTTCCTTATAAGAAACCAATTGCAATCTAAATAAGCAAACAAATTTAAAGAAAAAATGAAAAAAACCTACAAAACAATGTAAAAACTTACAAAACAATGCAAAAACATATAAAACAATGAAAAATCAAGAGTAGAAAACATACAACATGATCTTGATCTTGAACTTCAGTGACAAGGATGCATTTCTACAAGGCGGGAGAAAAAAATTCTTCAACTTGTTCAATCCACGTGCGCGCTGTTTGAGAGAAATGAAAAAGCCAAATGAAATGATAAAATGGGCCACAGGTTTGCAACCCATTTATTAAAAAGTTTCAATTTACAAAGCGCGTACATGCTTTGTAAAATTTTAAAAAAAGACATGTGTCATATTTTTGGCACCACAACTTGGTGCACTTACCCTTATAGGTCTTTGGTGATTTTTCTATTAATTAAGTCAAATTAAAAGATTAATTAATGATTTAATTTAATGAAAAATAATGATATTTTCAATATTTTATTATGTTTAATTGATTGGAAAATTAATTAAATAAAAAGAATTAAATTTAAAGAGAAAATTATAGTCTAGTTTGAGAGCGTAATAATATTTATTTAATTTAATAATAAAATATTTAGGAGATCATTTTTAAATAAATGCTAAATATTGTTATTACTTTAGTTAATAAATATTTTATCAATTAAAGCTTCAAAAATAAACTAAAGAGTGAAAAAAGAAATTAATTTATAAAAGATATTTAAAATTGCATAAAATTTGCATGAAGTTTCAAAAAAAGATAATAGAGAGTTAAAAAGCTGTGATCAAGGAGTTCCCTTGGGCAATCACACAATTAGTGTCCTAAATTTAAGAGACAACTCCTTATCAACATTTGAGAGTCCATTTTCCAGGGACCGAGAATTTTGGAGAAGGAATTTTCAGAGAGAAGGTTTTGAGAGAAGGGATTTCTCTCACAATCTTTGGGCGTTTATGAATTTTGCATCAAAACCAAGTATATTCTTGTGTTTTCTTCACCAAATTAATTACATTATTTAAATATTCATGTCTTCTTCGTGATTGTGAATTGTTTATCTGAATTTCATTGTGATGAATCCTTAATATTTCATTTTAAAATTACGAGTATGCATGTTGATTTCTCTTGTATACATGAGGATTTAAAATATCAATGGAACCCTCGTTTTGTAGATTCAAAGCTGCAAATTAAATTGGGAAGGGTTTTGAAAGAAATGGAAATTTAAAATTAAAATTTGATTAGTTTTTCATATTTTTCCTATTAGAGTATTGATAGAAATTATATGTATATAACAAATTGGATTTGGGAGGGGGTTTGTTTTATTTAATATAAAAAACACACACACACACGCACGCACGCACACACGCACGCACGCACGCACGCACGCACACACACACACACACACACACACACACACACACACACACACACACACACACAACAAATGAGGAGAGGCGGCTTTACCCCACCTCCACCCCTTTTCTTTCTTACCCTAGTGGCACTACTGCTGATCATAGGGCACTGCGACAACAACAATACTCTATGTTATTGTGGTCACAGACCCTTGTGGTAGCTGCAGGGTGGTTGCATAACCTTAAAGGCTAGCAGGCCTTCAAAAAGTATGCTTTAATATAGTTTTTAAAATTTTTTATAATTAAATGTTAATCAATATTAAATTTAAATTATTATTTATTATTCATTTTATTAATAATAATTATTATTATTTATTAATTTAATAAATAATTAATGAATGTTCATATATTTATTTTTATAATTATTAATTAATTAAATTAAATTTAGTTTAATTATGTTTAATTAATAATGGAAATTATTTAATGAAGTTCTAGATTTATTTCATTATTATTATTAATGATATTGATTTTAATAAAAATTGTAACATTTTATTTGAAAATCAATAATTATTATTTTAATAATTTAATAAATAATTACCTTTAAGGTATTTCAGAATATTTGACTTAAAATCGAATAAGGGTAATTGTGCATTTTATTCAAATATAAGAAATGGGTTAATTTGTAAGGGTAAATTGTGAATCTTATCTACTTGAAACATACATTGAAACGGAAACTTGATCTTACTGTTAACTCAACTACATGTTTTCAAATCAAACCAAACTATGAGACTACTATATTATCTATATGTTGTCTATGTTTTGGGTTTGGGTTGACTAGAGTGTTGACCAATTTTAGGACATCTACCAGAGGCTTGGGAGTTCTACATTTGTGGTTTTATGATGATTTGATCTTTGATTTTTTAAACTCAACCATGATAATGTGTTGGTATGCTCTATGATGAGTTTCGTTGTATTGTTCGTTATTGCTTTCAGTGTCCTTGTATGATTATGTGATAAATGGTATGACATATTTGTCTTGACCTTTGAGTCTTCAATCAATTATATTTGGGGATGCTATCTAGTCCCTTATAAAGAACTAATGGGTTATTGTGAATTATCTTTTGATGTTTTCCAGTCACTTGTATAGGACTGAGGTGAAATACTATGATTCTTTGATTTGTGATTTTATGAGCCTAGGGTAGGTTATCTATATGTAATGTCAAGAAGTGGCTTGCAATGGAGGCCGAGGCACAAAGTGGCTGCCAGGGTAACCCATTGTAGGTTGTTTAATAAGTGAAAACACTACACTAAATGAGAGTAAAATGAACCTAATAAGATTCTTTGTATGTTCTCGCCCATGCCACAAGTGCTAGCACAGACTAGGATGGGAGTAGAGAGAATGATTGGTTGCGACCATGCATCATTAGTATGCCTTGTTAGTACGAAAGGATACTAGTGTCACATAGAGTCACAAGGGGGTCAAGGTCAAGTTAGATTGTCAGGATAACTCTAGCATTGATTCGTGCGATGACACTTTCCCACTTACATAGTAGATTCCCTATGTTTCTTTGTTTGGCTCTGGGTCTAGATGTTGATTTATCTTGGAAACTTTGAGTTAGATTACTTTTCGGGTTTCCTTGAAATAGAGATTACTTTTGATTTTTGGATTGATATCCTATTTGGGGCTTGAAACTATATTGATATCCCATTTGGGGCTTGAGACTATCTCCTCAAAGTGGTGGGAGTAGACCTTTTTGGGTTACCGTGAGGTCGAGTGGTGGTTTTTTTTACTCTTACCATTGAGATCTGTCCATTGATACCATGGCTAGAGTTCCTTGTCTTCTTTTCCTTTCATTCTATCTTTGTGTATTATTATGGATTATTATATCTTTATGATGGATGATTTCACTTATCGTATTGTACTTTGTTTCATGGATTCAAAAGGGATGATGTAATCTATTATTATAAATGTATATTCTTTTAGCTTTTCATACCCTGTGACATGTACAGTGGATGATTGTACATTCTAAATTTTATTGCCAAGTGGCATTGGAAACAAATGTATATTATTTAAGTGGAATGGACTTGTAGTTGTACTTTCATATGGATGTGTTATTCATTAGACTTAGTGTTAATTAAATTTAAATGTGATTCAACATCTTGGGATGATTAGAGAATGTAATCTATTATGTTTGCTTATGTATGATTGTATGTTATTGCTTCTGCTACTTTATGATTGATGTGTATGTTATTCTTTAAAAAATAATTATTAAAAAAAAGTTTTGCAAACTTAGTAAAACCTTAGATTAATTCTTTTGGATCCCTTGGTGGGGCATTACATATGGTATCAGAGCTTGAATTCTACATTGGGAGTTCTGGGCATATTGGAACACCACTAGTTGTTATCTAGTTGAAGTAAAATGAAATTTAAACTGTTATGTATATCTATTTCAAACTAAAACTTGAACTAGTTGAATTGAAACAATACTTATAAATTTTAGTTGGATATTTTCAAACTTGAACATTTAGACTTCAAAATGAAAATATACTTAAACCTAAAAATAGGCAAAACTAAAAATTGAACTTATACTATTTTCAAAACATGTGTCTTCTATTTATGCTTTATAGTAGTATGTCTTATGGTTATTATAGCATCTTGTATCTTGGATATTATTGTAGGATGGTATCTGGGATGAGATCTTCTATTAGAGGCCATAGCCTAGGTTGTGGCAAAGGTCATGAACGAGGTAGAAACATCAATGTACATGAATCTATCCATGAAGCCCCTAATCAAGAAGAGGATAGGGAAGAGCATGTCAGTGAGTAGTAGGAAGAGAACCATAGAGAGAAACTAGATGACTCAAAGGAAGTTGACCTGAGGAAAATGATGAAGACCATCATTGATTTCCTACCTCTTCTTCATGGTAAATATGGAGCACATCAGGTAGGGTATGAGCATAGACCTAGGTCTAGGAGCCCTAAGAGGGATTGTCAGAGACCCATTGTAGCTGCTCAAATGAAGGACCTTAAGAGGTTCAAGGTCAAGCCCTTTAATGGGCATGATTCAGGTTATGTAGCCAAGTAGTGGCTTATTGCTCTTGATAGGGTTTTTTCTATTCAGGACTTTGACACTAATGTCAAAGCGAGGTTTGCTATTACCAACTTGGAACTCTTTGGAGCCACTTGGTGGACTATTGAAGATAAGAAATTGGGTATAAACATGAACAATGTCCCATGGGAGTTATTCCTAGAAAACTTATGTGAATGATTCCTACCAGAGGAATGGAACCAACATAGAGTAGATGAATTCCACAACTTGAGACAGTTCACAATGATCGTAGCAGAGTATGAGTGCAAGTTCTATGAGGTCATGCCCTATGCGAGAATTAGTGATAACCCAACACGGTTGGTACAATATTTCATTAGAGGCTTGAACAATTGTCTAGTTGGGGGTGTTAAGGTATTTGAGCCTAAAACCCTCAAATATTTGGTACATCGAGCCATTCTTGTAGAGCAGAGTGTCAACCTAGGACATGGAGGTTTTGTGGGAGCATCCACAGTATCAGGATCTAAGGGTAACCAAAACTTAGGTGGGAACAGGAAACCTCCTTTTCCTAAGGGGAATCATAAACAACAATAGCCTCAACAACAACAACAACAATAGAAGGGATCATACCCTCAAGCACAGAGTGGTGGCTGTGGTTCTAACTCTAAGAACTAGCGCAATGCATAGTGCAATAGGTGAAATCATAACACTTAGGCTGCATTGAGCAACCAGTCTTTTGCTAGTAGGGATAGCCACCAATAGTTGAGTGCACCTCCAATAGGGAGAAGATCTGGTAGAGGCATGAGATGTTATTCTTGTGGGTAGTTTGGACACATTTCAGCCCACCGTCCACAACATGCATATCAGTATTCAGGTTCTAGTCCAGTAGCATCTGATTCCATAGTTGGAGATGCAGGTAGAGCTCATAGGGTATTTACAACAATGGACCACCATTAGGTAGACCATTAGGGGAGTATGGTTGAGACTACAAGAGCTATTTGAGGTACACCTCTCTCTGTATCATCTGATTTAGGTTCCATAGACTCTTTTATTTCACCATCATTGGTTGCTAAGTGGAAGTTGGAAGTAATTAAGAAAGATTTGGGTTGGCAAGTGGAACTAGCCTCAGGTGCTAGGGTATCCACAAATTTCATAGTCTAGAAGTGTGAACTAAGCTTAGGATGGTTTCTGATGTCAATTGACCTTTGGGTAATTCCTCTTGGATCTTACAATGTGGTCTTAGGTATGGATTGGCTTGGCTCTCATAGAACTAGTATAGACTATAGACAGGAGACCATTGTGTGTCAGGATGTAGAGATTGTGGGGATACAAAGGCCTATATATCTATAGATGATATCCTCTATGCAATTAAAGTAGAGCTTTCATAAGGGATGTCAAGTATTTTCTATTATGGTAAGCAAGCTAGAAGAAGAAGACCCTATGAGAAAGACTATAGAACACCTTATTCTATAGGAATATGCAGATGTCTTTTCTAGTGAGATTCCAAGCATGGCCTCGAAGAGAGCTATTAATTTTATCATTGATCTCATTCTAGGAGCAGAGCCTATTTCTAGAGCTCCTTATTGTATGACCACTCAGGAATTGAGTGAGTTGTGCCTACAACTTGAGGACCTTTTGGCCAAGGGTAGTATCCAATCGAATGTATCACCATGGTGAGTTCTAGTGCTCTTTGTGAAGAAGAAGGATGGTTCATTGCACCTATGTATTGATTATAGACAGCTAAACAAGGTGACAATAAAGAATAGGTATCCTTTACCAAGGATCAACAATTTATTTGATCAGATTAACAGAGCTACCATGTTCTCCAAAATTGATCTTAAGTTAGGATACCATTAGCTTCATATTCAAGATGTTGACATTCATAAGATTTCCTTCTAAACTTTCTATGGGCACTATGACTTCACAGTAGTTCCTTTTGGGATGATGAATGCTCCATTAAATTTTCATGTGTCTAATAAACGAAGTGTTCCATTCCTGTCTTGATAGATTTGTACTCATTTTTCTAGATGATATATTGATATAATCTAGATCCTAGAAGGAGATGAGGTACATTTGCATTTGGTTTTGCAATGCTTGAGAGATAATCAACTTTATGCCAACTCAACAAAGTGTGATTTCTTTCAATAAGAGATATAGTACTTAGGGCACATCATATCAAGTGAGGGTATCTCTGTAGGCCTTGTGAAGATTCAAGAAATGGTAGATTGGCCCACACCCACTACCATGTCAAAAATTCATAGTTTCATGGGTCTAGCGGGTTATTATCACAAATTCATCCAAAACTTCTCTAGAATAGTACATTCTATTACTTCCCTTCAAAGGAAAGGAAAGAAGTTTTTATGGATGGAGAAATGTGAGGAAGCATTTTAGAAGCTCAAGGAGCTTTTGACCAGTGCACCTATCCTATTAGTACCTGATCCAACAAGTGACTTCATGGTGTGTACAGATGCTTCCCTAGAGGGGATTGGAGTAGTATTGATGTAGGATGGACGGGTGATTGCATATGAATCACACAAACTCAAGGATCACGAGCTAAATTATCCTACACGTGATCTTGAGTTAGCTATGGTAGTTCATGTCTTAATGAGATGGAGAGAATTCTTGCTAGGACATAGATTTGAACTTCATAGTGATCATCACAGTCTATAATACATATTCATGCAACCTAATCTAAATGCTAGGCAAAGGCATTGGGTGGAGTTTCTTTGCGGGTTTGACTTCGATATGAAGTATATTTAGGGGAAGGAGAATGTGGTAAATGACACTTTGAGTCACAGGAGACATGTGACACTATCTATGACTCTTAGTGTGGATTTTATGAGCTATATACTTCAAGCACTTCCTGTAGATATTTGGTATTAGGAGGTGAGAAAAGAGATAGATTTAGGGAGACCATTAGAGGGAAGTTTTTTCTGATTATGTTTTGGAGTTAGATGGCCTTTTGTGACATTTAGGAAGGATCTATGTACTGCTACTGGATGAGCTTCATACATTGATCCTATTAGAGGTTCATCATGCATCGTACTTGGTACATCCAAGTGTCAAAAAGATGCATGTAAAATTGCAATGTCTATTCTATCATATAGGGATGAAGTGTGATATCACTAATTTTGTGGCTAGGTGTCTTGACCAATAGGGCTTATACAGCCAAATCTTATTCCTTCATGGAAGTGGGACATCATCCCTATGGACTTCATAGTAGGATTACCTATGACTACTCATCAACATGACACTATCATGGTCATTGTTGATCGATTTACTAAGGTGGTACATTTTTCTCCAATGAGGTCATCAAACACTATAGCTTTTCTAGCTAATGTCTTCATGCATGATATCATGAGACTACATGGAATCCCCTAGAAGATCATTTCAGATAGGGATCTTGTATTCACTTCCACATTTTGGACATCACTACAACATGATCTTGGAGCATAGTTGAACTTTAGCTCAGCTTATCATCCAGAGATAGATGGGAAGACTGAGAGAGTGAATCAGGTTCTAGAGGATATGTTGAGGATGTATGTGATGGATAGACAGACTCATTAAGAGGACTATCTTTACCTAGTAGAGTTCTCTTATAACAACAGATATCATAGTTCTATTGGCATGGAACTTTTTCAGGCCTTGTATGGTCATCCTTATCATACACCTTTGAGTTGGGATAGTCTTGAGGATCACATCCTATTGGATCCTGAGATGCTTCAAGATATGGAGCAATTAGTAGTGGACATCTATTAGCACATGTCTATGGCACAGGATAGATAGAAAAAGTATGCCAATTCTCATAGGACAGATAAGCAGTTTGTAGTGGGAGATAAAGTGTTCTTGAGAGTGTGTCTATGGAAGAGTTCGATCCGTTATGGAAAGGACGCAAAGCTAGCACCTCACTTTGTGGGACCATTTGAGATTCTTCAAGGGATAGGTCCAATTTCCTACCATCTTGCTATTCTGCCCAACCTAACTCACGCTCATGATGTTTTCCATGTTTCTATACTTAGATAGTATATTCTTGATGTGGTACATGTTCTTGATTGGAATGTGTTGTAGGTAGAGGATGGGCAACTAACTTTGGAGCTATTTTACATTATGGAGTAGCAAGATTTGACCCTCAGGGGTCAAACCATAGAGTAGGTAAGGGTCCAACGAGACCCTACTAATGAGTCATCAACTACATGGAAGAATGCATCTAGTCTACAAGATTTATATCCCTACTTGTTTATAGGCCTCCAGGAGTAAGCCTAGGTCCAGGTGGGGTGGATGTAGTGCCTACCCCTAGTTTACATTTTATTATTATTGTCAAACTCTTTTAGGCCAGTTTATGCTTGATGATTAGTAGCATTATCTTTTAGATTATCAGATATTGTTTCAAACTTGGTGGATTTTATGATGAGACTACTTGGTACTATTTACTTCGTGTATGCATGATTATACCTTAATGATGATTATTAAAATAATTTCAGTTATTTGATGATGATTAGTTAGCTGAATTATTATGCATGTTTTCTCATGGATACTTACCCCATATTGCATGTGTATGGTGTGCGCATATATTTTCTTTATGTATGACATTTTTGATGCGGTTAAGGAAGGGAGTCATAGTCGCCTACTAGTCAGGATCTACACAATGCACCACTTATTGCCATTGCATGTTTAGTTTAGAATATATGTGTTTGTACATTCATGGATTTTATGTAGATTGCAAGTACCAGGCATCGACTTCCCTAAATTGCTAGGATGAGCGCACCCTATCGCAATATCTCAATGGTAAGAGAGGAGAGATAAATTCTTAAGTCCAAATCTTGAACATTTAAACCAATTGTCCTAGAAAATTAGGACAAGTATCTAAGATGATTATCTTTCTGACTGCATCGTATGACATAAATTCGTGATTATAACCCTAGGGTTTGATCTTGTATGTGGTATTTTATGATGAGTTTTCATATTTTGTCTTATAGGTCTTTGGTGATTTTTCTATTAATTAAGTCAAATTAAAAGATTAATTAATGATTTAATTTAATGGAAAATTATTATGATATTTTCAATATTTAATTATATTTAATTGATTGGGAAATTAATTAAATAAAAAAATTAAATTTAAAGAGAAAATTATAGTCTAGTTTGAGAGTGTAATAATATTTATTTAATTTAATAATATATTTAGGAGATCATTTTTAAATAAATGCTAAATATTGTTATTACTTAAGTTAATAAATATTTGATCAATTAATGCTTCAAGAATAAATTAAAGAGTGAAAAAGAAATTTAGTTATAAAAGATATTTAAAATTGCATAAAGTATGGATGAAGTTTTGAAAAAAGATAATAGAGAGTTAAAAAGTTGGGATCAAGGAGTTCCCTCGGGTGATTGCACAATTAGTACCCTAAATTTAGGAGAGAACTCCTTATCAGCATTTGAGGGTCCATTTTTCAAGGACTAGGAATTTTGTAGAAGGAATTTTTAGAGAGAAGGTTTGGAGAGAAGGGATTTCTCTCAAAATCTTTGGGTGTTTGTGAAGTTAGCATCAGAACTAGGTAGATTCTTGTGTTTTGTTCACCTAGTTAATTACATTATTTAAATATTTCTGTCTTCTTCATGACAATGAATTGTTTATCTAAATTTCATTGTGATGAATCTTTCATATTTCATTTTGAAATTACTGGTATGCATGTTGATTTCTCCTATATACATGAGCCTTTAAAATATCAATAGAACCCTTGTTTTGTAGATTCAAAGTTGCAAATTAAACTGCAAAGGGTTTTGAAAGAAATGGAAATTTTAAATTAAAATTTTGATTAGTTTGTCATATTTTTCTTATTAGAGTATATATATATATATATAACAAATTGGATTTGGGAGGGGGTTTGTTTTATTTAATATAAAACATTTTATATATAATAAATAAATAAATAAATAAAACAAAGGAGGAGAGGCGGGCTTTACCCCATCTTGCCCCTTTTTCTTTCTTGCCCTGGCAGCATTGCCACTGACTGTAGGATACTGTGATAGCAACATTACTTTGTACTGCTGCGGTCATAGGCCCCTGCGATAGCCATAGGGTGGCCACATAACCTTAAAGGCCAGCAGACCTTCAAAAAGTATGCTTTAATATTTTTTAAAAAAAATTGTTTTATTAAATATTAATCATATTAAATTTAAATTATTATTTATTATTCATTTTATTAATATTTATTAATTTAATAACTAATTAATGAATGTTAATATAGTTATTTTTATTTAATTATTAATCAATTAAATGAAATTTAGTTTAATTAATAATGGAAATTATTTAATGAAGTTCCAAATTTATTTTATTATTATTAATGATATTGATTTTAATAAAAATTGTAATTATTTTATTTGAAAATCAATAATTATTATTTTAATAATTTAATAAATAATTACCTTTAAGGTATTTCAGAATATTTGACTTAAAATCGAATAAGGGTAATTGTGCATTTTATTCAAATATAAGAAATGGGTTAATTTGTAAGGGTAAACTGTGAATCTTATCTACTTGAAACATACATTGAAATGAAAACTTGACCTTACTGTTAACTCAGCTACGTGTTTTCAAATCAAACCAAACTATGAGACTACTCTATTATCTGTATGTTGTCTATGTTTTGGGTTTGGGTTGACTAGAGTGTTGACTAGTTTTAGGACATCTACCAGAGGATTGGGAGTTCTACATTTGTTTGTGATGATTTGATCTTTGATATTTTAAACTCAACCATGATAATGTGTTGGTATGCTCTATGATGAGTTTTGTTGTATCATTCATTATTTCTTTCAATGTCCTTGTATGATTATGTGATAAATGGTATGACATATTTGTCTTGACCTTTGAGTCTTCGATCAGTTATATTTGGGGATGCTATCCAGTTGCTTGTAAAGAACTGATGGGTTATTGTGAATTATCTTTTGATGCTTTCTAGTCACTTGTATAGGATTGAGGTGAAATACTATGATTCTTTGATTTGTGATTTTATGAGCTTAGGGTAAGTTATCTATATGTAATGTTGGGAAGTGGCTTACAATGGAGGCTGTGGCCCAAAGTGGTTGGTAGGGTAACCCATTGTAGGTTGTTTAATAAGTGAAAATACTACACTAAATGAGAGTAAAATGAACCTTATAAGAGTCTTTATATGTTCTCGCCCATGCCTCGAGTGCTAGTACAGACTAGGATGAGAGTAAAGAGAATGCTTGGTTGCGACCATGCATTATTAGTATGCCTTGTTAGTACGAAAGGATACTATTGCCGCATAGAGTCACTAGGGGGCCGGGGTCAAGTTAGACTACCAGGGTAACTCTAGTATTGATTCATGCGATGACACTTTCTCGCTTACATAGTAGATTCTCTACATGTCTTTGTTTACCTCTGGGTCTAGATGTCAATTTATCTTTGAACCTTTGAGTTAGATTACTTTTAGGGTTTCCTTGACATAGAGATTAATTTTGATTTTGGGATTGATATCCTATTTTGGACTTGAGACTATCTACTCAGTGTGGTGGGAGTGGACCTTTTTGGGTTACCACGAGGTTGGGTGGTAGTGCTTTTTACTCTTACCATTTAGATCCATTCGTTGATGCCATGGCTGGAGTTCCTTGTCTACTTTTTCTTTCATTCTATCTTTGTGTATTATGATGGATGATTATATCTTCATGATGGATGATTTCACTTATTGTATTACACTTTGTTTCATGGATCCGAAAGGGATGATGTAATCTATTTTTATAAATGTATATTCTTTCAGCCTTTCATACCCCGTGACATGTACAGTAGATGATTGTGCATTCTAAACTTTATTGCCAAGTGGCATTCAAAATAAATGTATATTATTTAAGTGGAATGGACTTGCAGTTGTACTTTCATATGGATGTGTTATTCATTAGACTTATTATTAATTAAATTTAAATGTGATTCATCATCTTGGGATCCTTAGGAAATGTAATCTATTATGTTTTCTTATGTATAATTGTATGTTATTGCTTCTACTACTTTATGATTGATGTGTATGTTATTCTGTAAAAAAATAATGAATAAAAAAAGGTTTGGAAAACTTTGTAAAACCTTAGGTTAATTCTTTTGGATCCCTTGGTGGGGCATTACATTTTTAATCGTAAACATTGCATGTGTTTTCTAGAATACATCTACATACCTATGTGTTAGAAAATTAATGGACTTGGATTATAATGACAATGTAAACTAATTAAGGTTTTATGGCTTAGGTGTTTTAATAGAAATTAGTGTTAGTTGATATGTTAATGTTCTAATACCCTATGATTTGAGACTTGATACATTAATTTACTATTTAAACATTGATTTATACAATTGATGCTATGTGATGCAATACCTTATGATGATGTTATTTATGATACCTTGATGACTATGTTTATACGAATCCAAATAGTTTAGTTTGATAATATTAAATTGATCAGAATTAGATTCAAAATGATTGATGAATTATATTTTAAAAATTTTACCATTGAAATCGATGGATTATATCATGGTGTTCAAATTAGACAAGTATTTTCTATGAATATTGCATAGAAAACATAAGTTGATTGAAATTATATTAGGGATGTTAAATGGTTAGTTCAATTAGGCAATCTGAGTTTGATATGTGTGTGTGTGTGTGTGTGTGTGTGTGTGTGTGTGTGTGTGTGTGATTTTTCATTGAGCTATTGATATCTGAATTGAGTGTGTAGGAAAATTAACCACGGTACCTATCAAGAATCAAGAGCCAAACCTATGTGCAAACCATGAAGACAAGGTTGAATCTAATGAAGAGATTTGAACCTCGTTGTTATGTAATTTAATTTTTAGTGATAATTTGAATGTATGTATTAGGTTAATTAATTTTGTATTTAGTGACATGTCACTTGTATTATGTAATGTGATTTTATGGTGTTGCTTGATACTTGTAATATATATGTGTAGATGAAATGTCAATTAGGGTTTGGTGATGAGACCCTTATCCTAAAACTAAACTTAATTAGGAGCCTTGACTAATCACATTTATTTAAAGTTATCATAGGAAGTCCTATCAAATAGGAATTTTGAATTAAAAAATTAGGTCATTTTTAGAGGCCAAAAAGTGGTCCTAGGAGTTTAATTTAGTAGAATTTAAGTTCCCATGCAGTAGGGGTATGAGTTAGGGACATAATTATCACCACTAGAAGGTCCAGACAACTTTAGGGACATTCCAAACAATCCATTTTCTAAAAGTTGCGAAAATGGAGAAGTCTTTGTTGGAAATGATTGAAAAGATCATGAGAAAAGTTGTTGGAATGATATATGGAAATTGTAAAGAATGTTCTCAATCATTATTTTGTCATTGATGTCAAAATTGCTATTTGCAGGAATGACAATTGCTTTAGTGATCCAAATACTATCAATTAGTTGATTGACAAGGAGGAGGCAATCAATAAGATATAACTAGTATACCAAGAGAAAGGTTGAAGTTATGATGTTGTAATGAAGTACAAGGATCAACTAAGACATTGATGAAAAAGTGTGTTGATGACATACTATAAGACATAGAGAATGGGCACACAAAAACACATCTAAGATGTAAGGTTTTTAGCTAAGACATCTGTAAAGCCTAACTAAAGTTCATTAAAGAGAGGGAGTCGAGAAAGCTAGTTGAAGCCAAGCAGTTTCCTAGTTGAAGCTGACCAAGATCGACTTCAAGTGCTGAGTAAACTTCAAGTGCCGAGTAAACTTCAAGTGCTGAGTGATACAAGTGTCGAGCAGATATAGGTGCCGAGTAACACAGAGATTTTGAGCACCAGTAAAACCAATAGTGTTGAGTAACATAGAGATGCCGAGCACCAGTAAAAACAATAATGCCAAGTTGCTGCATTATTTTGAAAATCAAAGATTCGCCAGATCTAGGCCGACAAGGTTGTTATCTAGAAGTTCATGAATTAAAAGGAAGATAAGAATGATGAGCTAGTGGCACAAAACACTAAAATGTTTGTAAGTATACAACTGACAAAGTTTCTAGATGAGAACAAGATATGAGGTAGATACATTATATCCTATCTAATCCATTTTGAAACCCTAAAATTGGAGAAGGAGAATTGAGCGGCAAAGGCAAAATCAGATTTCTATTTAAAGAGACATAAGTTCATAAAAAAAAGAGTGAGTGAGGTAGTCAAGCATGAAAGCATAAAATGTTGTAGGAGGTGCTAAAGAGAAAAGAAAGCATAGTTAATTTGTTTCAATAAGAAGACCTCAGATATGGATGCATTGGCATGATGAGTAAGAAGACTCAAGGAGACGAAGCTTGATAAGAAGACAAGCAATCAGAGCTGAAGTGATTGAAGCCAAGCATAAGGATTGAACTAAAAGTGTGATCTAAAATCTGCAAAGTATGTTGTAAGTTATATCAGATCAAAAGGCCATTATTGTTACTTTCTAGCAATTGTAATAGTTAGTTTAAATCCTATGGACTTAGGTTGGTTTGATAACCATGACATAAATACTTTAATAGGGTGACATTCCAAGTGAATGTTCTAAAGTCCTTTAATCAGGCCCATTCCTAACAGTTTGGTGAAATCCTCTAACAAGGTCACATTTAACAGTGTGTTGTAAGCCTTTAACAGGAAGGCCTTTAATAGGGTATCACTTTAGAAGAGTGAGAATCAAGTAGCATGTTATTGGTGGTTTTTCCCAAATTGGGTTTCCATGTAAATCATTGTGTCATGTGTTGATCTTGCATGTTTTATCTCTGCATGTTGATTTACTGTAACTTGTTAATATGGTTGATTTAAGTTTGGATGGATGAAAAGTGAATGGATTTATTAAAAAGTATTATTAGGGAATTTGGACCTTGAATAACTTATTCACCCCCCCTCTCAGTTATTCTAATGAATTCTAACAATTGGTATCAGAGCTTTGTTGTTGATTCAATTTAAAGGAACTATAAGCAGAAAAGATCAAAATGCCTAAGAGAGAAGTTCCCAAGCTCAATAAAGACAACTTTGTTGCATGGAAAAGTTTGATGAAGCTACATCTTGGATCTATAGGAGATTATGCCCAAAATTCAATTGTCATTGAACATGTAGATCCAACTGGTACTCTTACTACAGAAGACAAGAAAAACAAGCAGGAACACAATCAGACAATGTTGGAGATTGCCTTTGCACTCAACTATGCTGAATTTGATGATATCAAAGGATGTGACACTGCATTCAAAATGTGGAAAGCCCTATCAAACATCTATGGAGGAGATCAGAATGTACAAAGAGCAAAAAGAGAAAGTCTCAGAGGAAAGTTTGATGATATGAAAATGGAGGAAAATGAGAATGCTACTTAGTATGGCGCAAGAATAAAAGAAGTGGTAAGTGCAATAAGATGTTTAAGTGGCCAACTGGATGAAGATACTATTAATAGTAAGTTCTTAAGAACCTTGCTCCCTATCTACGCTATTAGAGTATCAGCAATACAAGAACTAAGATGTATACCAGGAAACAATCTAAGTTTTGAAGGTATTATAGGTAGACTCACTGCATTTGAGTTATAGATAATTTTGACAACTACAGACTAGAGAATGCTGAATCTACCTTTAAGGCCAAGTTATCACTAAAAGATGCCGAACAGGTGAAATCAAAGAAAGGAAGAAAAATGAAGTATCTATCTAGTGATAGTAGCACTGATGAGGAAGATGTGGAACAATTGGAAGCATTGTTTGCTAGAAGATTTCACAGAGGTAAAAGAAAATTCAAAGGTAAGATGCTTATCATTTGTTTCAATTGCAATGAAGTAGGTCATATTGCTGCTAGGTGTCCACAGAAAAAGGATTACAAGGAAGGCAACAAAAACAAATTCAGAAGAGATGATGACAAGAGAGATTACAAAGAAAAAGGTAAAAAGTGTTATATTGTTGAAGAAAATTCTGATGACAATGATGATGCAGTTGTTTATGTAGCCATGAAGGATCAATCTAATGAAGAAGAGCCTACAGTACTGGTAACATGTATGGACAAGAATGACAGGTGGATCATAGATAGTGGATGCTCACATCACATGACAGGAGACAAAAGTAAGTTTGTTAACTTTACTCAATATGATGGAAATAGTGTTAGATTTGGTAATAATGCTCCATGTCAAATCAAAGGAAAAGGTTCCATTAAGCTCACAGAAAAAATTTCATGTGATAATGCATACTATGTTGAAGGATTAAACTACAATTTGCTGAGTGTCTCACAGTTAGGCAATATAGGATGCAAAGTAGAATTTGAAAACAAAATCGCAAAAATCTATGATACTGATGGTAAATTGATAGGAAAAGGAGATCAAACAAGGAGTAATCTGTTTTACCTTGATATGGATGATGTTTCTTGTTTTATTGCAAAATTTGATGATGAATGGTTATGGCATAGAAGATTATGTCATGTCAACTTTGACAATCTGGTCAAGATCAGTAAAATGAAGAAAGTCAGAGGTTTACCAAAATTGAAGAAGCCTAATAATATCATGTGCAAACAATTTTAATTAGGAAAGATGATAAAGTCAAGTTTCAAAAGCAAAAACTATACATCCAAAGAAGTACTTGAACTAGTTCAAACTAACTTATGTGGTCCAATGGAAGTACAAAGCTATAGAGGAGATAAATACATAATGTTGTTTGTTGATGACTATTCCAGGATGATGACTGTTAGGTTCTTAAAACAAAAATGTGATGCTTTTCAAATGTTTAAGTGGTATGTGGCTAGAGTTGAAAAGGAAATAGGAAAAAGCTTGAAATGCCTAAGATCAGACAGAGGTGGTGAATTCACATCAAATGAATTCGAGATATTTTGTAATGATAAAGGAATCAAAAGACAAACGTCATCTCCTAGAACTCCCCCACAGAATGGAATTGCTGAAAGAACAAATAGATCTATGATTGACTGTGCCAGAACATTAATGATGGAAAAGACTATTGCTCTAAAATACTAGAGAGAAGCTGTAAGTGTAGCTATTCAAACACTGAACCAAGTACAAGTCACGAAAGGTACAAATACAACACCTTTTGAATTATGGTATGGTTACTCACCCAATGTAAAACATTTCAAAGTATTTGGTTGCAAATTTTTTATCCTTAAAGATGCTAGAAATGGAAAATTTGATGCAAAAAGTGATGAAGGCATATTCCTTGGTTATTCCACTAGAAGTAAGGCATACAAGTGTTTGAATACTAACACTAATAAAATTGTGGAAAGTGCAAATGTAAACTTTGATGAACATATAGAAGTTGAAGGTAAAGAACAAAAAAGAATGGATGAATATAGAACCTTTGTGTATTCTTATGAAGGAATGACTGATGAGGATGATGTCAATCAAATTGAAACTCAACAACAAGTTTCAGTTTCAGCTGACTCACAACCAGTGAATGCTGAGCTGCATTCAAAAGCTGAATTGCAGAATGAAGAAAATGCACAATCTAATTTTGAAGTCAGTACAAATGAAAGAGATGTAGAACAACCTAAAAACTTAGTACATAGTGACCCTGAATCAAAAATATCAAACATGGAAACAAGGACAGAACCAAGATTATCCAAATATGTAAAAAGACATCACCCTATTGAACAGATAAATGGTGACAAAGATGCAAGACCAATGACAAGGAATAGACTAAGACATGAATCATGTCTAATCAGTAAATTTGAACCTAAGATAGTATATGGTGCATTACAAGATGATGACTGGTACAAAGCTATGGAAGAAGAGATTGATCAAATAAAGAAGAACAAAACTTGGAGTCTGGTTCCCAGACCAGTTGACAAGAATGTGATTGGCACCAAGTGGGTATTCAGAAACAAGCTAGATTTAATGGTGAGATTACCAGAAACAAAGCTAGACTAGTATGCAAGGGTTATGCTCAAGAAGAAGGAATAAACTATGGGAAAACATTTGCCCCTATTGCTAGAATGGAAGGAGTAAGAACTTTACTTACATATGTTGCATATAAAGATTTTAAAGTCTATCAGATGGATGTAAAATCTGCTTTTTTAAATGGCATACTAGAAGAAGAAGTCTACATTGAACAATGAGAAGGATTTGTTGATGAAAATAATAGAGATATGGTTTGTAAGCTACATAAAGCCCTCTATGGTTTGAAACAAGCACCTAGAGCATGGTATAAAAGACTTCACAAGTATCTAATACAAATAAGATTTGAAAGAACTGATGATAACAACAACATGTACATCAAAGCAGAAGAAGGTAAAGAAATTATTGTATCTGAAATCTTTGTGGATGACATAGTGTTTGGTGGAAAGGAAGTGCTTTGCAAAGGCTTTGCTGACAAAATGAAACATGAATTTGAGATGTCTATGTTTGGAGAAATCAAATTCTTTGTTGGATTGTAAGTACATCAACTCAAACATGGTATATTTGTGACACAATCAAAGTACAATAAAGAAATTCTTAAAACATTTGGATTAAAGGAGTCCAAACCAATCAGCACACCAATGGCAATAGGAAATAAGCTGTCCAAAAATGATGAATCAACTGAAGTCAATCAAACAATGTACAGATCCATGATTGGAAAACTACAATATGTTATACATAGTAGACTAGACATAGCATTAGCAGTTGGAATAGTGGCTAGATTCTCTGCTAATCCTAAAGAAAATCATCTCATAGAAATAAAAAGAATAATGAGATATCTTAAAGGAACTGATGACTTTGGTCTATACTACAAAAAGAATGAAAAATTTGAGCTCAATGCATATACAGATGCAGATTGGGGAGGCAACATTGATGATAGAAAAAGAACAAGTGGAGGTGAATTATTTCTAGGCAAAAGGATAGTTACCTGGACTAGCAATAAACAAACATGCACATCTTAGTCCACTGCAGAGTCAGAATATGTGGCAGCAGCACTCAATTGCACAAACATTGTATGGCTCACACATCTATTGGAAGGAATGAAAGAAGAGGTAACAAAACTTGTGATAATGTATTGTGATAACACAAGTGCTATAAACATATCCAAAAATCTAGTAATGCATGCAAAAACCAAGCACATCGCAATCAAGTATCATTATGTTAGAGAACTGGTAGAAAATAAACAAGTGAAGTTGGAATACATTCACACAAAGGAACAAACTGCAGATATCTTCACCAAACCATTGCCAAAGGATGCTTATGAATATCTTAGAGGCAAGTTGGGGGTAATACCCCTAACTCAAGCAATTTAAAGCAACAAGGAAGTTGTCCTGCATCACCAAGAAATGAATCATTGAAATATCAGAAGAATGATGCAGAGGATAACAGCAGGAGCAGAAACTCCAAATTAGTCACAAGCATGGTGATAGAGGGAGAAAACAACAAGAAGCCAAAGCTCATATTTTGCATAATAAAGATGCTACATCTTTGGCATTTATGTCAAAGAGGGAGAAATCTGAAACCTGATCAATACAAAGCAAGAGGGAAATATATATGAAAGAGGGAAATATATGAGATCAGCTAGAAAAGAAGAAGCCAGCAAAGAAAAGTAGCAGATAACGTATACAATCTTGGTGGCAACTAAGTTGATCAATTGATCAGTTTGGTTTACCATCAATGCCAAAGAGAGAGATTGTTGGAAATGATTGAGGAATGATATATGGAAATTGTAAAGAATGTTCTCAATCATTATTTTGTCATTGATGTCAAACTTTCTATTTGCAAGAATGACAATTGCTTTAGTGATCCAAATACTATCAATTAGTTGATTGACAAGGAGGAGGAAATAAATAAGATATAACTAGTAGACCAAGAGAAAGGTTGAAGTTATGATGTTGTAATGAAGTAAAAGGATCAGCTAATCCATTGATGAAAAAGTGTGTTAATGACATACTATAAGACATAGAGAATGGGCACACAGAAACACATCTAAGATGTAAGGTTTTTAGCTAAGACATCTGTAAAGCCTAACTAAAGTTCATTAAAGAGAGGGTGCCAAGCAAGCTAGTTGAAGCCGAGCAGTTTCCTAGTTGAAGTCGACTAAGATCGACTTCAAGTGCTAAGTAAACTTCAAGTGCCGAGTAAAATTCAAGTGTCGAGTAAACTTCAAGTGCTGAGTAAACTTCAAGTGCCGAGTAAACTTCAAGTGCCAAGTGATACAAGTGTCAAGTAGATATAGGTGCCGAGTAACACAGAGATGCTGAGCACTAGTAAAACCAATAGTGCCGAGTAACACAGAGATGTTGAGCACCAGTAAAAACAATAATGCCGAGTTGCTGCATTATTTTGAAAATCGAAGATTCGCCAGATCTAAGCCGACAAGGTTGTTATCTAGAAGTTTGTGAATTAAATGGAAGATAAGAATGATGAGCTGGTGGCATAGAACACCATGTAAAATTTTTTTAAGTATACAACTGACGAAGTTTCTAGATGAGAACAAGATATGAGGTAGATACATTTTATCCTACCTAATCCATTTTCAAACCATAAAATTGGAGAAGGAGAATTGAGCGGCAAAGGCAAAACCAAATTTTTATTTAAGGAGACATAAGTTCATAAAGAAAAGAGTGAGTGAGGTGGTCAAGCATGAAAGCATAAAATGGTGCAGGAGGTGCTAAAGAGAAAAGAGAGCATAGTTACTTTGTTTCAATAAGAAGACCTCAGATATGGATGCATTGGCATGATGAGTAAGAAGACTCAAGGAGACGAAGCTTGATAAGAAGACAAGCAATCAGAGCTGAAGTGATTGAAGCCAAGCATAAGGATTGAACTAAAAGTGTGATCTGAAATCTGCAAAGTATGTTGTAAGTTATATCAGATCAAAAGGCCATTATCGTTACTTTCTAGCAATTGTAACAGTTAGTTTAAATCATATGGACTTAGTTTGGTTTGATAACTATGAGATAAATCCTTTAACAGGGTGACATTCCAAGTGAATGTTCTAAAGTCCTTTAATCATGCCCATTCCTAACAGTTTGGTGAAATCCTCTAACAAGGTCACATTTAACAGTGTGTTGTAAGCCTTTAACAGGGCAGACCTTTAATAGGGCATCACTTTAGAAGAGTGAAAATCAAGTAGCACGTTACTGGTGGTTTTCCCCAAATTGGGTTTCCACGTAAATCATTGTGTCATGTGTTGATCTTGCATGTTGATTTACTGTAACTTGCTAATATGGTTGATTTTAGTTTGGATGGATGAAAAGTGAATGGATTTATTAAAAAGTATTATTAGGGCATTTGGACCTTGAATAACTGATTCACCCCCCCCCCCCCCCCCCTCTCAGTTATTCTAAAGAATTCTAACAGTCTTATGTCCTTAAATTTACCCACACACTTGCCCAAACTTGGATTAATGGTAGGAGACATGTATGATGGCCAAGGACTTAGGGCCAACTTAAGAAGTTATTTCTAGGAGGTGGGTGAGATTTGGAGGTCTTTTTAGAGGGTCCTAGATAACTTAGTGGGTGTTCACCCACTCTTTACTAGTAGTGGGTAATGATGTAAATGAATTAAGGTTTTAAGGTTTAGGTTAAGGGAGGGATTCGTAGTCACCTCCTAGTCAGGATCTACACGATGTACCACTCCCTGCCATTTCTTTTTTAACTTAGATAAGTATACATGTTACATGAACTTGTCTTTTATAAAGGTTAGAAATTTAATAACTTTAAAATGTTTATATAGACAAGAGACCTTATTTTCTCCTAATCAAGAATCAATTTCTAATAATGTCAATCCAATTATTGACATAATTCATCAAAATTCCTCAATCAAATGATCAATTCTCATCAATTAATTCGTAAATCAATAATTAATTGGCCTAGTCTATTTAATTAAATTAAAATTTTAAATACACTTGGCTAAGTTAATTAATAAAAAGGAATTGATAAGTTCCACTAAAAGACAATTCATCTTAAAGGGGACAAATGGACAAGAATTGGTTAGATGGACCAATGAGAGCACATCACATGGATCATCTCACATGGATTGCTCCATTTTGAATCCTAACCCTCCTTCAACTTTGAATATTAACCACTCAGTTGACCTCAATTCCCATAAAAGATATGGATTTGAAGCTCAAATGACCCTCTCATTTAGACTTGCATGGTTATGATGCCACATTCATGACCCTCCCATTTTAGACTTGTATGGTTATGATGCTACATTCATGGCCCTCTCTCATTTGGATGCATTCTCACACTTCCAATGTGTCCTCATTCTTAGTTGCACTAATACTATAGTGAATTGATACTTCATTCTAGATTGCAATTATTATTCTTTAATGTTCATAGTAGTTCATGCTAAATCTCAATTATGCATTCAATAGATAGTAACTAGAATATCTTTCAATTTTGTTAATGGAATTAGATCAATAGGTCTTGCATTTTGTATTTTGTATTGAATATCTCATTCTAGTTTTGCATTGTCACTGATTTAGGACTCAATTTGAGAGAAACTAATTACACTCTTTATTAGATAGGGAGCAATAGGATGATTGGATTAGGGTTTTCTTTGTCTTTATATTGATATATTTCATGTGCTAACCTCTAATCTTGTAATGTCTTATTGAAGTGTGTTATTTCCAGGTACACATTCTTGATACACAATAGGTACCTAGCATCAACTTCCCTGAATTGTCGAGATAAGTGTGTCCTATCACTATAACTCAATGATAAGAATAACGAGATAATATTTAGGTCCAATCCTAGCCAAAATCAAACCAATTGTCCTAAGAAGGAGGACATGTATCTAACTACCTACCCTTTTTAAATATACGAGCATTTCTTTGCATGTGTTGTTTGACTTTTACTTTGGTAAGTTTTGCTTATGTATTTTATGTGGTTTTGGTTATATGATCTACTTGGTAAATAATTTCATTATGATTTTTGGAAAAATCTTATGATACTACAATTATTAAAATATTATTAGAATAAAAAGAAAATATTAAAATGATGTTTTTTAGTTAATTAGAAATTAATTAAAAATATTACTCTGATTTAAAAGATTCAATTTAAAACCCTAATTTAAAACTTTTTTGTAAACATAACATAATTTTTTTATATTAAGATTATATATTTTGCTTTGATTTCTTGTATTTTCTATTTGAAATTTGTCCAATTGATGAACCTTGGTTATGCTTTCCATGCTATAGTGATGATTGTACTATATCATATCAATATCCTTTATGAATATATTATATCAAGCCTCTAGGTAACAAAACCCTTATTTGTCTATATAGGAGTACCTACAAAAGATCGACTCTTCTTGGCAAGATTGTTGTTAGCTACTAAATTACATTAAAGGAACAATAATTCACAGAAATTGATAAAGCTAGATATGTCAAAAGGTTTCCTCAATTATTGTTAGATATTTGCAATCCATCTAAGTATATTATTGTGCAAGTCTCTTAACAATCTTAAGATTCAGGTTAAGAAGTCACTACCTTTGAAAGTTGCATGAAAGTATTTCTTCTAGTTTTACTATTGATTCTTCATGAGGTTGCTAAGAAAACTTGTACATTTTATTGTGTCCATTGTAAGTTAAATGGATTTTTTATAGCTTAGACTTAAAATATTTTAAGATAAAGATATGTGGTTCTTTCCTAAGATAAATTTTCTATTTAGAATTTGATTTAGGTTGTTATTCTTCATATATAAATGATATAACAAAATAGTGACTTATACAAAGAGATGAGAATTCTATTCATTTGTTTGTTCTAGCTGGAGTAATATCTGAATGTTGAAGATTAAGGAATTCTTTGTTAATACTTACAATTTATTTACTCTCTTACCTTAAACAGTTTTGGATATATAGATAACTTTGCAAACAACACCTTGCCTTAAACCTGCCGCTTCTAATCAACCAACTGGCTACTCTTAGTCCCCAAATCTCCATGGACCATAGTCTTGTCTCAAGCCATAAAAAAGTCCACAAAAACCCCTGGCCCTAAGGTGAAAGCAAGCCTCATCGAGTCTAATACAGACATGAGGAGGAGCAAGAAAACTGCTCAGAGAGCTAGTAAATGACTCTAAATGGAGAAATTCAAGTCCCCCACCCTTTTGCACCCCCCACAAATAGGACTTTATCTTTGAGTCTACTAAGAGTGAGAAAAATCCCACCAAGAGGAAGAGGCCACACTAGGACATTGGAAAGAGGGAAGTTTCTAGCACACTTAGTCCTTCACACATCTCAGACACCTTGGAAGCCATCCCATCCCCGACTAGAAGTGGGGGGAAGACATCACCTCCCCCATGAAAGGCACCCCAATAGGTGGGAGGAAGAAAGGGAAAAATATCCATGTACAGAGCCAAAGAAAGGCTTGGCTGGAGAGGTTGGAGCATTCAATGAAAGAGATGACAGATAACCATATTGACATTTGCCAAAAAATTGACACCTTGCTGAATTCTCCATGAATGTCATGCCCTCTGCTACCACCACTCTCTATTTCTTGTAGGTGAACAATTATGAGAAAGATTTGGGTAAGGAGAGCGAAACTACCCGCTCCATTTATAGTTTCTTGGTCGAGGATTGGCTGAAGATGCTCCTTGATAAACTTGTCAAAGAGGAGGGGGTGGACTTAATAATAGAAGAGCCTAAGGAAAAGAAGATTGAGGAACAGGGAAAGAAAGCAGGCAACTATCCCTAGCTCTATTTTTTTTGGTTTTTATGTTTTGGATCACACTAAACTTGGTGACCTATGGGTTTTTTTATATATGCATATGATCAAGCACTGGACTAATTGCATCAACATGTCTCCTTGCTGCTAGTATGTTTCTTTATTTTATTTGCTGGTTAGAAATAGGACCGATAGTAAGGATTGCTCTAATTTGGAGCCTATCTTTATTTATTCTTTGAAGTATAAAATTGGCATCAATTAGATAGGTGGGAGGTAACCTCTGACTAATCCTTCAGCCTTTTTGTACTCCAAGGACAACCCCCCTTTCTTTTGGCTACTATCTAATACTTCAAGAACATTAAAGTTAATATTACCATACCCATATTTATAATTGGATTGTAATCTATAAATTAGCTTTTTTTTTCTTATTAAGTAGAAAGTCTTAAATATTAATTTTGAACACTATTTATGCATTTTAGATTATTTGTATTTCATTTTTAAGATATATTTAAAATTCTGTTAAACATGCTTTGACTAGTATGCCCTTTCTTTCTTTATGTGTTGCCTATTTCATACTAAAATGAGCCAAGTTATTATTTCTTACAAACTATTGCTAAAATTGCTTAGATTGACTCCTTCTACTCAATTTGAATATAAGTTTGAATTTATTTGTTAGTTGCTTTAGAATTCTTATTCTTCAGCTTAAAGCCCTACTCTTATTAGCCAGTATTGATTAATATTACATCTTAAAATTAGTGTCTCAAAACCCTTCAATTTCAAACTTCAATTCTTTTCCAAACTCTTTATGATCACCACTCATACTTTTTATCATTTCAGATTGGCATGTGATGAAATTACACTATCATCTAACTTTATTCCCAATATTTTCCTTGCTCGATCATCACACAAGTTATTATCATAATTCCTTTGGTATGACTCCCACAATGAGTCCAAATTAAATTCCAATTTTTAAAATCTTATTGTTAATAGGAAATTGGCAGATACCAACTTAGAGTAATTGCTATTTTTTGAAAAAAATTTATTCTCCTCCTATAGCTTATCAAGTTTCTCTTTTCATTTTGCATCATCAAGGGCTAGCAACATCAGAACATGTCATCCACTTCTTTTGAAACATTCCTCATACATTGCCTTATACTGATCCCTTTCTCTTACCACCCTAATCACTTGTGCCTCATTCAATCTTGTCATATCAATTCTAGCCTTTGTTGTGGCAATGGGACTAGTCTCCCCAACTTTCAATCTTATCATATGGCAAAATGCCTTATCAACATTAATAATTTGTGGCCTCTTATGTTGGGGATACAAATGTAAAACCCCTCCTCGTAGGTACTTATTTAAATATTAATTTCTCGGTTAAATCCCTATATAGGTGAGTTGAATGGATATAGGAACACGACAAGGTGATGGTATGGGAAATTATTATAGTTCTTTCTAGAAACCATGTTGAGGACATTATGATAAATTCATGCTATCTTATGTATATTTATTTGATGGTTTTTATGATAATATAACTTAATACTTAGCCTTTAAGAATCATTAGAAATTCAAAGATAATGATTATCAACTCATTAGAAATCCCCTTAGGGTAACTTAATATTAAATATTAAAGATACATTATGGTGTGTTAAGGTTATTAGGGTATTATGTACAAGAGGTTGTACTCCTGTATTGAGATGAGTTATTTGGTTGTTCAAAATTATGGATTTAATCATACACATTGGATGTGTTCTATAGGATACATTTGCATACCTAGGTGTTAGAAAATTAATGGAGATGGATTATTATAATGGAAGAAGAAAATTAAGGTTTTATGGTTTAGGTGTTTTAATAGAAATTAATTTCAGTTGATATGTTAAATTTTTTTGATACCCTATGATTCGAGACTTGATATATTAATTTACTATTTAAACATTGATTTATACTATTGATGCTATGTGATGTAATATCTTATGATGATGTTATTTATGATACCTTTATGATTATGTTTATACACATCCAAATAGTTCAGTTGATAATATTAAATTGATTAGAATTAGATTTAGAATGATTGATGAATTATATTTAAAATATTTTACTACTGAAGTCAATGGATTATATCACAGTGTTCGAATTACACAAGTATTTTATATGAATACTACATAGAAAAGATAAGTTAATTGAAATGATATTAGGGATGTTAAATGGTTAATTCAATTAGGTAATTTGAATTTGATGTGTGTGTGTGTGTGTGTGTGTGTGTGTGTGTGTGTGTGATTTTTCATTGAGCTACATATATTTGAATTGAGTGTGCAAGAAAATTAACCATGGTACTTATTAGAGAACCAAGAGCCAAACCTATGTGCAAACCTTGAAGACAACATTGAATGTAATGAAGAGATTTAAACCTCATTGTTATTTAATTTAATTTGTAATCATAATTTGAATGTATCTATTAGTTTATTAATTTTGTATTTATTGACATATCACTTGTATCACTTGTAATGTATATGTGCAAATGACATGTCAATTAGGGTTTGGAAATGAGACCCTTAGCCTAAAACTAAACTTAATTAGGAGCCTAATCTAATCACATTTTTTTTAAGGTATCATATGAAGTCCCATCAAATAGGAATTTTGAATTAAAAAATTTAGGTCCCTTTTAGAGGCCAAAAAGTGGTCCTAGGAGTTATGTTTAGTAGAATTTAAGTTCCCATATGGTAGGGGTATGAGTTAAGGAGATAATTATCACCACTAGAAAGTCTAGACAACTTTAGGGACACTCCAAAAAATCCATTTTCTAAAAGTTGTGAAAATGGAGAAGTCTTATGTTCTTGCATTTACCCACACACTTGCCCAAACTTGCATTAATGGTAGGAGACACGTATGATGACCCAGGACTTAGGGTCAATTCAAGAAGTTATTTCTAGGAGGTGGGTGAGATTTGGAGGCATTTTTAGAGGGTCTTGGATAACTTACTCTCTAGTTTTAGAGACACTAGGGTTTGAAGATTGGAGCAAAAAAAGATAGGGCTCTTCTCAACTTTCTATTCCATCATATTTTGAGTAAGGTTGGTGACTCTTGCCAAGGATTTACTTCAATTTTTTTGTAATATATTATAATGTTAAAGATCTCATCCATGCAATTCTTGCATTTTTATGTATTATTGTTTTGTTCTTGTAAAGGGTTGGGAAATAGTGTTTTCAATCTAATTTTTCTTGAATTTTCTTTGAGGGATTGTTCATGGGTGTGAAGGAATTGGTCACCCTTGGGAGAGAGGAAGTGGCCTTGGGTGAAGGGGCTATTTGTGACTTCCATGAAAGTGTAGAGTCTCTTCTCATGGAGAAGAGGAAAAATAAACAAGGTGTATGGGCTCTCACTTGCAAATGATTTGTTATGTCATTTGGGGGTGATAAGGGGAGAATGTCTATGGAAGAAATGTGATTACAATGAGCCTTGTGAGCACATAAAAATTGTACATGTTTTTTTATTTGCATCTCCTTCATGGTTGATCCACCTTTACCCTTGTTCATGGGTTCTTATGTGAAACCCATTGTGAATCCTTGGATTGGGCCAGTGTTCTTGTCATGTTCTAGCATATGCCATTTGATATTGGTTGTGACCCATTTACATTGGTTCTCCTAGCTTAGTGGGTGGCCTCTTTGAGGCCTAGATTGGAAGGTGAGCTCTCCAGGGTATGTTCAAATCTTATTTTCAAGTTTTGAGAATTCTTGTTGGATAGCTTATGAGTCTTTGAACCTTCTATTTGAGTGTTGTGAAGAAATTAGTTCATGATTATTTGTGATTAAGTGTTGATATTGGAGAGTTCTCAATTTCTTACCTTTTTTCGTTTCCATTTATTGTAATGAGTAGAGTGATGAAATTCTCACTCCATATGTGAATCTCCCTGCATTGTATGATTGTTAAAATTATTGTGTTAATTTGTTTCCTCATATTTTGTAAAAGTGGTGAAAGAATGGAAGAATATTTCATTATGTAGGTTTCATGATCATGTGTTGTAGATTTAAGTATTCCAATTTCAATAAATTAT
The DNA here is from genome assembly GCA_028749045.1 of Cupressus sempervirens. Taxonomy (NCBI): domain Eukaryota; kingdom Viridiplantae; phylum Streptophyta; class Pinopsida; order Cupressales; family Cupressaceae; genus Cupressus; species Cupressus sempervirens. The sequence goes on from CM053783.1 coordinate 558,938,399, forward strand.
ACAATTCATGAAATGAATTGAGGAGAAAATAGAACGCATAAGAGAGAAAATTGATGTTAAAATCTAGATCCAACATTGTAGTGAAAGTTAGATTTTGATGAATTAACTCTATTAATGAGATCACACCCTTAAGTCTTGTTTAGATATTAATATTTTCATCTCAATAATATGCTTAGTTAAGCTATAAAATTCAATAGCATTCATAGATTGAGGTAATGAATATCATATTTGTGAAATTGTATTTCTATATTTTTGACCATTAAATTTAAATTGATTGAGTAAATACATTTGAAGGAAGCATGAGACAGTCTTTGGATGCTTGAGGTTATTGAAGATACTGAGCACCATATTGACATAATGATGTCCTTGTCATTGATTTCAATGGGGGAGAGAATACATGAAAAAAAATTCCTTTGAATGGGGGAGAATGAACTCTTGAGTATGGGTGAGATAATGTATACATAATTGATGTGGAAAATATATGTTAATAGGAGAGATGCATTGAGTGTGAGATTTTATTGATGAGGAGGATTTGAAAGGATGATAGAAGCAACAACAATAGAGTTGTATTTGCAAAAAGAGGGGTAAAAATTTATTAAGACAGAAAGGAATACAACAAGGAGAGCTCAACAAGGAGCTCGATCCTGAGCAACAAGTTCATTAAATTCTTGCACCATCTCAAAGGACAGTTGCCCCCTATCCCTAACATTCCAACCCAGATCATGACTAGAAGCCCATTTGGCTAAACAATCAGTAGGTCTATTCCATTCTTGCGGAATATACTTGAACCTAATGAACTGAAAAGAGGAAGAGAAGAAAAGAATCTTCTTAACAACAGTGGCCAGCTGCCAACTAACATCCTCAAGCTCTTGCGAACAAAGCATGTTCACCACCACCTGGGAATCAAAATCACAAATAATCTTACTCCATCCCCACAAGCAACACTGTTCCATAGCATATAAAATAGCCTGAGCTTCCATGAGATTGTTAGTATAATCACCCTTATGAATTGAGAAAAAAAATTTAACATTCCCAGAACTACAACGAGCCACTCCGCCAATACCAGCCGGACTAGGATTCCCATGAGAAGAACCATCAGTGTTAATTTTCAGAACTCCACAGGGAGGAGGAGTCCAGTCCCCATCCCGGTTAACCTGACCCTTCCTCTGATGGTGAAGCTGCCTGGACATAGAGGGAAACCTATGAGCTGCAACCCCATCCTGCAGATAAAAATTGAGGCGATTACAGATAGCAAGATCAATTGGATCCATACCCCCATCAAGCTCACACTTCACAAGAATAGTTTCCTGGAGAGAATGTGATATTTTCCACCAAAGATGCAAAACACCAAGCCGAACATCTTGGAATATGCGACGATTCCTCTCCAACCAGATATGCCAAAGCATGAAAGATGGGCTAGCAATCCAAGCAGCATGGAGAGAAGAAGACTTGGAGGGAGCACTACCCAAGCGAGCCCAAAACTCAGGCAAAGAGGAAGCATGCCGACAAGAGCAACCCCAAGTGCTCCACCAAAGGTGCCATATCTGAGTAGAATAGGAGCAATGGAAGAACAGATGGGAGATAGACTCCTCTCCATTACCACACAAAACACAATAAGAGGGGCCCTGAAATCCACATTTACAAAGATTATCCCAGGTAAGACAACGGTTGTGAGCCACTAGCCACATGAAAAAATTGCACTTGGACCAAGAAACTTTATTCCAGACTTGCTTCCACCAAGGGACCTTAGCATCCCCAAATAATTGTCTAGTTATCTCCTGATACCCAGCAGAGACATGATATTTACCAGACAAGGTACCACCCGAAGCCAATACATCTGGACCAAGCAAAGAGGAACACTCTCTAGAGGCCAGAATTTGAGAAAGCTCCTGACGATCCATGTCTGTACCTCCAGGAGGCCAATTAGAGGGATGCTTCCATCTATAACCAACAACAGGTCCCAATTGATAAGGAGTCTTGTAATGAGCCACTTTATCCCATCCAGCGGCAAGAAAAGAGTCACAAAGAGGCTGAAGATGAGGGTATATGGATAAAATGGAAGGGAATCCATCCCAAGCATCAGACCAAAACAAAGCCTGAGAACCTCCCTTACATATCCAGAACAGACCCCTCTTCACTAACATCGCACCTGTCTTCAAAGTATGCCAAACCATTGAGCCACGACCTTCAAGAGGAAGTGCAAAAACAGAGCAAGGATCAGCACCATGAAAATATTTATGAGTGATAGTACGAGCCCAAAGTTGATGCTGTCCAGAGCACCATCGCCAATAAAGTTTAACAGCCAAAGCTTGTCTACTCAATAGAGCAGAACGAAGACCAAGACCACCCTCCTTTTTAGGCCTACAAACAGTTGCCCAATTAACCAAGCTCCATTTAGTACTACGCAAATTACCACTCCAAAGGAATTTTCGAGAAAGAGCATCAAACTCCTTGAGAAAGTAAATAGGTGCAGCATGAACCATGCTTCTATAAGTAGGAAGAGCTTGGATAACAGCTTGAAGAAGAGTAACCCGGGCAGCAGTAGAAAGCCATCTATGAGTCCAATGATTTACCTTATCCTGATGCTTGGTAATCAAATTTTGCCAGAAGAGATGTGGCTGCCTGGAAACAGCAATAGGAATGCCAAGATAAGTCAGAGGAAGTGAACCTATCTGAAAACATAGGATACCAACAATCTTGTGCTGAATAGAATCAGGAGTGTTAAAAAAGTAAATGAAAGATTTGTGCTCATTAACTTTCTGGCCTGAAGCTGCCAAATAAACGTCCAAAGCATGTCGAAAGGCTTCAGCTTCCTTGATCCTAGCAAGATCGGCAAGAGCAGAATCATCAACAAATTGAAGATGGGAAAGAGAAGGTAAGCCATTACCCCACTGCCAGCCTTGAATAGAATTCTGGGACACCTGATGCTTAATGAATCTGCCCAAGCCTTCAGCCATGATGATGAATAGATATGGGGAGAGAGGGTCACCCTGGCGGAGGCCTCTAGAAGCACCAAATAGTTGTGAAGGTTGACCATTAATAAGAATAGAAAAAGAGGCAGAAGTAAGGCAACTCATAATCCAACTCACCCAGTCAGAGCTAAATCCAAAAGAAAGAAGAATACTCCTTAGGAAGCTCCATTTAACTCTATCGTAGGCCTTAGCCATATCCAACTTAACAAACATGGCTCTCTCCCTTGAAGTATCCATAGAGTGAATAGCCTCAGTAGCAATAACCACCCCATCCAAAATTTGTCTTCCAACAACAAAACCACCTTGTTCTTCTGAGATAATAATGGGAAGCCACCTTTTCAATCTCTCAGCAATCAGCTTAGTAATAACTTTGTAGACCACATTACATAAGGCAATTGGTCTAAAAAACTCCAATTGATTAGCACCCTCTCTCTTAGGAATAAGAGTCAAGAATGTAGAGTTCAAAGCTCGAAGCATCTGCTTGCTAGCATAGGATTCGTTAACCACCTCCAACAAATCATGATTAATGATGTCCCAAAATTCCTGAAAGAATTCAACTGGAAAACCATCAGGACCAGGAGCCTTCCCCTTAGGCATGCCAAAGACCACCGCCTCCAGCTCTTCCAAAGAGATAGGACGCATGAGATAATCATTCATTTCCTGAGTGATAAGGGAAAGAATACAAGACAAAATAATATTTTCTTTATTATCAGCAGGAGGAGAGTCCTCAGAGAAGAGGGTAGAGAAGTACGAAATAGCCTCCTAGAACAAAGCTAGCAAGGAATTCAGTTGGATACCTTGAGAATTAACCAAAGAAGAGATAGTGTTCTGATTCCGGCAAGATTGCACTATTTTATGGAAAAAGACAGTGTTTCGATCACCTTCCTGGAGCCAATCAATTGGAGCCTTTTGCTTCCAAAAAATTTCCTCTCGAAGTTCCCATTCTTTTAGAGCTCTAGAAGCAAGGGATTCAGCCTGGCCAAGATCCTCCGAGAAACCTCGATCTCTAATCTCCCTTGTGATGACATCAAGATTTTCTTGAGCAAGCCTCTTCATAAAGTGAAGATTCCCAAAGCATTCCCTATTCCATATCTTGAGCTGCCTTTTAACATATTGAAGCCTTTTAGAAAATGAGAACATTGCAGTACCATATGCAGGGGCACCATCTTTCCACCAACAAAAAACAAAATCATGAAGAGAGGAGTCACAAAGCCACATCAACTGGAACTTAAAAGGAGGATGCTTCGGAACATAAGCCCCTATAGCGGAAAATTTGATTGGCCAATGATCTGAACCCCTCCAATCAAGGATTTCTGAAGAGATAGTAAGGGTGCCACTAAGCCAGAAGCAAGAAACAAGAAATCTATCCAGGCGTTCTGAGATAGCAGCAGCACCAGTCCTGCGATTATTCCAGGTATAGAGGCCATTAGAAGGCTTAACATTAGAGAGATGCAAAAGAGATATGTGTTGTCGAAGAAGAGCAGAAGAAGGCCCCAATCTAGCCAAACCACCATGCTTCTCTTCCAGACTTAAAACTGAATTGAAGTCCCCTGCTAACACCCAAGGATGATAAGGATGAAAATTTCTAACATATTAAATATGTTCCCAAAGTTCCTTCTTTCCCACAAGATCAACAGGTGCATACACATTAGTAACCATGATTACCTTTCCTGAGTCTAGAGAAGAAGCTACCATAGAGAGAGCTGAGCAAGAAGACATCCAGCCAAGAGGAGAAATTTTTTGAGGATCCCAAAATATAGCTAAACCACCAGCACTGCCTATTGCCCCAACACACTGGCATTGGCCACGAGACCAAATACTAGAGGCATGTTGGACCATAGACTCCACAGAGAGCTTAGTCTCTTGGATACAAAAAACATCAGGACTATGATCAACCACCAAGTTATGAATAGCCTTTTGTCTAGGGATGCTATTCAACCCCCTTACATTCCATGACAGAATAATCATCATTGGGTAGATTTGGGAAAATGAGAATCCAAAGGTTTCACTGAACCAGACTCAATCAATATATCTCCTGTGAGTTTAATCTTCTCTTGGTCTATTTTGCGCCCACTCCTTAGAGGGGGAGAAGAAGATGCCCGCTTAAAGGGTCGAGGCAGCAACCCCAAGGGGAGAGGAGATCCCTTGCCCTTACCTGATGGTAGCACATCCTTAACCAAGTCAGCCAAAACAACATCATCATCTTCCAACACTGCAGGAGTCACCAGAGCTGTTGTCACAGGAGCTACAGGAACCTCACAATTCTGATATACTACAACTTGAGATGCCCCACAAGCATCATTAGGAACAGATCTCTCATCTGGGCAAGCTAGATCAAAAGAGATAGGAGGAGGAATACCCTCCTCTAGAACCATACTATCCAACACCTCAAAACAGTTAAAAACTGAATCAGATAATCTTTCTTTCAAAGGCCTCTTTTGACCACGTCCCTTAGCTCGAGGACGAACAAGGGTAAATCCATCCTTATCCTGCATTGGAGCCTTACCCTTACCTGTAGCATATTGTGGATTCATCCCCTTGGTAGTATTAACCATTTGAGATTGTCCTTTCCCTATAGTATCTGCCAAACCACCAACATTTCCAGCTGTAGACTGATCCACTTCTTTGAAACTCGAGTTACGGGGGCACTGCCGCAGTAAATGACCATACTCATGACAAATCCAACAATGGAAAGGGAGGGATTCATAATCTAACTACTGCACCCAAGAAGAATCCCCCAGACAAATTTCCAAAGAATCTAGTAATGGGTTAATCAAATTAATTTCAACACAAATTCTAGCAAAGGAAATAACCTTTTTATCGAGGGTTTGATGTGCGATCGCAGCTGGCTTCCCCAACAAAGCAGCAATTTGTCGAAGGATATCTTCACACCAAAATTCCAAGGGAAGACGAGGCAAGCGAACCCAAACTGGCACTTTGTAAGGGAGATCCTCAACAGAATTAAAACCTGAATGCCAAGGTTTGACAAATAACCCCACATTGTTGTAGAAATAAGGGCCTGCTTCAAAAACACGATCATGATCAGACATGCAAGAGAATACAACAAAAAAATAACTATTCCCTGCCAACATAATCTCCATATCGCCTTCCACCTGCCAAGAGCGGCGGATCCATGCCTCAAGAGCGGATAGGGAAATTTGGATTCCAAGAAATTTGCATATCAAAGCATGCTTGGTCCAATAATCAATGTCCTCCATTATAGCCGTTGGAGGAATAACCAGAACAGGGCGATCATGGCTATGCGGAAGACAACCATTAACTTTTTTCAGCTTGGAGCTCTCCCCTAAATAAAACAATTTAGATCGTATTGCATGCATAGTTGGAGAAGAACCATATGTTCTCACCAACAGAGAAGAAATCCCAGGCCCTGCCATGCAAACAATAAAATCCCCAATCCAAAATTGACTGCAAAAGATCTCCAAAAACACCGACACAAATTATGTCCAGTAGCTAACAATCCAAATAGAACAGAAAAATAGTAAAGATCAAACACCAAGAACAGGCTAGGGGAAAAACCCTAGCCCAGCCGGCAGCCAACGCTTCTCAGAGACTCCATCGAGCTTTTTCGATTTTTCGTACACTTGTAAAACAATGATTTACTTCAATCAAAAGGGTTTGTGGTAAACCTAGTGTGACTCGAACCGGAGTTGATGCGTGGCACTGGGATCATTAGCCTAACACTACGCCTCATGACTCGCCTTCACACCAACTCGGCTACTCACTCACCCTTCAAAGGGTTTGTGGTAAACCTAGTGTGACTCGAACCGGAGTTGATGCGTAGCACCGGGATCATTAGCCTAACACTACGCCTCATGACTCGCCTTCACACCAACTCGGCTACTCACTCACCCTTACAGAGTTGTATTTGGTATTCATGGAACTTAGACATTTTTCATCTAGGTTGCCATCAATGCAGAAGGGGGCGATTTTTAGCATGAATGCTAATGATATTCCTATGGGGGAGTATTCTAGCATTGTTGGATCACTTGAGAGATTGTTATAGTGGTTACATGTTGCATTCATGACTATATTTTTCATTGATGTCAACATACTGGTTATTCTATGAAGACTAATAGAGCAACAAATAGAGATAAAGATCATACGATTCAAGGATTGAAGATGAGATCAAGTAAAATTGAGGACATGTTCTACAGAGTGTCTTGATGACGTGGCTAAGAGAACATGTAGAAAGTTGAATACTGGTGACAGATATTCAAAATTTATAGAAGGTAATATACAGGCAAAGTTCCCGAGAAGTGGTTTCTGGTAATCGGGTTATATCTCCTAATTGGGATAAAATCTGGTTATGCAAATTTAGATAGATGTAGAAGACATCTCGATGATACCGTTAGTAAATAGGAAAAGTCTGAGGTCACACACGTGAAATATTTGTAAAGACTATGATCCAAAAATGTTATATAATTATGAAAAGATGTAATGTACTGTGTATTATTTTATCTAAATGAAGTCCTATTGTAATTGTAAATTGGGAAAGCCTCAAGAAAGACTTAATGAATTATTTTGAGGACTTGGTATAAAGGAAAACTATTTTCCTTGTGATGAAGAAGAGAAGTGTGTATGAGATGCTTTTAAAATAGAATGGAAATTGTAAGTGTGAGTTACATGTGAGTAAGAAATCTAAGGGACTATTGTACTGCAAGTTTTTGGATTTGGTATTGAGATCTGAGAAATATTTGGTGCAGCAGAGGCATAGTGAATTATATTTGGTAGAGAGTGCTAGTGACAATTGAATAATTGATATTGTTCTAAAAGAAATAATACAAAGGCTAGTTGGATAGTGAGTTTGATGGTCTTTCTCCTAAAGCTATTTTGATAGTGGGTCCTTTTTCCTTCCACAACTCCAAACAAGGTTTGTATAACTCCTAATAGGGTTGGCACAAATCTTAATAGGGTTGGAATCTCCTCAAAAGGATTCAAAGTCTCCTAACATGGACTGATATGTACTGAATGCATTTCTTTGGCTTCTAACAAAGTGCATCCTCTTACAAGGAACTTATATATTAGTACATCATTTTGTGGGTACCATCCCCATCAAGGTTTTCCTTCTGATCAAGGGTTTCCCTAGTTAACATATTTGATTTTATTGTGTATGACTATCTTGTTATGGTTGTTGTCTATATTGGTTGAATATATTTGATAATTAATAAGGTTAGTAACAATTGTATTGATCATATAATTGATTCACCTCCCCTCTCATTTATCTTTATGGACTTTACTTTCTAACAAGACCAAATTTAAAAGAATTAATGATAATTTGTGTAGCATCTTCACCTTCAACCACAAGGTAACAAAAAACACTATTGTCACCACTCATGCATTGGTGAATAAGTTTTTAATTAAATAACCACTTGAAAACATTTTTTGGTCATGGATTTGAATATTGTGGAGAAAAAACCCATATGAATGTGAGAGATAAAAAAGGCCCCCTATGTACTAGGACTAGGGAGTTTATTTATTAAAGGTTGAGCATATGCATTTTTCCTAAGATCTTCAAGACCTAAAGAAGATATCCCTGTGCATCTCCCAAGTGGAAGTTGGGGCCAATGAGGCATGGAAAACCTTATTTTGGTTCTTCTTCTCTGCCCATATTTTCCTTGTTTGTTCTCTACATCTAATTATGTTAATAATCACAAATAACTTAATGAATTAAAGTTACAAGAAAAATAATACCTTTTTAAAATTTTTAGTGAATTATAACTAAATAATTGAAATAAATTTGATTTTAAGAATTTTTTCATATATGTGCTTTTTGACAAGTGATAATTTTTATTGGTTCGAAAATAAAGTTTTACATCTGCCAAAATAAAGCCTTAAGCTTGGATAATGCTTTGCATACCCCATATACATAGTTTCCACCTAAGCATCTACCTATTGACACATCATCAAACCATCACTACACAGAGTCAAAGGAAAAAACATAGCCCTAGTAAACAAAAGGGGCACACATGGCAAACACAACAACCACCATTTCATTATTCCCCCACTTAGGCAACATCTCCTCATGGGTTTCACTGACCATAATCCTTTTGACAATCTCCACCTTCGATTTCATTTGTTCCAGCATAGGAATGGACACCTCTAGAGTTATCTCCCCTACATCTCATTTAGGAACCTTGCTGGGCATGTATTTATGTTTTCATTTTCTTTCCTCTACCAGTCATCGTTAATTGGATTCCTACTAGTTTGTGTATGCTATCAACTCCATCCAAGTTGTCCTAGCTTCATCCATGTACTGCATGATCAATGTCGAGGTACCAAACACCAAAAATGACTAAAAGCCTTTCCTTTCTCCTTCTACATTGTGCCACCTTCCCTCTATTGTTTGAGAACTCACTCCAATCTTTGCCAAATTCAACCACCTCATGAAGCCTAGATGTCATACATGCTCTACACATAGTTCCACCATGCATAGGGCTTCTTCCTAATTTTGGGCAAGAAGGAATGCCCATCCACAGGACATGGAAGAGATGTCCATATTTGTGCATGGATGGAAGTCTCTTGCGACCAAATCCTTACTGAACATTTTATTCAAAATGTAAATAAACTCATCCTCTTCTATCCTAAAAATCTTCCTCATTTGACACAGCGTGATCTTAGTTCTAAAGCCAGGTCTTTGCTTCATCTTGGGAATCTTGAAATAAAAATTTGCCTCTATGAATAGGTTGTGCCAAAAATAGCAAAAAAAATTCATTTAAAGTACCTCTTGCATCTAGAGAATTCCATATGCACATCACCGAAAGTCATGAATGAAAGGCACTTCTTTTCTCCATCATACTTTACTATCCAAGTAACTCACATACCTCACTGCTACCATTCACCATATAATGAGTATCAAAAATGCCTTACCATCATTACTATATCATCCCAAATAACCATAGGATTACAAAGTCAATTGAGAGAACTCGTGCACCATCTTTGTTTTCTTAGTCATCCTAACTCCCATATTTTCCATTTTGCCCACTATTTGGTTCCCTTTGCATATTGTATGAGAGATGACATAATCATCAAATCTTTCTATTAAGTTTTGTCTAATGTGTCTAATGTGTTTATCTATAAACTATGCTTTCATTTTACCCTTCATAGTCTTGTCAATTACAATTCATGAATCTCCTTGAAGATGAATTTCCTTATATATCCATTTCACTTTTCTACTTGGAGTGAAAAGATGGAGTTGCAGAATACTTTGCTACATTATTGGTCCCTTTTGGTAGAGATTTTGCTGTAATAGATACTATGTTTTTCTCTGTATCTAGGATTACACATCCTGTCCCACTTTTTCAAGAGTTTCCTTTTGATGCATTGTCAAACTCCTCTTTGACCCATTCCTCTCTAAACTTTCCATCTGATTCATGACTTTCTTCATCCCCAACTATAGGAACAACCCTTGGGAGCCTTTGAATGGACACAAACTTTGTATTATACTATTAACATCTAGCTAACATGCATTTTAACACTTTCCTCGCTACTTAACATAAATTTTTGAAACTTGTAAATATGCAAGAAATTGAATCATTATTGAATGGAATAAGTTATATTAGCTAATATGTTATTTAAAAATTTATAGAAGTAATTTTGTTAAATATTTCGATATAAGATAAGCTCTCAAAGATTTGAATTACATTACATTAGCAACAATGAAACATATATCAGAGACAACTGACCATCACCAAACCCTATAGCTAACTCTTCTATACTTAACAAAACTAGTATATCATACCTTTAGGAACCTTGCCACAAGAGTTACTAAAAACATTAGTAATAAAAATATTAAAAATATTGAGTTAGAATAAAAAGAGGTGAAATCTCTTAATAGAGGAAAATGAAAATTAATACTATTTGTAAATAAAAATCAAATTTCAATTAGATTGAATTTTAGTCATAATTTAAACTTGGGAATTCTTGCATCCTACCCCAAGACTAAATACCTTTGCACATGATTTTTCAATAATTCAAAATTTATTCTTCTTGTTTAAGTTAAATTGAGATTAAACCATGCAATGCAAAAAATCAAAAGGACAAAAGATTATGAAAATAATTAATAGAAGTAGCTTTTTAAGATTCTAATTATTTCTATAAATAAATCAAAATCAATTTTTTTTTGGAAATGAGGTTGAGTTGAGAGGGAAGAAATATGAAATAATTTGTAGTTTTCCTAGAATATCTATAAAAAAAAACTAGGAGTAGAAAATCAACTACTTAGGAGTTTAGGAAGAGTGTTATTTATAAATATAAAATTGTTATAAATAGAACTCAATAGTTTTTTTATTAATCTAAAAAATTAGGATAAAAAGAGAGAATTGAGATGATATAGAATAAAAAAATTTACAAATAATAAATAAATAAGTATTTATATCATCTCTAATTATAAAAATATTTTTTAAATTAAAAATAACATAATTATAAGCAATTGTATTATAGATATCTTAAATACATCAATCTAAAAAGTATTAAGAGTTATCAATTTGGAACTATTTTATTTACTTAATTAATTTATTAAAAATTTATTTAATTTAATTCAATACATCTAAACTTACAAATTTGGAATGGAAACTCCTATCTAGGTGCCCTCTCTCTAGCTTCCACCCATGCAAACTTTGCTCCAAAATTTTCCTTTTATTCCTTTGTTTTAGTATCTTCCATTACATCCTTTGTGCTAGATCTTTCTAATGTAGATCCCTCCTCCCATGGACTATGGGTTCCACTACCAGTATCATCCCTAAACCCTCCTCTTGTATGTCTCTCCTAGTTAGAGTAGGTCCTTTTGTTGGTTCTTTCGATGCTCTACAACGTGTTTTGTGCTTATTCATCCTCTAAGTTTCATTTGGCGACAAAGATTCACTCAAGATGCCAAGTCTAGTCATGTGCATCATCAAAAGTGCTCTTCTTTCTTTTATATGTTAAGACATCTCTTGTGATTATTTGTGCTGCAAAGACCTAGCTAAAAATATAAAAGATTCAAAAGACATGGATTGGTGTATTAATTCTCCTACATTTGGATTTTTAGCTTCCAAATCTAAATACCTAGGTTCTCTTTTCCTAGGAGCCTCTTGTATCGAGTAAGATTGTTTTTTTTTGCGTGCATACATAGTTTCTTCATTGCAAATATTCCTTCTTTTCAAGGCTAAGACTTAATATTGGGTCAACATTTGGCTTGTGGAGAACACTCTCTTTCCATTAAACCTTAGTTACACTCTTTCAATCCCCTCACTAAATCACTTCAAGTGCATCTAGTTTGAATTAGGCTACTAAAATGCCCCCGGTAGTTTTGGGAGGAGTCTCATTAAGGATAATGACTACTCATTTCTAGGCACTTTAAAAAAAGGAAAAATTCCATTTCTTACATGAGTGACTCTATCTTTTCTTACTTATTAGTTGACATTGGCACCTTTAAAATCATCCTTGGGGCTGTGGCTATAGTTGTAGATGATAAGCCTTAATAACAATCATTGAATTATAAGGGGTTTTTCTTCAGTTGTCATTATTAATTTGTTCCTCTAGTCACTTGGCTTCAACTTGCTTAGTTTTGAGTTGAAAAGGTACTATCACTTGGTGGAAGAATGCAATGGAAGATCACTTGATTGTTGAAGTTTCTTTTCACAAGATCCTGATGAGAGCCTTCTCTAGTTTTTCTATGCGTAGAAGTTTTCATTGTAGCTCTTATAGTGTCATGTGTAGAACTGCTATGGTAGCTCATCCTTTTTCGTGTTTTCCTCTACTAGCTTAGGATGATTTCACATCTTTTGCCTTCTTTGTTTGATGATCATCTGTCATCCAATTCCCCCTCTCCACTCCCTTGTTATTGTTCCCGAGTAGGTGGTCCCCTCTTCTCTCTCACTACAATGGACTCACAGATGATAACATTATTGATAGTGTAACTTGTAGAAAAGATCAAGGTCCTTCCCTTTGTCTTACTCTTTTGTACATAATAAGAGAGAATTTATCTATTTAGTGTTGAAACCCCTACCTCCTTCAATTCCAAACTCGAGTCAATGGTACTCTCTCTTCTTCTATTGAAATCAAACCTAAGATTTGTTCTATTTAATCTTGATGGTTATCTTGTAATAGAAACAAACCCTTCCCGTATTGGCACTGTCTACGCAACAACTTATTTGCACCTTAGTAAAAAATATATTGCTAACAAACAATTCTATGTTAGCATGTATGTTGGCTAATTGTAGTACTACAATATAATTGTAATACTATTGTTTGTTAGCATATAATTGTAGTAATTGTAATACTAAAATATAATTGTAATACTATTATTTGTTGACATATAATATAGTACTATACTAACATACTATTGTTTATTAGTAATATATTTTTTACTAAGATGCAAACAAATTGCTGAGGAGAAAGTGCATCCCATACTTACCATTACAACAACCTAGGGACTCAAGTTAAACCTATGAAGCCATTAAAAAAGTGTGGGAAAAGACAAAAGCATGGTTATGCAAATTTCGGAGCAGGAATATTAAATCTTATGTGGGGATAACCTGCCCACCATATTTTGTTCGATAGCTCTACTTCACATGGCCCTGAAAAGACATGAGCCTCACTTTTTCTCCACAAAAATTATGCTTTCCTCACATGGCAACTTCTCTAACTAATCTTTCCTCACAAAAATGATGTTTTTTTCCACAAAAATTATGCTTTCCTCACATACCAATTTTACGAACGCACGCCATGACGAAAGCACAGCAGCCACATGAACTTTTTTTCCATTCCGACAGCGCCAACACGACAATCAAAACACGTAAAGTCCTAATGCGACATTTTAAATTTGGATGTTTCTACACAAATTTTATTTTGATTCGAAACGTTACTATCAAAAAAGTCTATAATTTCATTTTCTTAAAAAAATAGTTTCGTATTAAACCCGGATCAACTTTACATATTTCTTGTAATCCAAATTTCTTGGTTCATCAAACAATTTTCAAATCCATCGTTTTCTATTACGCAGTTGAATATAGCAGCTGAATCGTTGTGTAACCAGATTGATTGAATGCAGATCGATTTTCGTAGAGCTTCAAGATCTATATATTTTCTACACCAAAGTATCTTTGTTGCATTACCTAGGGTTTGAATCGTGATAATCATGGCTTCTGCATTTGCGAATTTCTTTTCCTTCTCACAGCCTTCCACTTTGCCGGTGTACAAGAAGAAGATCGCCACGGATGATCAAAGTGCAGAGATTGAAAGGTTAGAAGTAGAGGCACTCAGATCTGAGAATGTGAAGCTACAAAGGCTAGTGGAGGACAGCCAACGGTACGAAGCGGAATTAATGGCGGATTTGGAGAAGGTGAGGATGAGATTGTTACACACGGAAGAAGCGGAGGAGCGGCTGTGTTCACAGCTGGGGGATTTAGAGGCGGAATCGGTCCTTCAGGTACGGGATTATAATCGGCAAATCAATTTTCTTAAACAGCAATTGGCTCAAATGCAAGATCTTCTTGCGCAGTTTCAACGGAATCGCTCGTAAAGACTTTGCTACCGAATTTGTGTGTGCAGAATGAAGATTGAATTTGTTTGTGCAAAATGAAGATTGAATTTGTTTGTGCAAAATGAAGAATGAATTTGTTTGTGCAGAATGAAGAATGAATTTGTAAATTTTGTATGTAGAAAAAGGAATAAATGAAGCAAAGGCACTGCTTTGTAAATCCTGATGAATTTCTCTTGAAGATCTCCATTGAAATGAAAAAAAACAGAACTTAAAATAAAGGAAAGGAAGGGTTTCAATGATATGGGTTATTAGGTTTAGTGTTAGATCAACAGAAGGGTCTTTCGTCAAATCATTATTCTTATTGTCGCCTATTTCTTTTCTGTTCATGAAAAGTCTTTATAGACCAGTTCGTTCGTTGATCTAGCACGCAATTAATACCTCTGCTATAAATCTTGATCAAATGATTTTACAGGATAAGATCCAAAATTTATGTTGTCAAAACACAGTAGCTATTTGACGTGGTGTCTTCAACATCAGATTATGTTGAAATGAAATAGCAAAAGTTTAATAACACTGTGAAGCTCAAACAGTCTAGAACGAATCTTACAATCGCAATTCTTATTTCTAGCTGTTTCCTACATTTTTTACGAATAAAAAGCCTTTACAGATGAGCTGGTTGATTTCCAGAATAGCTCTTTGCATTTCATAAATCAAACAATATGCGGTCTTCTGCTATTTAAATTTTGATTTACTACATCGAATTGCTACTGTTTTGTTGAATCTGTCAAAAACTTAAGCTGTTGATTCAATTTTGATTCATATGTACGAAATTTTCAGTTGATTTAACTCTGTGTTAATTTTTTTTTTCAATAGATTATCAATTTCAAACTTTTATGTGTAAATTGTCAAAATAACATCTACGATGTCGATTATAGCTAAGATTAAAATTCAAACTGTCTGTTCAAATTGTCAAAATAACAGGTAGGATGTCGATTATGATCTTGTCAGAAAGCTCATCATAAGTCCACAAATGCCTTTTTGGATAAAGATAATTAGATGGAAAAGGTCGATATATTTACTTCCGTGTGAATGTGTCGTTGGAAAGAACTACGCATATCGGCAGCAACGGTTAATTCAACACAGTTGAAAAATGGGAAAGAATGTAATATGTTTTATTATTTAAAATTTATCACTGTGTCTTATCTGTCAAGTTCTATTTAATCTATACTAATTTGTTAGTCTTTAAGTGATATTTCAATGCAAATACTTCAATATGTAAATGTAATTGTTTTCTTAATGATAGTGAATAATATGTCTTTAGATGATGATTATTGTATCATTGTGATGATGAGTAGTGAAATCTGATGTTATTTGTATTCATGATTTATTTATGGTACTTACCCTGTGAATGGTGTGCTTGTTTGTTTTATATTTCTATCAAACATATCTGATGTGGTTAAGGGAAGGAATCAGAGCCACCTACTAGTTGGGATCTACGCAATGTACCACTCCCTACCATTGCCTGCTTAGCTTAGATGTATATACACATAAACATGTACTTGTCCTTTATATAGGTTACAAGTGTAATAACCCTAAAATGGTCCTATAGACTAGAGACCTTATTTGCTTCTAATCAAGCATCAATTTCTAATAACATTAATCCAATTATTGACATAAATAATAAAAAATCTTTAATCAAATGATAAATTAATTCCTAAATCAAGCATTAATAGGCCTAGTCTATTTAATTAAATCGAAAGATTAAATACAATTGACTAAGTTAATTAATAAAAAGGAATTAATAAATCCCACTAAAAGACATGTCATCTTAAAGGGGACAAATGGACAAGAAGTGGTTACATGGATCAATGAGAGCACATCACATGGGTCATCTCATATGGATCACTCCACTTTGATTCCTAACCCTCCTTCAACTTTGAATATGAACCACTCAATTGTCCTCACTTCCTATAAAAGAGATGGCTTTGAAGCTCAAATGGCCCTCTCATTTAGACTTGCATGGTTATGATGCCACATTCACGGCCCTCTTATTTTAGACTTGCATGGTTATGATGCCACACTCATGGCCCTCTCTCATTCAAATTCATTCTCATGCTTCCAATGGGGTCCTCATTCTTAGTTGCATTGATACTATAGTGAATTGATAGTTCATTCTAGATTGTAATTATTCTTTTATGTTCATAGTAGTTCATGCTAGATATCAATTATGCATCCAATTCATAGTAACTAGACCATCTTTAAATTTGGTTAATATAATTGGATCAATAGCTCTTGAATTCTCTCTTTTGCACAAGAAACTCTCATTCTAGTTTTGCATTGCTACTAATTTAGGACTCAATTTGATAGATGTCAAACCTAAAAAAAAGAAGAGACTTCCTTAGGACACCAAGCCTGCCCCTAGCCCTCTTAGCCCCTCCAATATCTCTGACACTCTCGAGGCCACCTCGACTAGAAGTAGGGGAAGCGAGGGGAAGATATCACATCGCCAAGGAAAGAAACCCCCAATGATGTCGAGAAGAAAGGCAAGTATAGCCACATTAAGGAGAGACAGGAAAGGCTTGAGCAGTCTTTGAGGGGCCTGGAAGACAATCAAATTGTTATCTACTAGAGATTTGAAACTTTGGTTGAATTTTGCACCAAGGTCATGCACTCCACGACCACAACCCTTTACTTTTTGCAAGTGAATAAAGAGGAGAAGGACTTGGGCAAGGTTGCCGAGACAACCTGATCCATCTATGGGTTTTTGGTGGAGGACTACCTAAAGAACATCTTGGACAAACTGTTTGAGGTGGAGGGGAGGGGGGGGGGGGGTGGTGGATGTGGATAAGGACGTGCCTATAGAAAAGGAGGAGGACAACCATGGGTAGGGAGAGGGTGGCTAGCCATAGGTCTGGTGTTTATTTTTGTTATTTTTATGCTCATACCTATGAAATTAGTACCCAACAAGGCTTTACTTTTTATGCTTATGTAGATTAATGGGACTAGTAGCAGCAATTTGTTTACGTGCTACTAGTTTATTTTATAGTCTTTTTTGCATATTAGTTTTTAAAGAACTGATAGTACTGTTAATCTAGCTATGGATATATCTTATTTTTTGAAGTTTAAAGTTGGTATCTATTAGATGACTAGGAGGTAACCTCTAATTGATTCTTCATCCTTTTTGTACTTCAGGTTTAGCCCCTCGTCTTTTTGGCCATTGTCTAATACTTCAAAAATTCAACAATAGATCACACTCTTTACTAGTAGGGAGCAATAGAATGATTAGATTAGGGTTTTTAATGTGTTTCTATTGATATCTTTCATGTGCTAACCTCTGATCTTGTAACATTTTATTGAAGTGTGTTATTTGCAAGCACACATTATTAACACATAGCAGGAACTAGGCATTGACTTCCTTGAATTGTCTACAAGATGACCGTGACCTATCAATATAACTCAATGGTAAGAATGAGGAGATAATATTCAGATCCAATCCTAGCCAAAGTTGAACTACTTGTCCTAAGAAGAAGGACATGTATATGAGTGCCTACCCTTTTAAACTCGTGAGTCTTTCTTTGCATGTGTTTTTCGAATTTGACTTTGGTCAGTTTTGCTTATGTGTTTTATGTGGTTTTGGCTATGTGATTTACTTGGTAAAGAAATTAGGAAATACAATTTGATTTTTGCATTATTTGGAAACAAATGTCAAATGTAAATTGTAGAACAATGATGCTGAAAATTAATTTGAAAAATGCAAATATGAGAAATCGATAAAAATTCAACATTAAATTTTAGAGAAAAATGATTATTATCAGCAAGGGTTTGAAAAAAATTATTTGAAAACTTCATTAGAAGCCCTCATAAAAATTGATCAAATAAAATGCATATTTGTCTCCAATTTAAATAGAAGTATTGTTTAAAACCTTTCTGAAAATAGATATATTCAAGATAGAAGACTAAGTATATTATGCTTGCATGATTGAAAAGATCATAGACAAGTGAAAATAATTATTGCATTTTTTTTTTGTTTTTTGTTTTAATCAATAAAAGGCATAATGCCCTATATATTAAATTAAAATTGTTTAAAAAGTTTTGTCCCCATTCAAAGTGCAGGCACTTGGGGAAAAAGAAAGGGGAAGAAATCCCTTAGTTTAGCTTGAGACATTTAATGTCATGTACATAATTAAATACAATTACCTTTGAATTTTATCAAAGGGCTTTGAGAGGGCATACCCTTTCTTACAACATTCTTCCCTAATTGTTCGAAAGTTTTAGGAAGGCATAGCTTCCTTTGTAAAGATAACATATTTTTTTATATTAAGATTATATATTTTTCGTTGATTTCTTGTATTTTCCATTTGAAACTTGTCTAATTAATTCCTTGGTTCTTCTTTCCATGCTATAGTGATAACCGTACTATATCATATCCATATCCTTTATGAATATTATTATATTGAGCCTTTGGGTAAAAAAAAAAACTTCATTTGTCTATATAGGAATACTTGCAAAAGATCAACTCTTCTTGGCAAGATCGTTGCTAGGTGCAAAATTACATAAAAGGGATAACAATTCACTGAAATCGATAAAGTTAGATATGTCAAAAGGTTTTCTTGATTATTGTTAGATATTTGCAATCTAATTAATATAATGTTTAGATCTTTTAACAATCTTAAGATTTGGGTTAAGATATTATTGCTTTGAAAATTGCAAGAAAGTATTTCTTCTAATTTTACTATTGATTCTTCACAAGGGAAATATACTCTGGAAAGGTATAGAGGACCATGTAAACATCCAGCTCCAAGACTAAACTAGACAAATACTAACTATGTACATCGATACCCAGCTAGTGGTATAGGTAGCTATGCCTCCCAACCGAATGGAACCTATAGGCCCACTCTCGATGTGTTGATGGAGATAGTGATCTAACTGCAAACACACACAATACAGTCATCCATGGCTAAAACTCACACAAAATAGTATAGAGGACTGAAACAAAGATCATGAGGTAATGCAATACAATAGGTCCCGGTCAGATGCTCTATGGGTCTACTATGTAGGACCTCCAGTGGATTGTAGGTCACTTGGCATCACAGAGCCCAAGCTAAACATCATGTGGAAACTCTCCCTCAGGAGGCCATCACATTATGTCCTCAGTATACCTATACATACACCTATCCTCAAAAAACCCGTACAAATATTCTCTTTATATATCTTAGTTTTATTACCCATTAATTCATTTAGTTATTACTTATTAGAGACTCCTTCACGCTTACCTTGTCAGAGATGTTACCTGAGGTAACAAGAGAAGACACTCCACACATCTACCCTACATACCCTTGCTCATCACATGATTAGTGCTCGTAGGCAATGCAATTTTCCCAACCCAACCCGAATGAACATAAGTCTACCAATATTAACTAGGAGTTCGGGTCTCACAAGAACCTAAGGTAAGTGCACCAAGTTGTTGTGCCAAAAGGGGGGTATAAGTGGCCACATTTTTTCTAAAATCAACAATTTCAAAACTTCGACAAGAATTTGAAGATAGTTACACTCAAAATTTTAAGATATGAAAAAAACAAAAGTAGTAGTCCTTTGATTCTAGTTTCTAAACTACGAATTTTTTTTCAAAATGGTTTAGTTTTAGGTCCTCAAAAAGGGGGGCCACAAAAAGTGGTATTGTTTATTCAGAAAAAAAATAACATAGTGCAAAGTGTGCCCCCCCTATAATTTTAACTTTTAAAAAAAAAAATCTTTAATTTCTCTGGTCAAAAGTTACCTAAAATTGTGCAGTTTATCCTAGATTTTTCAGGTAATTTTATAATGTGTATTTTTTTAATGATTTTTTTAATTGGACACATCCCAAAAATGTGAAATGTCTATGTGCTTCCCTAGAAATGATTGAAAACTAATCTAAAATTAAAACTTCTTTTTTTCAAAGTGTGTAGAATGGAGTCTAGTTTCTAAAAACCTAAATTGTTGCAAAATTTGATGAATGAGCTAAAATCTACAACCCAATTAGTACACATTAGGTTTTGACAAAAAATGGACATACATACAAAAGAAATTATAGTTGAAAGGCTTGAAATAGTTCAAATAAAAAATAAATTATATGGTTATATAGCTAACACACAGATCTACAAGGTCATGCAACCTAATTTTATTGATGATCAACCACGAGGAAACTTGAAGAAGAGCACATAAGAAAAATCAATCAATTTTTGTATGTTTGCAACAAAACACATTTCATACTAGTTTAGAGACTCCAAACCTTTGGGTTGGATCCCCATGAAAAAACCAATCCTTAGGCTTGGTAGAATCCAAAGCTTTAAATAGCGCATGTACCCTATGTAAAGAATTTTTACATTTAGGTTTGCATAGCGCATACGCGCTTTAGTGCACATGCACTCTTAAATTGAATTTCAATAGAGAGGGAATGAGAGAGGGAGAGAGGGTAGAGAATGAAAGAGAGTAGAGGATGGGGAGAGAGTAGGAGGTGGGATAGGGAGAGAGGGAGGGAGAGAGAGAGAGAGAGAGAGAGAGTAGGGGATCAAAGAAGGTGGGATAGGGAGAGAGGGATGGAGAAAGAGAGGGGGATGAGAGAGTGAGAGTGAGAGAGAGAGAGAGGGAGGGAGAAATAGAGGGAGGGAGGGACGAAGGGAGGGAGAGAGAGAGAGAGAGAGAGTAGGGGATCAAAGAAGGTGGGATAGGGAGAGAGGGATGAAGAAAGAGAGAGGGATGAGAGAGTGAGAGTGAGAGAGTAGGGGGTGGGAGAGAGAGAGTAGGGAGAGAGAAAGAGAGCAGGGGATGGGAGAGAGAGAGTGAGAGAGAGTTGGGGGTGGGAGAAAGAGAGAGAGAGTAAGGGATGGGAGAGAGAGTGAGTGAGAGAGAGAGTAGGTGGTGGAAGAGGGAGCAAGAGAGAGAGAGGGAGGATGGGAGTGTGTGTGTGTGAGAGAAAGAGAGAGAGAGCATAGGGAATGGGAGAGGAGAGAGAGTGAGAGAGAGTAGGGGATGGGAGTGTGTGTAAGAGAGAGAGTATGAGTGAGAGAGAGTAGGGGGTGGGAGAGAGAGAGAGGGAGAGAGAGTAGTGGATGGGAGGGAGGGAGAGAGAGAGAGAGAGAGGAGGGGGTGGGGGAGGGAGTGGGAGAGCGAGAGAGAGAGATTAGGGGATGGTAGTGTGTGAGAGATAGAAAGAAGGGGATGGGAGAGAGAGAGAGAGAGAGAGAGAGAGAGAGAGAGAGTGTGTGTGTGTGTGTGTGTGAGTAAGAGAGAGAGTAGGGGGTGGGAGGGAGGGAGAGAGAGAAAGATAGAGAGAGAGAGGTATAGGAGTGTGTGAGAGAGAGAGTAGGGGATGGGAGAGAGAGAGTGACAGAAAGAATGGGGGTGGGAGAGAGAGAGAATAGGGGATGGGAAAGAGAGAGAGAATAGGCGATTGGAGAGAGAGAGAGAGAGAGTAGGGGGTGGGAGAAAGAGAGAGTAGGGAATATGGGGAGAGAGAGAGAGTATGTGGTGGGAGAGGGAGTGGGAGAGGGAGAGAGAGTAGCGGATGGGAGGGAGGGAGAGAGAGAGAGAGAGGAGGGGGTGGGGGAGGGAGTGGGAGAGCGAGAGAGAGAGATTAGGGGATGGTAGTGTGTAAGAGATAGAGAGAGAGAGAGAGAGAGAGAGAGAGAGAGAGAGAGAGAGAGAGTGTGTGTGTGTGTGTGTGTGAGTAAGAGAGAGAGTAGGGGGTGGGAGGGAGGGAGAGAGAGAAAGATAGAGAGAGAGAGGGATAGGAGTGTGTGTGAGAGAGAGTAGGGGATGGGAGAGAGAGAGTGACAGAAAGAATGGGGGTGGGAGAGAGAGAGAATAGGGGATGGGAAAGAGAGAGAGAGAATAGGCGATTGGAGAGAGAGAGAGAGAGTAAGGGGTGGGAGAAAGAGAGAGTAGGGAATATGGGGAGAGAGAGAGAGTATGTGGTGGGAGAGGGAGTGGGAGAGGGAGAGAGAAGGAGAGAGAGAGAGTGAGAGTGAGAGCGGGGGGGTTGAGAGTGTGTGTGAGAGAGAGTAGGGGATGGGAGAGGGGAGAGAGAGAGAGGGAGAGTAGGGGATGGGAGTGAGTGTGTGTGTGTGTGTGTGTGTGTGTGTGTGTGTGTGAGAGAGAGAGAGGGATGGGAGTGTGTGTGAGAGAGAGTAGGGGATCGAAGAGAGAGAGTAGGGGGTGAGAGAGTAGGGGATGCGAGAGAGAGGGAGTGGGTATGTGCAGGATCATGGTCAACCAAACTATGGCCTTAAGTGGCAGTGAAAAACCAACAAATCAGGGTTATGTCAACTTGACACATAATTTTAGAGTGGTTATGTACTTTATATCAAAAAGTTGTAAGAAAATAATCTGTAGGAAATTGAATGTAGTTTCTAAACTACTAGGCCTTATCAGGAGAGAAAAAATAATTGATGGGTAAAAAGTTTGAATTTTAATGCAATACTAGTATGAAAATTTCAGGGCAAAAATAAAAAGTAGGTGTATGTCTAACCACCTTAATCAAAATCAAATGATAATATTTTTTTAATATAATTATAGATATGAAAAGTAGACTCATGCTTGGATGTGATGCATATTTTTTAGTATTTTTATTCCAAATAAATAATTAAATATGAATTTTCTACCAAAACTTTTTCAGAAAAAAAAAAAGTCATGTGTCTGACCACCTTAACTAGTAGAAAATTTTACCAAATTAAAAAAAAAATTTCTTATACTAGGTGAAGCATAGAATGTGACGCAACTTTTAGATTTAGAAAATGTTATACCGTTTGAAAGTTATAGCTACTTTTCAATTAGTATGTCAATCGGCACTTTACAATAATCTTCACTGATAATTAACTAATAAATACTTATTGAACTTAGAATTTGACAGAAATTATATCGATGGATTCTTGAGAGTGATATTAAAAAACCCTTTTCGTTTCATTCAATTTCAATCAAAATAACATTGTCAGACGACTACCTGAAGTCTGAGTATCACTAAAACCCTTTTCAAACACATCTTTTGGGTTGATCGGGTAGGCTTGGTAAATACCAAGCCTAATCGGATATCAAATTTCAAATCAGATATTCGATTTGAAATCGGATATCCGATATGGCTCGGTGAATTTTGGTTAGAAATTTGAAATCCCAACCCATTTTGGAGGAAAACCGGATTTAAGAGTTATACCTTATGATTTAAAAATTATTTTTGTTATATTACTATGTATATATGTATTATAATATATTATATATATATAATAACATAATGTAAAGATATAACATATAATATATTAATATATAATAATATATTATGTTATTCTCATTATAATCTATAAATATAATTTTTATTATTATTATTTTTACTAAATATAATAACGTAATATATATATGTGTGTGTGTGTGTGTGTGTGTTTTATTAATATATATAATAACGTAATATTTTATAGCTTATGATTTATAAATTATTTTTGTTATATTACTATGTAAATATGTATTATAATATATATTATATATATATAATAATGTAATGTAAAGATATAACATATAATATATTAATATATAATAATATATTATGTTATTCTCATTATAATCTATAAATATAATTTATATTATTATTATTTTTACTAAATATAATAATTTAATATTTTTATTGAATATAATAACCTTATATATATATATATGTTATTAATATATATGAGTCAAAGGGGGTCATAGGTCTTTCGACCCATTACATAACAACATATGTCCCTAGGAGTCCTAGGACCCCTAGTGACATATTAGAATCGTTCTTATGGGTTGAAGGGGGTCATAGGTTGACCTATGACCCCATTCGACACATTACATGACGACATATGTCCCTAGGGGTCCTAGGACCCCTAAGGACATATTAGAATCATTCTTATGGGTCAAAGGGGGTCATAGGTTGACTTATGACCCCATTCAACCTATTAAATGATGACATATGTCCCAAGGGATCTAGGACCCATAGGGACATATTAGAATCGTTCTTATGGTTCAAAGGGGGTCATAGGTTGACCTATGACCCCCTTCGACCCATTAAATGATGACATATGTCTCTAGGGGTCCTAAGACCCCTAGGGACATATTAGAATTGTTCATATGGGTCAAAGGGCGTCATAGGTTGACCTATGACCTCCTTCGACCCATTACATGATGACATATGTCCCTAGGGGTCCTAGCACCCCTAGGGACATATTAGAATCATTCATATGGGTCGAAGGGGGTCATAGGTTGACTTATGATCTCCTTCGACCCATTACATAATGACATATGTCCCTAGAGGGCCTAGGACCCCTAGGGACATTAGAATCATTCTTATGGATCGAAGGGGGTCACATGTTGACCTATGACCCCCTTCGACACTTTACATGACAACATATGTCCCTAGGGGTCCTAGGGACATATTAGAATCGTTCATATGGGTCAAAGGGGGTCATAGGTTGACCTATGACACCCTTTGACCCATTACATGAAGACATTTGTCCCTAGGGGTCCTAGGACACCTAGGGACATATTAGAATCATTCATATGGGTCAAAGGGGGTCATAAGGTGACCTAGGACCCCCTTCGACCCATTAAATGATGACATATGTCCCTAGGGGTCCTAAAACCCGTAGGGACATATTAGAATTTTTCATATGAGTCAAAGGAGATCATAGGTTGACTTATGACCCCCTTCGACCCATTAAATGATGACATATGTCCTTAGGGGTCCTAGGACCCCTAGGAAGATATTAGAATTGTTCATATGGATCAATGGGGGATTATATGATGACATATGTCCCTAGGGGTCCTAGGACACCTACGGACATATTAGAATTGTTCATATGGGTCAAAGGGGTTCATAGGTTGACCTATGACCCCCTTTGACCCATTACATGATGACATATGTCCCGAGGACCCGTAGGGACATATGAGAATCATTCTTATGGGTCAAAGGGGGTCATAGGTTGACCTATGAACCCCTTCGACCCATAAGAATGATGACATATGTCCCTAGGAGTCCTAGGACCCCTAGGGACATATAAGAATGCTTCATATGTATCAAAAGGTGTCATAGGTTTACCTGTGAACCCCTTCGACCCATTAAATGATGACATATGTACCTAGGGGTCCTAGAACACCTAGGGACATATTGCAATCATTCTTATCAGTCAAAGGGGGTCATAGGTTGACCTATCATCCCCTTCAACCCATTAAATGATGACATATGTCCCTAGGGGTCCTAGGACCTCGAGGGACATATTAGAATCGTTCTTGTGGGTCAGAAGGGGTGATACGACCAATTACATGACCACATATGTCCTTAGGGGTCCTAGGACCCCTAAGGACATATTAGAATCTTTTTTATGAGTCAAAGGGGGTTATAGGGCGACCTATGACCTCATTTGACTTATTAAATGATGATATATGTCCCTAGGGGTTCTAGGACCCCTAGGGACATATTAGAATCATTCTTATGGGTCAAAGGGAGTCATAGGTTGACCTATGATCCCCTTTGACTCATTACATGACGACATATGTCCCTTGGGGTCTTAAGAACCCTAGGGACATATTAGAATGCTTCATATGGGTCAAAGGGGGTCATAGGTTGACCTATGACCCATTTCAACCCGTTAAACGATGACATATATCCCTAGGGGTCCTAGGACCCCTAGGGATATATTAGAATTGTTCATATGGGTCAAACGGGATCATAGCTTGACCTATCACCCACTTCGACCAAATACATGACGACATATGTCCCTAGGGTTCCTAGGACCCCTAGGGACATATAAGAATCATTCTTATGGATCAAAGGTGGTCATAGGTTGACCTATGACCCGCTTCGACCTATTACATGATGACATATGTCCTTAGGGATCCTAAGAACCTTAGGGACATATTAGAATCATTCTTATGGGTCTAAGGTGGTCATAGGTTGACCTATGACCCCCTTCAACCCATTACATGACGATATATGTCCCTAAGGGATCCTAGAAACCCTAGGGACATATTAGAATCATTCTTATGGGTCAAAGGGGGCTATAGGGTGACCTATGATCCCCTTCGACCTATTAAATGATGACATATGTTCTTAGGGGTCCTAGGACCCCTAGGTAGATATTAGAATCGTTCTTATGGGTCGAAGGGGGTCATAAGTCAACCTATGGGTCACTTTGACCTATATGAACGATTCTAATACATCTTTAGGGATCCTAGGACCCCTAGGGACATATGTCATCATGTAATGGGTCGAAGGGGGTCATAGGTCAAACTATGACCCCATTTAACTCATATGAACAATTCTAATATGTCTCTAGGTGTCCTAGGACCCCTAGGGACATATGTCATCATGTAATGTGTCAAAGAGGGTCATAAGTCAACATATGACCCCCTTTGACCCATAAGAACAATTCTAATATGTCGCTAGGGGTCCTAGGACCCTTAGGGACATATGTCGTCATCTATGGGTCGAAGGGGGTCATAGATCACCCTATGAGCCCCTTTGACTCATGAGAATGATTCTAATATGTCCCTAGGGGTCCTAGGACCCCTAGAGACATATGTCATCATTTAATAGGTCAAAGGGGGTCATAGGTTAACTTATGACCTTCTTTGACCCATATGAAGCATTCTAATATGTCCCTAGGAGTCCTAGGACCCTTAGGGACATATGTCATCATGTAATGTGTTGAAAGGGGTCATAGTTCACCCTATGACCCCCGTCAAACCATATGAAAGATTATAATATGTCCCCAGGGGTCTTAGGACCCTTAGGGACATATGTCATCGTGGAATGTGTCGAAGGGGGTCATATGTCACCCTATGATCCCCTTCGACCCATATGAATGATTCTAATATGTCCCTAGGGGTCTTAAGACCCCTAAGCACATATGTCATCGTAAAATGTGTCGAAGGTGGTCATAGGTCACCCTATGACCCCCTTCAACCCATATGAATGATTCTAATATGTCCCTAAGGGTCCTAGGACCCCTACAGACAAATATCATCTTGTAATATGTTGAAAGGGCTCATAGGTCATCCTATTGCCCCCTTCGACCCATATAAACTATTCTAATATGTCCCTAGGGGTCCTAGGATCCCTTAGGAACATATGTCATTATGGAATGTGTCGAAAGGGGTCATAGGTCATCCTATGAGCCCTTTCAACCCATATAAATGACTCCACTAGAAATAATATAGTAAAAATAATAATAATATAGTATAACAATCATATATATATATATATAATTTATAGATTATAATAATAATAACATAATATATTATTATTTATTAATAATATAAGTCATAATATTAATAATATATTATAGATTGTAATTTACATATGATAATAATAATATATTATAGATTATAATTTATATATGATAATAATAATAATATGTATTAGTAACATATATATAATATATTACGTTATTATATTTAATAAAAATATAGTAAAAATAATAATAATATATTATAATAATATATATTATATTTATAGATAATAATAATAATAATAACATAATATATTATTATATATTAATAGATTATATATTATATGTTTACGTTACATTATTATTATTATTAGTATATATATATATATATATATTATATTATATTATATTATTATATAATATATAGATTATATATTATTTTATATATAATAGTTATGTTATTATATTATATATTTATAGATTATATATTACATCTTTACATATTTCATGACTCAAATTAGTTATATCACTTACAAATTTGTTTTTCCCTCTAATTTTTGTGCTTTTTCCCTCCAATTTTTATGCCGCCAATATCGAATATCGGATCTCATATCGGATATCCGAGATAAGATCCGATATCCAATATGAGATCCGATATTCGATCTCATATCGGATATCCGATCTTAAATCAGATATCCGATAAGGCTTGTGCCTTACTTTCCAGGTTTGGTACCTGGATAGGTGAAAAAAAGTCAGAGCAGATTTTGAAGTGCTTTTAGACATGTTCAAACTTTATTTTTTTCACATTGCCACTTTTTGGCACACCATGATCCTGCACATACCCGAGTAGGGGATGAAGGATTTGACCAATACAAATCCACAAAACCTTTGAACACCTTCATGTAAAAAACCTATCACAAAAGAAAAAGACAAGAGGAGGCAAGGGTTTTGCTCTAAAAATTATGCAAATGTATTCTTAGAAATGAAAGAGATAAAAAAAAATTACAAAAGATCAATCCTTATAAAAGGAGATTGAAACCCGAAAGGGTAACCTAAAAGGGAAAGCTATTTAATAATTACCAATTAATTATTAAATAGAGATGCAAAAGGTGCATAAAGTATAATCTTATGAAGGGAATAAAGTGAATTTAATAAATTAAATTAAATACAATGCAAGTATAAAAGTACAATATAACACCCCCCTTAAGATGAGAAACAATGCAACTACAAACAATGCAGAAAGAGAAAGGAAACTACAATGCAATGCTGAAAGAAAAAAAACTTGGGTCCCAACAACAAGGCTTGATGAGGTACCCAATCACAACTAAATCTCTATAAAATAGAGAATCAGAGAAAACCTAGTGGGAAAAACTCTACTCCAAAAAGAAATAGTAGTAAAAAGAAGGAAGAAAGGACTCATCATTAAGACCCCCCAAGGAAAACTTTTTTCACCCCAAGCATAGAATGCAACTAAAGATGCCATGGGGATGCAAAAGGTTTAGTGAAGATGTCTGCAACTTGCTTAGCAGTAGGAATGTACTCTGAGCTCAAGGTGCCATCCTGAATGAGATGCCTAATGAAGTGCATGCGAAGCTCGATGTGCTTGGTCCACTGATGCTCAACCAGATTGTGTGAAATGTGTATAGCACTCTGATTGTCACACCATAGAAAGGTGGGACTATCAGGAGAAAATCCAAACTCTATCATCAACTGTCGAAGACACAAAACCTCCTGATTAGCCAATATAGTTGCGTTGTATTCTGCCTCTATAGATGATAATGCATGAGCATGCTACTTCTTGCAAGACCATGTGATAGGACCAAAACCAAGACAAAATACAAAACCAGAAGTAGACTTGTGATAATCAATATCACCAGCCAAATCTGAATCTGTGAAACCAACAATGTGAGGATTTTCTGATGTATAGTGAATGCCATAACATGTTGTACCTCAAATATACCTCAAGATGCATTTGGATGCTTGCCAATGACTCTCATATGGATCATGGGAGAATCAAGATACAAGTCCAATCACAAAGGAAATATCAGGATGTGTGTGCATCAGGTAGAACAAACTACCCAAAAGTTATCTATATAGAGTGGAATCCATTGTAGGAGTAGAGAAAGTGGTAGATAAAACAACACCTAACTAAAAAGCTACAAAGGCAGGCTTGCAATCAAGCATGTCGAATCTCTAAAGCATATCAAGAGCCTTCTATTGGAGTATGGCTATCCCATTTGAAGACTAAACAACCTATAGGCCCAAAAAATAGTGAAGAAGTCCAAGATCTATCATCTCAAATTGCTCTCTCAATGCTTGTTGAATACCCTGTATCATGGAGACTAAGCTTGCTGTGATGATGAGGTCATCAATATAAAGAACAAGTATCAATAAGTTAGCCCTATGATGCTAAATGTAAATTGTAGGGTCATAATGACACCAAGTGAATTGTGAAGCAAGCAAGAAGGAATCCATCTTCTCATACCAAGCCCTAGGGGCCTATTTGAGACAATATAAAGACATTTGAAGCCGGTATACCAATGAAGAGTCCTACACAAAACATGAGGCTGCTCCATATAGATCTCCTCATGAAGATCTCCATCTACAAAAATATTCTTCATGTCCATCTAAAAAAATTTCCATCACTATGAAGCTGTTAGAGAGAGTACAAGCTGAATAGAATTCATCTTGGCAACATGGGGAAAGGTCTCAGAGTAATCAATACCCTCAACCTATGAATATCCCTTTGCAACAAGATGCACTTTGTACCTATCAATAGAACCATCTAAAACATAGTTGGTATGGTACACCCAACAACACCGAACCAACTTTCTTCCTTTTAGAAGAGGACAAAGATCCCATATGTGATTCTTCATCAAAGAAAAGTACTCCTCATCCATAGCCCTATCCCAGTCTGAGTGTCCTATTGCTTGTGAAAAACTCTAACGATCATCTGAAATGGCATGACTCAAAAGACCACTACTTACATCCTGAGAACGAGTGTGATGAGCATCTGTAGGATCACCTACCAAAGGTTCAGCTACATCAATAGTATTGTGAGCTCACTTGGGCACTCATACAACATCTAGTGGAGGTGTTTAAGGGGGATTAATATCAAGATCTTCCTTAAAGGATGCATAGAGGAGCAAAGGAAGTACTAGGTAGTAAAGAAGAAGCTAAAGATGGAGGATCCATCAGAGGATAATGCTCATCAAACTTAACATCTCACCAAAACAAGGCATCTTTGGAATTAGGATCAAACAACTTGAATGCCTTCACATCCTCACATTAGCCAAGAAAAAAGAATGGTTGGCTCTTCTTCTCCATGGCTTTTCACTGAGCATCTAGAATAAATTCTAAGCCTCACTACCAAAAATGCAAAAAGTAGAAACATCAGGCTTGACATGTGTCCAAGCCTCCTCAGGAGTCAAGTGTCACAATGCCTTGTGAGGCGTCCAATTCTAAATATAGTTGGCATAATTGATAGCCTTGACCCAAAATGAAGAACTCATAGCACGAGACTGTATCATACAATTGGCCATCTCCCGTAATGTCCTATTCTTCCTCTCTGCAACCCCATTCTACTGAGGTGTATGGGGAATAGAGAATTGATGCATCTAGAGAAGTCATCAATGAAGGTGAGCACATATCAAGCTCCTAAAAAAGATGGAGTGGGAAATGACATAAGATCACTGTGTATCAACTCTAATGGTGCCTTAGCACATGTGGATCCACTAGTACATTTGACCCCATTTTTAGACCAAAATTTTCAACCATCTAATAAAATGGGGTCAAATTGGTCGAAATGTGCAAGGAAACATATATATATTTTTAAATAAAGCCCGTGTTGGTTGAAGTTTTGACCAACAAGGGCTTACACTATGTCAAAATAAGAAAAAGTGTTGTTTGCTGCCCTAATTTTATTGTTACATGACCGGAAGACAGCTTGTGCACTTAATCATTTCCTACATTGCATTTTGTGGCCAGGAGTATGTGCCAAAAGGGTTTTATAGCTTTAGCACCAATAGGGTTTGATAGCTTGGGTTCTTTGGTGCTTGATTGTAGCAGAGGAGAGCTTGTGAATGCTTCAAAGTTGACATTGAAAGAGATTTTAGAAGTGAAAGCTCTTGTAGCATCAAAGAGTCATAATGAAGCTGAAAGAAGGAAGTGTGAAAGGATTAATTCACACTTGGAAATGTTGAAGAGTCTTCTTCCCAGTGTTACAAAGGCGAGTTGAAGTTTTGATTTATAGATTGACATTTGATTAAAAAAATTTATCCACCTGAATGCATAAAACTGAGGGTTAACCTACACAATACAAGCAAGAAGAAGCACACTCCATTATATCTTTTCCATAAAGTAGTATTTGATAAACATATAATGATTTCCCATCTAAAGGATATATTAACATAGATGAAAGGTTAGGTTTCTACAATGGGATAAAAGATCACTCTCTTCAAGACACATTAACTTGCATCCAAAGACAAATTATTGTACGACATTAAAAATTCTATGATTGTCAACAGAGCTCTCATTCACTTGTGAGTTAGGAAAGGTTTCTTACTACCCACCAGGATAACACCCCACCTTTAGCTTTTCTCATATGACTGGTTAGAAATGAAGGATGCAGATCTGTACAAGTCCTAGTCTATGGTGATCTAGGACAATTATGGACAGTCTCTACAAATAGAATTTAAAGAACAATTACAATGAAAATAGCACAAAAATGTAATGTGAACAAAAATAAGACTTGTTTTCCTATGACAAATCATTATTGTGTTGTAATGGTAAAAATCAAGTAGAAGATTAGTTTTTGTGGCAAATCACAGTCTTCTATTTTGAATCTATTTGACCTCTTTATTTAGGCAAAAATGTTTGTTGAATTTTTAGCTATCCTAGTTACGGCATGACTTTCTTCTATCATATAATTGTTGTTTGAAAGCCCCTTGTATTGCTTTTAAACTTGTATCTGCACCTTACATTTGTATACTTTTGAGCACATTAAGGCCTACTTTCTGTTAACTGGTTAAATTTTGCTTAGTTTTCTTCTGATTTGTTAGATCTATACCTTGGTTGTAGCATCAAGATGGCACTGCAACTCTTCATCATGTATCTTCAAAAGTTTTTTCATTCGTACCATTGTAGAATGGATGCCTACAGTAGTATTGTCTAGTTTCTAGGAAAATTGGTCCAAAAAATTACTCAACAACTCTACAAAACAAGAAAAAGCATCTACTTTTGCATGGACCTATGTAGCAGCCAAAATGATTGTAATTAGGATACAATGAATTACAATCAAGATCTACATATCAAGTGATTTAAAGTTTTGAATGAAAGTCTAGTGCACATTCTTTGACTATAATATGCATTATAAGAAAGCAACATTGATGTAATCTAGTTTATAGCCTTAAATTAAAAAATCAATTTTTTTGTGGTTAAAAGTTCTATAGCCTACAAAGTTAGAAAATATTCAATTGTGCATGAAATCAACAAGAGAAAAAATAGTTAGTTGTGTATAAATAATGCTTTGAAGTAAATGGTCTAAATTGGCCTCTTAAAGTAGACATGTACATTCTCTTTTCAATAGATAAGGCAACATGTACAAATTCTTTCAATGCATTCTATTATAATCTACAAATAGCCATCTAAACACTGCATGTTTGTCATCAATGATTTGAGGCATCTTTGTCCTGCCAGGTAGAGGAAATGAAAAACATCTCTTGCCTAAACTAGACTACTTATCTAATTCTATTAGTTGAATTTTCTTCTTTCAGTTAGTACTTCTGAATGGTAATGTTTCATGCATGTTTCATCTACATTTCTATGTTTTTATAAATTGAAAAGAAATTTCCACCTATTGACACAAAATAATGTCAAATCTAGAGGAATTATGAATGTGTCTGGGAAAGTGTTTGAGCAGTTTACATCATACAGTATGACCAAACTATCGATATATATTACTCTCACATAGTTGCATCTAGATGCATTCCTAATCAACAAAACAATTGAGGGAAGATTATGTCTAAAAATTTGAAGGACTCTGCTTGAATACAAGTGATGGGAGTTTCTATATTTGTTTGCCCTTGTAATTTATTGATATACAATGATTTGTATTTCATATTTTTCATATCTCACAAAAATTGGATGAGCATTTTACTTCTTATATAATGTCAATTGTGTACAGAAATTTATGGTAAACTAGTAATCTGCAGATGAGTTCCCACTATTATGGTTGGATCATCTTCCTTTAAAAATTAACACTGATCACACAACAACTACAACATAATTTCTTAGTAGGAAAGGCCACTGATGTGGGACTAGTTATGTGTTGGTGTCTCAGGGACATGCCACTGCTTGTTGTCAATGCAAGATACATGCTAGAAGCAACAACTTCTCTCATTCAAATGAAACTAGACTGCAAACTGACATCATATTCTTCTTGCATATTTTTCTAGGCCATGTGTTAGAAGACATTCAACAATCATTTTCACAAACTTTCTTTTGATGGAAGATAAATGTAAAATGGAAATAACATCTAGCATTGTATTTTTGTCAGAGCAACCATTTGACTAACATAGGTTTGATGATAGAAAAAGGAGTGCCTTATTCTGTGTGTCATCATATACAAGAGTCTGACAACTATGCAGTGGTTGTTTCATTTAATTACATTTTAATATTCTGGATTTTGAGATTATATGTGATAAACCAATATCAATGAGGTCATTCCAAATGGATCAAGGGTTGACTTGTTGGTCTAAATATTTGTTTAGAATAAATCCATCCTGCTTAACTACCAATCATGGAAAGCCACGCAAATGCATGATAGGTTTGTGAGTCAATATCCATGATTACAAGGCTAGTTATTCACCTATTCCAGCATAAGCCTTATTGTAAATGAAAGGAGGAAAAAAGAAACAGAGGAAATAATAGAAACAAAGAGTCTCATGCTCAACATATATCCTCTTATAACTGAAATAGAGCTTTATGAATCATGGATCACTAGTCCACAAAAGTAACAATGATAAAACACATACACATTAGACATTCATAGACACAACTAAGAGTTAGATTTTTGAGAACAACCATCTACAATGCAAGTTACATACACTTAGGTTCCTTTGTTGATTAATAAGGAGTCAAAAAGTGTTATGAATATGAGACTCAATAGCTCATTTACATGAAATGGATTCTCCATTACAAATGGGCACATGGCTGCTCATTTATAATAATATCTAAACGAGCAATAAATTCTCCCAAAAAATGAGTTTGAATTTTGAATCCATGGAGGTAGAAGTCATATTGAAGTTGGGTAGCATAGATATCCTTTACTAATTGTTGGAGTACCTATAGGATGGGTGCAAGGTAATTAACCTTGAACTTCAACTCTTTGTTTCACATATGCAACTAATGAGGTTGCATTTCTCGACAATGCTTAGAGCATGGCCACTGAGCTTTGAAATCTTTTCAAAATTCGTCCATGATATTGTCAAGATTTGGATATCAAACAACTCAATTCTTTTTTTAATATGCATCTCTTGGATTATATCTCAAAAATGATACTTGGTATTTTTATTTATAAATATAACATAATAAAGAATTGTGAATTTTTCTATATTATTCGGTTTTCTCACTTAGGCACAATTCTGAAAATAGACTTATCTTGATTTTCTATTGTTATCGTCTTCTCTATTTGCAATTATTTTTACTTGAATGTTTGTCCTTGATGCCTAGACAATTTATAGGTTTTTGTCCAATAATTTGATAGGAGGAAGGTTGTTCATCATTAAGTCTTTGAATATCCTTGGAGGGGTTTTGTTCACTTTGGCTTTAACAATTATGTGCAAAGTCATATAATATTCATTCTGAATAGATGCTCCTTTTCTTAATGACTTGATTTCTCTTTTATACTAATTGGTGAAAGATTCATATCCATCCCTGCCTTTGTAAATTTAAATTTAATTATTTTGCTCGCACCACCTCCTGAATATTGTTAGTGCTAGTTTTATCATATTATTAACAACATTGGCTTTTATGATATGGGTGCTATTTAAACTTCAATCGCACAGAAAATGGTTTTCACATGCTAGAATGTATGGCAATTTGGTGGGCGCATGACAATAAATGGTTCCCCCATGATTGTGCATACAAATTGTCAGAGAAACTGCCTAATGTGAACATGCCACTAGTATGTTTGCACTTGTTTTTCTACCAAAATT
The DNA here is from genome assembly GCA_028749045.1 of Cupressus sempervirens. Taxonomy (NCBI): domain Eukaryota; kingdom Viridiplantae; phylum Streptophyta; class Pinopsida; order Cupressales; family Cupressaceae; genus Cupressus; species Cupressus sempervirens. Next base: position 558,974,283 of record CM053783.1, read on the forward strand.
TTTGACCAAAACTATAATTCCTTCTTCTTCTTTTTCTTTTCATTTCCGTGTTGGTTGAAAATAAAAATTATGTGGTCAATTTGGTCAAAATTTTGACCAACTCAATGTTATAACAAAAAAAAAAAGTTTCACTCATTCACGGGTTAAAAAGAAAAAATTTCATTCATTCACGGGTAATGCATTTCCTCATGCACCAATTTATGCCGACTACTGGGATTCCTTGAGCTTTGCCACCGGCAAGGGCTTGCCACAAACTTTCTTACGGCATGAGTGAGCACCTGGTGAAGTGTAAGTTGGTTCGTAGCCAAGCAACAAGCCACGAGTCATTGCTTTCTATTTTGTTTGGTCGAGTCATGCACCACAATGCCCTTTCTAATAATGCTTGCATTGTTGGCTACAAACGGCACAAGAAGAAGACAATGATAGATTGGAGAAGAGGTCTAAATTTTTAAAATTGCTCGGCTAGTGCCAAATTGGTATTTCTCCATTCTCCTTTTACTAGGGTTTCAACTTATGTGCAGTTGCCTGCATTTTCAGACACTCTCCAAATGTAGTTGTTTTAGGAATTACCATATATTCTAATACAACTCATTTCAACAATGCTTGTTTAAGCCACGAATATGGGATGAATTTATTGTATCCTAAGAATTTGATTTTTAATGGCTATCTGGCGCCTCAAATTTTCTTGCGGCTCATCAAAAAATACTGTTCCAAGGAAACATTTTGGTAGAATAAGTGATAGGAAAAAGCTATGATTAAAAATACATTTGCACATCTAATTTACTCTAACCAAAAACATTCTTAAGCAGAAAAAAAGGATGAAGGATCAGGAACCTCTTCGTGAGCCAAAAAGGTCTCTATTCAAATCAGTATACATATTCATGCTCATTTCTTCAATAGTCTATAAATGATTTTTAATTTTTAATCTCCAAGATAACCATGAACTAAATGAAATCACCAACATCCAAATCCTTTAGGTTAATTAAGTGTGTGGAATCCATCATGCTCAATTGAAGCGTGTGGTTTCCCTTATAGATCTATCTCTCTATATTAAAAGGAGAGAAAGCTGTTTGTATTAGATATCCATATCACAAAACTACCATATTTTTCTTAGTGTATATAGTCCCTTTTGGATAGTTCTGCCTCATTTCGAGGCAACTATACTCAAATGTTAATTTGTTTCTTGGATCGATTTTGTGACAATTTTTAGCATCAATTTTTTGGATCATCCTACGTGATCTATCAACATTACTCTCTTGTATCCTGATGATGGATCATGTAGCATGATCTAAAATGTTGATGCTAAAAACTATCACACAGTTTATCCCAAAAACAAATCAACATTTAACATGGATTATGAAGATCTAGTAGACTTACCTATATTTAAGTCATGTCAATTATTCATGATACATTCTTGGACATTTATTATCGTGGAATCTGCTTCTACATAAACAAGATAGGAAAACATGGCTTCATGCCAAGTAGATCTTAATGTTAAATCTTATAGTTTAAATCTCATTGTGATGATAAAATAGAAAATGTCAGTGTACTTCAACCATGAACTTTACATTGGTTAGCATGGAGAATAAATAGAAAGCAAGCACAAATTACTAATATATGCATACTTTTGATTTGTATATTTAGCAAATAAGAAAAGAACATAGATTAAATATGAGGGGTTCCAAGCAGGCTGGTTAATACTAGTCTCTATCTAATTTATTCCTCTGATACAAAACTTTAGGAATACTCAAAAAATTGTTCCTTCTTGGTATCCAATTAAACATCTTCACATTAGTTCAGAAACCCTAGGTCTGAAACTTAATACATGCATGCTAAAGAAGTTATAAAAAAAATTAGATAGAACTCAACATATCTTAGGAAATTAAAATATACATCAATCTGGTATATTTGAAATAGAATTGAAGCATTTCACAAACCTTTGTAATTGCTCCTCTAAAACCTCACACTTGGTAATGGCATCTTTGCATTGCATGCACTCCTCCTGAAGCTCTAGCTCCAAAGCATCCACTTTTTCAAACAACCCTTTCGTCTCAATTTCTGTTGCCTTGAATTGAGATTTAATATCCAATTTAGGTGAAATCATGGCTGCTAGTTCATTCTCTAATAACTGCTTTGATTCCTTAGCAGATTCAAGCTACATTTGCAAGTTTGCAAGCATTTTTTCCAATTTAGTAAGTTGACTTTCTGTGTGTTCAAGTTTCTCTTTAGTTGTAGCTAGGACTAACTTTTAGATTATCATTGTCACTCTTCAAATGCGTAAGTTGTTCCTCCAACTCTGTAACTTGATGTTGAGTGTGATCAAGCTTCTCTTTTGTTATAGTGAAGATTCCTTCCAGATTAGCATCCTCACTCTTGAGACATATGAGCTCCTCTTTTAACTCAATAATCTAATACTATGTGTATCCAAGATCCTCTTTGGTTGTAGCCAAGACTATTTCTAGATTTGCATTCTCACTCTTGAAGCACATAAGCTCCTCTTTTAACTCTCCAATTCTACTTACCTAGGCCTTCAACTCAAATTCCAAAGATGTTTTTTCTACTTGAATTTTGTTAAGCTTCCTAATTATGTATAAATTGCCACCAGCTAGTTGAAAGCATAGGCTATTAGCCTTTTCTTCTCCTGAAAGATCCTGAGAACTTTCTTGTCTTGTGAAATTATCTATACTAATCAAATTATGAAGAAAACTAGACTGCATCAGGTTGGGCAATTGGTTGCCAAAATCTGTGGCTTCATTTTGGAAGATTTCATTGAAACCAAGAGCAAACATTTTCCTAAATTGAGATAACAAAGATATCAGTTCAACAATTGACTTTGTAATGTTTTCTTTGCACTACAAAAAGTAATCCACTAACTAAGAAAACTCCTAAATTCTAAAAACTAGTTTATCAGTATTTGATGATTTAAATTTTTGAGTCTTTTCAAGGTCTTGGGCTATAGATTGTAAGAAATTAACGATGCTGACAATAGCAGTTGCAAACTCTACATCAATAGAACTAATTCTAATCCCAGTATCAGAATGAGAAGTGAAGTTAGCTTTCACAGAAGACCAGATATGTGTCTTAGAATCTCTAGTACTTTTAGCATCTATTGCCATGGCATATTTGACCTCATCTAGTATTTTGTGTAGGTCTGTACCCTCAAATTCAACAACAAGGATCATATCATGCTTTGTCTCTAGCTTGCAGAACAATTAGATTTTCTTGTAAATGGTTCTTTTTTTTTAACAACTTGAAGCATTCTTGATTGACAATTTGAAGCTTTGATTCTTTTTGTGCAAGAGCTTCTTCTAAGAAAGCTCTATCTTCTTGATTAGATGAAATATCAAAACTTCCTGAAACATTCTTGTCAGTTATTTCATCTAATTTCCTACTTTTGTCTGATCCAATCCAATTGAATCCATGGAAGCCAATCTCTCCATCTCAAGGAAATCATCCATCAAATCTACCTTGGACACATCACTGAGCTTCTTAGCTTTGCCAATGACCTTTTCTATTTTGATATGATCCAGCTCTACAATCAGTTTTGAACCCCATGACTCTACTCTAGGGTCACCATCATTCATATCCTCATAAATGGAAGACAAGATTGGTGGACTATTTGTGCTTTCATTTCTTGATCCTTCCAAATGCAACTCAAGTGTAGGTTTTCCTTGCCTTTGCCTCAAAGATTCCAACTATTGTTTAACAGTGGAGAGTTTGGCAGTTGTTCTAGCACACATGTCTCTAGAAGCCTTAAGCTCACCATTTTTCTTTGAGAGAGCATCGTTTAGCATCTTGTTCTCTTCTTCTATTGCCGACACTTTTCCTATATGGTGTTCAGTTTCTTTTTGAGAATGTTCTTTTTGTCTATCATTTAATGTCTCGACTAAAGAACATGGTGAACTAGCACCCTTACTAAGTGACTTCCTCGATTTGATATCCCCAGACTCCCTTCTACCAGTATCTACTTCAAGTTTCATTTGAGCCAGTGTAGTAGGCCCTGGTAATCATTTTTTAAGAAGACCTCTCAGCCTCTAACACTCAGAATCTAACTTGGTAACTTTCTTAATTGTTTCTATTTGTTGCTTGCTAGCAGCGTGGGTAGATTTCTTACTAATATCCCTTTCATCAATTATTATACCCAATTCTTTGTTAAGCGCATGAAGTTTATATTTAAGGCCAACATTCTCACTTTCTAACATCTCTAGTTTAGTTTGAAGAACTTTAGCCTCAAACTCAACTTAGTTTTTGGCTTCTTGCAAATCAAATAATGCTTTTGAATTTTCCTAAAGAGATGTGGATGTTGCATTACTTCTTGCTTCTACCTCATTTAGTAGTTGCTCTAGTCCTACTATTCTAGAATCAAGCTCACATTTTGATTTGTCCCATTCTCTAGTCTTTTTCACCATAGCCTCATGAAGCTTCTATTCTTATTCCTCTCTTGAACTCCTAAGCTCCCATGAAATTACCTGATTGAGTGTCTATATTTTTTAAAATCAAATCATATTTGAGGTTTCATGATGAAGAAACTCTAAAATTAGTGCTCAATATTTTGATTCTATCACAAATTTTTGTTTAGCATGTTTACCAAGAGAAAATCCAAACATTATTGCATTAGGAGAGAAAGTATTTGATTTTTTAATATTTTGTTTACACTGTATTTATTAATCAAAGATACATGATCTAGTAACTTGAGTGCTTTTACCATGGGTTTCAGTGATACATGATTTTAGTTAAAAATTCATTAATAAACAACTCTTGCCATTGGCTTCACCAATCTATGATTTCAATACAAAAAATCATTACTAACGCTAATATTAAGATCAATTGCAGCATGCTTTCATTTAATGCAAACCATTAATTGGGAATCAAGACTTTAGCAAACTAGCTAAGAGTACTTGTGGTTACTGTGTTGAGCTTGTAATAACTTAAATAGTTAATACTGTTTTCACAGTGTAGAAGTATCTGGAACCCCCCCTCAATGACCAATTTTTTCTCATGTTCCTCTTTGTGAAAATACTTGAACCTAGAAAGGACCTTGTCCAAATTTACTAAATCCCTTATATAAGGATAGACATTGAAAATTGAAAGAAAACCTTTAAATTCTATTGGAAAATTCTGTTGATAATCATCATATGGGATGGATGGAATGAAAGAAATTCAACAGATTTACAATATGGAAGACCTTCCAATATCCTGGGATTGAATAATTTTGTACCAAAGGTAGTGAATAGTACATTCATAATGTGGAATGGCTTTCAATATGTCGGGATTGAATAAGTTTGTACCCAATTTAATAAATAGCACATTTATAATATGGAGTGGCTTCCAATATTTCTGGATTGAATAGATTTAGTTGTGCTAACTTTTCTTAAAAGTGCATTTGTAATGTGAAATGTTTTTTATGAAATTAATTAGAGCTATATTATAAATATGAATTTAATTTATTCAATTCATTCATAGAGCTACCAGTGCATGTACATTTTTATGGACTCATGTTTTAAATTGTTTATGCTATTTATTCAAATTATCATTATAAATAAATTTGTTTACCTTTATGACACTTCTAAATAATAGATATAGATTTTTTGATTTTTTATAAACTAATGTCTAATATAAAAGAAACAAACAAATGGAAATTTTAATAAAACTCTTAGATAAAATATAATACAAATTAAAGTAAATGAATTTACTAATATATAAAGTTGACAGATTTAGTATATTGGTTTTAGTTTCAGATTTCCAATATCTCTGTAATAATAATATATGTTGAATGCATGGTAGAGAAGATAGATTTCAAACATGAATAAGAAGATTATAAGTCATATAACAATGATATGTTGCTAATGATAAACTTTTGACTTGAACAATGATAAAGTTTATTATTAATCATTATTATAGCAAAGTTTCAAACTCATTAGTATTGAATTAAGCTTGATAAACAACAAGCTAATATACAAACAACAAACTAAAACAAAAATCAGAAATTTTAACCAAGACTCTTAACGATGATGCTCACTAATGAATATCCCATAAATATACTTAAATACAAATCTTAAAAAGAAAACCTGATTATAAAATTATTTTAATGCAAAACAAATTGTAAATAGTAAAAATATTATTGTGTAGATAGTTTGGGTAGTTATACTACTGTGTTTAGAACTTACATCCATCCAAAGGTACAATATTTTTGTTACTAAATAGTCCTTTAAATTCAACTCACTGTCAAAGTCTAGTAACCAACATTAAAAAAATCAATTATTAATGATCTATAAGGTTTCTACAATTGCATGAATGTACCTAAAAAATCTCAGTGCCCGGAAAGAGGAGTAAAGTTACAGCCAATGAACGACCTACAACTAGAAAGATATCTCCTATTGGCATGTTCTGTGTGGACAAGGGAGCAATGGAAATGGTTGTCAAAGGTGTGATTTTGATGGTTGGAAAAAAGCTTCTTCCATTTTTTCAAATATGGTAAATAGATTTTGATTGTGCCTTGCTTGTGAACCATGTGGATGGATTTTAACTCATAGTGGAGATGAGCAAAAGGAATATGGTGCATAAGGAAGACATTGGCTTAAAATATTTCAAAGATAAATAAGCAGTTGGCTATGGGGTCCCCCATTCCACTATGGAAGGCCTATTATAGAGTAAGTTGCTTTCTTCCTCTTAGTGCAAATACCCACTTCTCATTGCCTCTTCATTCATGAAGAAATGACAAGTTCTACACTTGTGATTTTCAATACAATCATCTGCATCAAGTTCTTTTCAGGTTTAGTTCAGTTTTAGAAAAGAGAAAAGAAGGTAGCATAAAAGAAGTGGGTGAATGTGAAAATGAAGGATAATGAGGGGAGAGTCATTTCTAGTGGGTTTTGTAACATGGTTGAGAATGATTTAGAGATGCAATACGTTCATAAAGTTAGTGTTAGGCCCCGAGAAAGCACACTTCATTGCATTGAAGGGGCTGTGAAGGAGACCTTGTTTCCTGATGATACATTTAGGCAGTTTAACAACTAGCCAACAAAAAGAAAGTGCTTCTTGGGAGTTTAGTATCTCTTTCCCATCCTTGAATGGGCTCCAAATTATTCCTTGAAACTTTTCAAGTTAGATCTTATCTTTGGCATAACTATAGCCAACCTCGCCATACCACAGGCAAGGAAACTTTAGTCCGTGTTCTTTTCTCTATAGTTTGAATCATATTCAATGATCTACCATTCTAATACTCTTCATTACTTGAAGGGTAAAATTTATTTTTATTTTCTTAGAGTGACAATGGAGCTTATTCAAGGTCTGATACTAATTCGCTATATTTTGCAGGGCATTAGTTATGCCAAGCTGGCCAACCTTCCTCCTATTCTTGGACTTTGTGAGTATCTGGCTTATGTACTTGAAATCTTTTATAACAGTTATAGGCCATGGCCATCAATGATGTTGGCATTTTGGTTATTTTGACTAGTGACAATTAAATGTTTTGGATGTATAAATGTTGTGAACTTTCTAATGCTATTTGTTTTGGTTGATAGTAAAAGAGATGACTTATGATAGATGCACCATACTAACTTTTCTTCTTTCTTTATGTGCTTGAATGCTTTGGGTACTTCAGTAGTTTTCATTTTAATTTGAGGAGAATAGAATGAGTGGTATAATGATTCTCCAAAACTTGGTCAACTAAGATTTCATAATTTCATCACTATCTTCTTTTTCATAATCATAGTCTTTTTCATAATCGTAGATTATGAAGTGTGATTCAAAATGTAGATGTAAAAATTATATAAAATAAATTTAAAAATAATCTCTTTATCAAAATGAACAGTGAAAAATGACTACCAACAATGTACTATGTGACTAAAAAGCTACATCCTATATAGTATCTCATATGGATTAATTCTCTCTTGTCCTATCACCTATCTTTTTAGTTATTTCTAACATTACAGCTAACTATCTTATAATCTATTTCATTAGAACTCTCTTTCATCTTTCATCTTAATTTGCAACTAACTAGAACTATAGCTAACTATCACTTTTATCAGTGTCTGTTTCCTTGATATAACGATCTGGAATTCACTTCTTTTTCCTTGTGTAACTTAATTTGTGGTTATGATATGTAGGCATCAACATTGGTGCTATTCAATGCATCCAAAAGGCTAAGTTACTCAGAAGTTAAGACTCGATTGAATTTGACCGATGAAGATATTGTCAGATTGCTACATTCTCTTTCATGTGCGAAACATAAAATTCTCAATAAAGAGCCAAATACAAAAATTGTGACACAAACATATGTCTTTGAAGTCAATTCAAAATTCACTAATAAGATGAGGAGAATTAAGGTATGAACTCTGATATAACAAATTTTATACTATTTTGCTTATCTATTTTTAACAAAAACTAATGCATGTGGAGATCACGTGGGAATTGGTTTCTACTTGATTGCAGATTCCACTCCCACCAGTGGATGAGGAAAAAAAGGTGATTGAGGATGTGGATAAAGATAGATGTTATCCAATTGATGCATCAATTGTAAGAATTATGAAGAGTAGAAAAGTTTTAGCACACCAACAACTTGTTATGGAGTGCATTGAGCAACTTGGACGGATGTTCAAGGTGAATTGCCTGATTGGATGCTAGATACTTTTATTTTCATCACTAGAACTTTAGATTTGCTTTCTACTTTCCCACAATGAATGGGTTTATATCTATGTGAATTTGTAAAAAGTGGTCTTTTCTTTTTTCAGTAGATTTTCCTTTATCCGTAAGAAAATTATATACCTAGATAAGTAGGCATATTGATATATCTTCATAGGCATATCCATAAGCATATTGGTGACTATTTGATGTAATTTTTCCTCTTTGTAGTGCGTAGTTTATGTCTGCGGTCCTGATGTGATCATATTTGGCATGGTGGTTCTTTGGAAAGGGAGGAGATCCTGGCAGTGGCAAGCCCAAACTTCAGATTGTTGTTCCTTCTATGGCTTTTGGTGGAGCATTAATAAGTTTTGTACTGTGCCCAGCAGAGTTGATAAAGGTAACAAGAACTAGACTTTGTATCTATTGTATGTATATAAATTGAACTCTAGACTCCATACCATTGACTATTTGTTGTCTTGCAGTGTAGATTGCAAGTTCAAGAGAATGACAACAAGCAACTGAAAAAGCATCAGCAGAGATATGCTGGGCCTTTGGACTGTGCACTGCAAACTCTTAGAAATGAAAGGGTAAGGTGTTAAATTGTTGTTACTATTTGGTATGTAGTTGTAGACATGCAATATAAATGCTTCATGTGGTATCCTTCATTATACAAGATACTATTTGATTGTTTCATTGGTGCATAATTTTCTAGGTACAAGGTTTGTTTTGTGGTGGCCTAACTACATTTTTTAGGGAGTCTATTGGAAACATAGTTTTCTTCAGTACTTATGAATTGAATCGACATCATATGCTTTCACTTATTATTATGCATGATAAGGTGAATCCCCAAATGAATTCTTAGTCTTCTCAATTTGTTAGAGTAGATTTACCTATGGGGTGTAGAGCACATGGAGAGCTTGCTTGCTTATTTAGAGTTTTATTTCTCATCCTTTTCCCAAAGGGATGTCTGCCTCTGCTACTTTGTTAAATACATTAGAAAGGATTTCACAATGTTCTTGGTAAACTTTTGCTAAATCTAAATTTGATGAATCTTGACGAGTTATGAATTCTCCTTCCAAATTAATTGATTTTGAATCACCATCATTCCTATTTTTGAGGCTCCCATTAGATTGACTGCTACATATAATGGTGCTCTCATGTTCTTGTTGCAATGCTCTTTCACAAATTACCCTACAATTGCAAAGTCAATTTATATCACAGATAAGTTGTATACAAGCTAAAAGTCAATAATCATTACACCTATATGCAGAATATCACTTAAATATCATCAAGGTGCCTCAGTGTACATAGCCTGTAAGAGGGAGAGATCAACTCCTTATGGAAATTTCCTTTTAGGTGCCTACCAAAAATGGTATGATTCTTCAGAATGATGGGGCTCTTGCACAAGCAACATAATGATCTCTTTATGGGATATATTGGATTTTTCCCAAAAACAACAAGTCCCACAACACAAGTTATTTATAAATAGTATTCTATATATAAAATATATAATTGCAATTCAATTTAGAGAAAATTGTATCAAGGATTTATGATCATTATACAAATGATATTTCTAAATAGAACACCCTAAATTCACTTGTATCCATTTCACTACATACTTCTAATAGCTAACCATAGTAGGAATTCAGTGGAAAATCTTGATAGGATGCTAGGAGAGTTGAGACTGTGCTCCTCAACTAAACTCAAGGGCACATAATGAGTGTCCAAGTCATATGGCCCCTTGGGCCATGAGAATGGCAGGATGTCTATTATCTTGTAGTTGTCATATTTAATGATAGAACCAGTACTGGTGCATCTTTCTATCAAACATTTTCAAATTGATCCCAAATATGATGTCTGATGGAAATTAGATAAATAATTATTAATCTTATGTTCCTTGTTAAGAGGATTAGAGATATTCTTCCTCAACCAAGGCCAAGGGCATGGAATGAGCCTCTAAGCAGAACCCTTAGTCCATCCATCTCGCAATTGGCATACTTGACAAGGGAAGACCATTATTGTTGCATCTTCTTAAAAAATTTATATGGAGATTAATAGAAGAATACTTGCATACCAATTACTTTCTATTATATTCTTTATTTCTATTATTTTATACACTAATTTTTTTCTAATTCAAAGATGATAGTTTAATTTCCACGAGGTTTTGCAAATCCTCAAGACCACAAGATAGATTAAGCATCAATAAGTAATTGTGAAAGATCCCCACCCAAACCCGATCCAATTTTTCCTTTTTGTTTGGTTTGATGTATGTTTTGGACTCCCAGGAATGGTGATGTTTTTGAGTTCAGCAATTCTAATCTGACTTTGGCTGAGTTCACTTTGATGCTTGCTTATGATAACACATTACAAATGATTAAAGGAAATAAATATGCAATGAATCAAAACATGTACAGCTAAATGATATGGAAAAATATGAGTTTATTGTTTATTGCTAAGACTGAAAAGAGAGATTACAGACCTATTATTAGTCACATATCAAACTGTAACAATTCAATCCATAGGTTTTAATGCCATATAATCAACATGTATCACATCCAGATGTTAGCTAGCTATTGTAGGCTTCTATAGACCACTTTGGGACAAGTAAATGACCACTTTAAGGTATGATATGAAGTATGATCTATAATAGAAAGACTAATATTATCCTACATGGGTTTGATATGCAATTTCCAGCCATCATATTCAGTGCCACGAATCTAATATGCACTTTCAGCCACTACATCCCTTCAGATATGGTAAGTTTGAATGACACTGTAATTTGATTTTTTAATTTGATTCCATATTGAAAACTAAGAACTCAAATGACTATTACATTGTGATCCTATTACACCAAACATCTGGAACCAAATTACTTGAGCAGATTATAGATTCACACTGAATGATATTTCTCATCAATGCTTTGGCAATATAAATTGCAGAACTAACTATAAAGAAGCAAAGACTGAGTTTCATAGTCAATATTAAGGCATTGTTATATCTCAAATCACATGTATAGGAACAAGAAATGTTACAGTTTTGGATCCACATTAGCTCTCCAAGTGGTAGGCAGCAAGCCTCTATTTCCCATTGTGACTAGTAATTCAACTATGCTTTTCAAACCTCTAATTTTGTCATCTAGCACCAACCTTAAGAGCCTTCTAGGTGATCTATGTTGGTTAAATCTCTCTCAAATATTTCTTATTTATTTGTTGTTATTATCAGTCCCAATTGTAGGGACAGATTTATCAATTCACTAGTTGTACCACAGTTATCCCAGTATAGCCATGACAATCAAACAGTGAAGGCTGAACTTCTTTTGAGATTCTCATGCATGGCTTTGAATACATTCTTGTCACATTAAATGAATAGACAACTATTGTTGCTAAGAACACATTTTCAGTCTACTAGTCTTTTGTTTTTTTATGATCCATAGTGTTAGTTTATAGTTAATAAATTATAATATTAGCTTATCCACCACCTATGAGCATCATCTAATTGCAATGAGTGCTAAGTGTTCCATTCATTCTCATGAGAGATGAGTCCTTGTGAACTATTACTCATGAAACATGGGTCAATGAGTTTGGCTTAAAATCTACAAAGTTGAATCCGCATAGCAATATCATAATTTGACTTGCTGTGGAAAATATCTCCTACTTAATAATAATATATTGCCGTGTTGGGTAGTTAATGGTTGGTTCTTATGGGAAAAATGGTTTTAGAAGCTAAAAAAGTGAAGGCCTTTTGAAAAATAATTGAATATTGTAACTGATATAGAAAATATAAAAACAATATAATATTTGTGAAATTTTATGTTACTTAAAAATGTGATTCTATATTTTGTTTCCATTTTTTAATCTTGTAGTCCACGTGTTCATCAATGTATCATCAATGGCTTTTAGCTATATAAGCTATAGTCTTATTCTAATATATGTCCTTTCCCCTTGCAGTCGAGCTATTGGGTACAAGTTTGGACTGCATCTAAATGAAACTATGCCCTTGCTTATTAACTATTGTAAAAGTGCATATGAAGTTGATGAGGAGCTAAGAGAATATAGCTTGCAGGTGTTAAAAGAGTTTGGTTGTAGAGAAATTATGTATTTTCATCTCACACTATTTTTTAACATTAGTGGTTCCATTTTAAAATTCATATCATCTATATTGAAAGTATATGTATGTTTTGTGAAATGCATCTTCAGATTTCATTCTTCAAATAAAAAATCCTAATTATTCAAAAATCTGTAAATAATTACCTTAAAGATGCAATTTGCAGGCATTGGAGAGTTTTGTCCTATGTTGTGCTAGAGATGTGGCTATTTATTGTGATACAATTTTGGAACTTTCTTTGGACTACATAAGCTATGATCCAAACTACACTGATAATATGGAAGAAGATATAGAAGAGAGTATATTAAAATTGCTTAAGAGAATTATTTGCTTGAGAGAATTTAATTTTTGCACAATGGTGTCTTTTATTTTCATGTAATTATGAATTTTATGACCAACATGTGAATACTATTCTGTTGATGTAGAGAGAGTGCTAATGAATATAGCGATGATGAGGATATCAGCTTGAAGGTTTGGAGGGTAGCAACTAAGTGTTTGTTTGGAGTGATAACATCTTGTCCAGAAATGCTATTAAAGTTGTATGAGGAGGCATGTTCTTTGAACCTTTCTCAATTGTTGCTGCGAGATATTTATCATTTTCATAAAAGTTGACTCTATTTGTCCTATACATTTGCCATTTTTTTGAACTTTGTGTGCCCAATAATTTTGGATTAGTGTCTCTTCAGATTTTATGGTTTACCTCTAAAGAGTGACAAGAATGGCCCTTTGTCTTTGTTAGAGTCAAGAGGATACATAAATTCCATTCTTTTGGCATAACACTAACCTGCTAATGTTATGCACAAATAGGAATAAATTGAGTTTGAAATGGTATATATCAATTGTTATCTCATTTTAAAATGTGGTTAGCTTTAGGAATTCTTTTATAAGATGTTATATGAAATGATTGCTAGCTAACACCTACCAAGGAAACATAACTTGCTTCTTCCCACAATGAATTCTGCTCAAGGTTTTGGCATTGTGAAGTGTAGCCCAGTTCTTTATGTGCCAATGGAAATACTAAGAATGCTAAGAGATGGCATGGTTACTCTCGTTGATGTTATTTCTTTGTTGATAAATATATCTATTTCATTTTCCTTGGTTTGTTAAATGGGAAGTAATCTAAGGGGAGAACACTTCGTTATTTTTCCAAGTAAGTGTTTTTATAAATATAAAATGATAGCATTATTTAGACTTGCACAATACACCAAATTTTTCTTTGCTTCAAGCGATTTGGAGGGGTGACTTGGTGAGCTGACTCGACGAGCTGACATGGCGAGCGGACATGGTGAACAAACTTAAAGAGTCAACTTGGTGAGGTGACTTGGTGAGCATACTTGAATAGTTGACTCGGTGAGTCAACTTTGGGAATAAACCTAGTAAGCTGACATTGTCAGCGGCCTTAATGAGGCAACTTGGTGGGGCAGATTGGAAAACCTACATAGAGAGCCCCACTTGGTGAGATGAGATGGTGACTCAACTTGGTGAGATGACTTGGAGAGCTAGCTTGGTGAGAAGACTTAAGGAGTCAACTCGTTGAGGTGACTTGATGAGCGAACTCAAAGTCAACTTGGTGAGCGTACTTGAACAATCAACTTGTTAACATGACTTGGTGGGGTGACTTGGCGAGCCCACCTAGCAAGCATACTTGAATAGTTGACTTGGTGAGCCAAACAAGTGAGCTAACATGGTGAGTGGGCTTAGAGAAGAAACTCAGTGGTGCAACTTGGCAAGCACACATAATGAGCCAACTTGCTGAGGCAAGGTGGTAAAACCACTGGGTGAGCCGACTTGGTGAGCTAACTTAAAGAGTCAACTCATTGAGGTGACTGGGTGGGGGTGACTTGGTGAGCTGACCTAGGGGGAAGACTTGGAGAGTGAACATAAAGAGTTGACTTGGTGAGCATATTTGAATTGTCAGCTTGGTGAGCTGACTAGGGGAATTGGCTTGGCGAGCTGACATGGCGAGTCAACTTAAAGTGGCAAGTTGGTGGGGCAAGTGGGGGTGACTTAGTGAGCTGACCTGTAGAGTTGGCCTAGGGGGTAGACTCAGTGAGCGTACTTCAATTTTCATCTTGGTGAGTTGACTTGGGGAGCCGGCCTGACGATCTAACATGGTGAGTGGGCTTAAAGTGGCAACTTGGTGGGGCAACTTAGCGAGATGACTTAGCAAGGCCACTTAGAGATGTGACATGGTGATTTGAATTGGTGAGAAAGCTCAATGAGAGGACCTAAAGATTGACCTTGATGAGGCACTTTGGTGGGGTGACTTGATGACTGAACTCAAAGAGTCAACTTGGCGAGCATACTTGAACAGTCGACTTGGTGGGGCAAGTTGGCGAGCCAACTTAGCGAGTCCACTTGGTGAGGCGAGATGGTGAGTCAACTTGGTGTGGTGACTTTGCGAGCTGACTTGGTGAGTGGACTTAAAGACTAACCTTGATAAGGTGCTTTGGTGGGGTGACTTGATGAGGAAACTTAAAGAGTCAACTTTGTGAGTGTACTCAAATAGTCCACTTGGTGACATGACTTAGTGAGCTAACTGAAAGAGTCAACTCATTGAGGTGATTGGGTGGGAGTGACTTGGTGAGCTGACCTGGAGAGTTGACCTAGTGGATGGGCTTAGTGAGCAAACTTAAAGAGTCGACTTGGTGAGTGCACTTGAATTGTCGGCTTGGTGAGCGGACTTGGGGACTTGGTGGGACATGTGGGTGAGCTAACTTGGTGAGTTGACATGTCAAAGTTGCAAAATTAGATTTCATTATTAGAAAGTTTTTCATTTTGATGCATGCATTAGTTTGTAGTTAATAAATTCTTTCTTAAATTTATTCTTTTTTAAACCCCATTCTAACTATTTAAAGAAGAGAACTATGTGTATTTTGACCAACCATCCATCATATGGAACTCATAAAAAGTCTTATAACTTGTAACTGACATGTCTTTACTTCTACCACTAACATTATTAATTAGTACAAGCCAAATTATCATTCTCTAATGCTTCCTACTGGTTAGACCATTGCAATATAGTGCAACAATGATATAAAGAAACTTTTGAGGAAAAGATTTCAGTTCAATACTTGAATTATTTGCTCATATCCATATGTTCCTAATAGTCCCAGAATGGTTGCCTTGAAGTCCCCAATTCTTGGCTTTCATTATCTAATAGAAGCTTTCTCGTTATAACTAGAAGTAGATTCAACTCCAAAGACGAGTCTATTTTTTTCTAATTATAGCATGTAGCTTTAGGAGAATAGCAACTGAGTGGTCAAAAAAAAATCTCTCCCCTTTCTCAAGAAGGGTTTCTCCATCAAAAATGAATATGGCATTCATCTGGCTGGTTCATATTGCCCCATGCCATGGCCAAGAAGATTTTTTGACTAGCATGAAATATAGTTTCTAGTACTATATCCTAGATCAAAATCTGGCCAAACTTTTGATGGATGCCTATAGCTTATCCCAAAGCTCTCATTCAACAATTATGAGATGATCAATCAAGAGGAAACAGTTGAGAGCTTAGAGTGACACAATTTTTAGATGATCATATGAAATGAAATGGGCGTGCGAGTAGAAAGAAACTAGAAAGACATTGTGTACAGATGAAGGCATGAAATGGATGGTTTTAGAGCACTTAGCACAGACACTCAACATTCAGTACATATCATCATTTGAGATCAAATGGGTGTATGGGATTATATGCATAGTGAATAATAAAGGAGGGAATTGAACCCTCCCTGAGGTTCACAGTTGTTGAAGTCCACTTCAGCAATGGCCCTTCCTGTGAAATTGCTATCTAAAACCTTTCTAATGAGATAATGTGTTATGAGCTATTCATCAATGGGATGGAACATGAATCCAAGAGGCAGTTGTGCATCACCCATAACTGTGAGCCTCAAAAAAAATTTGACCAAGCATTGATCAAAATTTTGACCAATGCCTAACAGTTTTCTACCAAGAATTGGTTGAAATTTTGACCAATGCCCAGTACTTTTCTACCAAGCATTGGTTGAAATTTTGACCAATGCCCTACAGTTTTCTACTAAGAATTAGTCAAAATTTTGAGCAATGCCCTGCAATTTTTCTACCAAGCATTGGTCAAAATTTCGACCAATGCCTGCAGTTTTCTACCAAGCATTGGTCAAAATTTTGACCAATGCTTGGTAGAAAATGTGCTAGAAATTTCAAAAGTTTTCGACCAACATATTGGTCAAAATTTTGACCAACCAATAGGTTGGTCAAATTTTTGACCAATGTGTTGGTCAAATTTGGTCAAATTTTGGTCGAAAACTAGGTCAAAATTTTGACCAATAAAGCTCAAAAAATGAGCCCAAATGTACTAGTGATCTACCTACTAGAAAAGGATCTATGTGATGTTTTCCAAGTGCACAACCTTGACACACACCATCAGTACAAGAGATTTGAGGTAACCCAATCAATAGCTCTTGTGTACTCATCTATTGTAGATATCTATAGTTGACATGGCCAAAACACTCATGCCAAAGCTTTCTCACTGCATCTACATGAGAAATGAGAGAAACACCTATAAAATTGGAGCTCTCAAAGCTATCAAACTGATATAAGTGAGACTGAACATCAACACTCCCTGTAGCAATAACCAAGTCAGGATCATGAAGGTCTTGAATAATCACATCATGTGGTGAGAACTCAACTATCTTTCCAGAACTTGAATGAAAATTTTGAAATATAGACATGAGGTCCACATAAATGGCTAGAACCAAGAGAACATCCTATAGTGAACCACCTTCTAAAGAGATAGTTCCTAAACCTGTGACTGAAAGCTGAGAAGAATCACCAACTGTAGTCTGTGTAGTAACACTCTGAGCAAGTAAAGTAACCAAATCAGGTGAGTGTGTCATATAATGAGAAGCTCTAGAATGAAGAATCCAAGAAGTTGTAGAAGACAATGATCGTGCAAAAAGAGCATGTCCTTTCCCTGAAGTTGGAGTTGGAGGCTTCGGAGAAGCAATAATGGAATGTTGCATGGCCTCCTCTAATGCCTCAAGATGTTTCCAACACCTAGAAATTGGATGTCCTTCCTTTCCACAAAAACTACAAGGTTCACCTATATACTTCTTAGTCTTGGAGGAAGATTCGCCATACTTAGAAGTATTTCCCTTTTGAGAGGCTTTCGAGCATTTGATTTGGGAGGAGGCTTGTAGGAACTCTCACTACCTACTGAATCTATCTTATTCTTTGGTTTCTACTTTGACTTTCCTGTAGATGAATGCCTTCATCTTAGAACTAGTCATAGTATCCAACTATGTGAGATTTGACTAATATGTAGTCAAACGATCACAAAATATCTCAAAAGTAGGCATAAAAAATCTATTCCTCAAAGTATCTTTTATGGAATAGAATGTGGAAGAAAATATTTGAAAATTCCCTCGAAGCTTAGAGACAAACAAATAGATGCACTCAGCATCAATCTTCATCTTTCCACAACCCTACAACAAGGATCTTTGTTGATTAAACTTCATCAAGAAGTCATCAATAGTTGGAAAGGAATCTGGCACAACTGATGTAAGCTCTACCTCTATCTGAAGTTCCCTAAACTCATTTACAATATCAAACAAGCCATGATGCTTGTTCCACATTGCTAGAGGAATATTGCACCTATCCAAATGAAATTATAGACTATCTGATACTTGTAATATAATCAATCTGATTGCCTCATCCATTTTTTTTTGATGCTACATGATCTCATAACACCTCTAAAAAATAGGTTGTATGACATCTAAACATGTCCACAACCCTTTTGACTAGAGAAGCCGAGTCATCAAGGTCTTCTAGGTGTGATAATTGTGAGGGGTTAGAAGTTCTAGAGAAGAAGTGGTCTTGACCATTCTTTTAGAAAGAGTTTTTTATATTTTCTAATATAATGATATAATAATAGAAAATAATATAAAAATACCCCCCACAATGCAATAAACTAAACCGCAGCTTACAAATAGATTGTGTAAATGAGAGAAGAGAAAAACATCTTTAGATACAAATACAAAATACCTAGTACCAAATACTCATGAATTGAAAGAGAATCTAGAAAGTTCTCAAGAAGAACTTTCCAATGCATTTTTTGGAACAGAAAATGAAGCTTTAACGAAGAAGTTATGCCCCCTAGAAGATAGAAGTCATCAATAGACTTCAAGTGCCAAAACAAGTATCAATCTAGAAAAAAATCCCAAAAAATCCTTCTCCATCGTCTCCATCTTGGAACAAGCTTTTTGACACTTCTTTGAGATTGAAAAAATTCCTGCATGTGCTTGAGTTATTGCGAAAAAAGTGACAAGGCCCACAAAAATGCTTGAAAAAAAAATTATTTAAAATAAAATAAAAAAATAAACCACTATTGGCTAAGCAGTGGTGGCAGTTAGGCAGTGCAAGGTAGAGCTGAGCTTGGGTGGCACCATAGTGGAGCAGAGCAGGGAGGAGCAGACGAAGTGGGGTCATGGTAGCGTAGTGGCTACAAGTGAGTGGTGGCACACAAATTAAAAAATTTGACTCTAAAACTGAAATGATGATGATCGGTGTGGAGCTAGAAAAGGGTTTTTTTTCGCATTGGTAAAGGTTTGTGGGCCAGGAAAAAATATATGCATTATTTTTATTTTTATTTTTAAAAAATCACTTTGTAACATATGTAGGAGGTCATACGACCTTCTGGGAAAAAAAATTTTTGCCTCCTGGATCAACGTTATCCAAAATGGATAAACTTTATATGGAAACAAGGGTTTTGATGCCTTTTGCATCCATCCCTGACGTCTGTTTGGCCTCAACCTTCTCTAAAAATTAGTGACCCCCCTCTTTTCACAAAAAATAATTGAAAAAATCCAAATCTATTCTGTCAAACCCTCGTTCTCCTTTTTCTCCAAATAAAGAACAAGCTATAGCAGATCTGGCTTTGATATCATGAAGGATTTGATCAATACAAATCCACAAAGCCTTTGAATACCTGCATGTAAAAAACCTATCACAGAAGAAAAAGATGAGAAGAGGCAAGGCTTTTGCTCTAAAAGTTATGCAAATGTATTCTCAGAAATGAAAGAGAAAAAAAATTACAAAATAATAATCCTTATAGAGGAGATTGAAACCTGAAAGGGTACCCTAAAATTTTACAAAGGGTAACCTAAAAGGGATAAGCTATTTAATAATTACTAATTAATTATTAAATATAGATGCAAAAGGTGCATAAAGTAAAATCTTAAGAAGGGAATAAAGAAAATTTAATAAATTAAATTAAATTAATGCTTTACTCTAACAAGGGAGTGGAGAGAGAGAGAGAGTGAGAGAGAGATAGGGGCTGGGCGAAAGAGAGAGAGAGATAGTAGGGGATGGGGGGGAGGGAGAGAGAGAGAGAGAGAAGGTAGTGAGAGAGGGATTAGGAGAGGGAGAGATAGAGAGAGAGTGGAGGGATGGGAGTGTGAGAGAGAAAGTAGGGGATGGGAGAGGAGAGAGTGAGTGATAGAGAGAGTAGGTAGAGAGAGAGTAGGGGATGTGAATGTGTGTGTGAGAGAGTGTGAGTGAAAGGGAGAGAGAGAGAGAGATGGGAGTGTGAGAGAGAGAGAGAGTAGGGGATGGGAGAGAGAGTAGGGGTTGGGGGGGGGGGAGAGAGAGAGAGAGAGAGAGAGAGAGAGAGAGAGAAGGGGATGGGAGAGAGAGTGAGAGAGAGAGTAGGTGGTGAGAGAGGGAGAGGGAGAAGAAAGGAGAGAGAGAGAGAGAGAGAGAGAGAGAGAGAGAGAGATTGAGAGAGAGTAGGGAGAGAGAGTGAGAGATAGAATGGGATGGGAATGTGTGTGAAAGCGAGAGAGTAGGTGATAAGAGAGAGAGTACGGGGTGAGAGAGAGAGAGAATGGAATGAGAGTGTTTGTGTGTGTGAGAGAGAGAGAGAGTAGGGGTGAGAGAGAGAGAGAGAGAAAGGGATGGTAGTGTGTGTGAGAGAGAGTAGGGGTGGGAGAGAGAGAGTAGGAGGTAGGAGAGAGAGAATAGGGGATGGGAGAGGGTGGGATAGGGAGACATAGATTTTTCACATATTGTGTACGCATTATAGTGCACACATATTTTAGAGGGCATGCATGCTATAGAGCATACACACTATATGAAAACACCAAAAAATGGTCATAACAAAAGTTTGGGTCCCTATTGATCCATATTCTATTTTTTGTGTATTGTGTGTTCTGTTGTTCCAATAGAAAACATGGGTTTCATGTTGTTGGAAGTTAGCAAACACCATATTCAATCATTGGATGCACTATTTGAAGGTTTTTTGAACATTCTTTCATTCTATTTGAAGCTAGAAAACACCAAATTCAATCATTGGATACACTATTTAAAAGGGTTTTGAATATTCTTTCTATAGAAAAGGTTACTGCCATCCTTTTTTAAAAAAATTTGTTATTATATAGAGACAAATTTGATTATAATTTGACAAGTTGTTTCATATATATTGAATTCATTGAAATTTGTATGTTTGAATAAATTGTTATTTCGATATAGTTAGAAATTTGACAAGTTGTTTAATATATATTGTGTATTCATTGAAATAATTATAATTTGTTTATGTATTTGAATGATTTGTGATTTCCAAATTGTATAGAAATCATCATCATGCCAAGGAAGAATCCAAAAACTCAAACAATGGAAGAGAGGGAGAGAGATTTGGAAATTAAAAGAGATAAAATGAAACTACTATGTGAATAAAGAAAATTGCAAATCAATAATGAATAATTGTCTTTCCAAGAGGAAAAAGAATCACCAATACAAAGAAACACTCAAGAAGACAATTGAATTGTGAAGCTACACCATCTTCCAATGTTGGAGTCATATCATCATCTCATGTTGAAGAGACACTAATTTGTACATCCGATGATGTACACACTCCATCATGTCATGTTGAAGGCACAACATCAATATATCAAGTAGGTGATATTCCATCTTTTGCATCTTATTGACAAAGCACATCATCTTCAGTTCAAGATACACAAAACACTCAACCTTATGTTGATGTTCAAAATGTTGAGGGAATGGAAGAGATTATAACACCTCTTATAATTCATTTTATAAGACCAAATATTTGATTGATATTGATACTAACATTTTGAAATCAATACCTGACAAAATTAACAAGTGTATTTGTCAAAGAAAAGTTAATCGTATGTGGAGATTATTCTTTGAAGAATTTCATATTACAGGTCAATGTCAATTATTTGTTGAAATGATGAGGAGAAATTTTTAATTTAGGCCTATCATGAAAATTCTTGGTCTAAGAACGATGGACCATTCAAATGAAAAAAGCATTGTAAAGAATCTAATTAGTGCTTATGACAAAGTGGGTTCTAAATCATGCACCAAAGATAGTAATATCACAAGAAGAATACTCACATCAACAATAGTAAGTACCCAAATGAAGAAAGCTTGACTCATGATAAAGACAAGAAAAATATTAAAAATTGGTATATGTACTCTAAGGAGAGCCATGATAAGGCATGAGAGATTGGAATATCCAACAAAAAATAAGTTATGGACATTTAGTGGTAGACTACTGTAAAAGGATAAAGAAATTAGTGAAGCTTTGAAATCATTGATAGAATATTTTTGGACAAATAAAACACATGTTTCCCCTAATTAAAGAGATGTTGCAAGAAGGGGGATTGGTAGCCAAAATTGTAACTCACATGCGAAACATTTTTTGGACTCAACTCAGATACAATTTTTTGCAAAATTTATTGGTATGTATCCTCAAATTCGAATAAGTCAAAGATTTTTTGAGATGGTTAAACCTTTTTATGTGAAGATAAATCAAACATGCACAACTTGTTGTTGTAGGATACATATTGAATTTTCTAACCATTTTGATTTTTTTAGGCATATATGTGTGTTTTTGCATTCTAAGTTTTTCTTGCAGGATTGTGACATGAATGAGCTACCTAGATCTTTAAGGGAATTCATATCCAACATTTTAAGTGAAATAGGCGACGACCAACAATTTTACAAGAGATCATGCTTGGATGGTACATGCTTATTTTGTGATTCTTTGCAACTTTTATCAACTTGTGAACATATGGATAATACACATGCAATTAGAATGATTACAGAAAATATAAGATAGTGATATATGCTCTAAAAATGGGAAATAGGGTAAAAGATGTGATTTAGTAATAGAAATAATTGTAGTCTATGAGTTCATGAAAAATTTTCATGAAAATATTATTTACAAGTATGCAAGGCATACACATAGAGCTCGATGGCTGGATTTGCAATTCAAGTTGTGCAAGGATATATTTCCACTGGATACCATTGTTTTGGTTTTAGACTTCGCAAAGAACTACACATTACAACCACAAAATGAGGTGCAAGCAAAGTATTATACTTCTCAACAGTTTTCCATATTTTTTCACATAGCATTCATGCATTCACCTACAAGTATAGAGGATGATAGGAAGATTTTGAGGGAGTACCATTTTTACATCAGCTATGATCGATCACATTATATGAAGTTTGTACATGGTTGTTTTCAACTATTTTATGGAGATTTGGCTAACAAGGGCATACCATATCATCATCACATTATTTGGTTAGAAAATTATGCATCTGAATTCAAGAATGCGCAGATGTTCTATTGGTTGAGCAGGATGCACAGGTTGTCTAGAATTCAATATATGTGGAATTTAATAGAGGTTGGTCATGGAAAGGGAGAGCACAACGGTATAGGTGCATGCATCAAAAGAGCCTTAGCTCATGAAGAGCTAAAGTACAAAGATGAAGCAACATTGAAAAATGAAAAATCTATTGTCCAGTGATGTAACGCTACAATGAGTCTAGGTAAGGAAGGTGAGTCTACGGTTCGTAGATTTTTTTTGTTGATAGATAATACTAATATTGCACCATATGAGGATTGTTTCTCACTAACAATATCAAGGGATTTACACTCTTTTAGAAGCTTTGATATAGGTTCATGGAGTATCCACACACAAAAAATGGCATGCTATTGTCCATCACGTGTAGAGAAAAATTGGGATGAGTGTGAGTCGACTGAATGGGTGGACAAATGGGATATATAGGTTTTGGACCCAATTGACAACTATCGTCCCCCACAAGCACCGAAAATGGTAGAGATGGATTCATCCATTTACTTTGACTACTTGTTTGATCTAGTGTAACCTAGTAATATATATATCTTTTTAATTTCAATATGTAACTTTATAACTTTTACCTAATTATTTTTTAAATTAATGACCGCATTTTGTACATTTATCACTCCAGGCCATGTTTTTGCTATTATTGCACCTAAATAAAATGAAGAAGGTACATATTATTTTTTGTGTCATTGTGTCCAAGCCAAAAAAAATTGTATCACTTGGTTATAGATGGTGAAGGTTTAGGGTACCATATCGGTGTGGTTGTTGTAACAAGCACATGGCTTAGATAATATTCTATGAAGAACCGTAACTTGTGGTTATTCAAAGATTGGCAAACAAAGAGGAAGATTCTTCATTATTAGAACCTTGTTGTCACATCAACTATCCACTTGATAAAGTATGGTGGAAAACCACATAATAAGACTATTTGGAAGGTTTGCGAGTCAAACCACAAGGCTATACTTGAGACAATAAAATGTAAAGTTAGTTCATTAGATTGAATAAGGAGGGAGGGAGGGAGAGAGAGAGAGAGAGAGAGAGAGAGAGAGAGAGAGAGAGAGAGAGAGAGAGAGAGAGAGAGAGAGAGAGAGAGAGAGAGAGAGAGAGAAGGGGATGCATGGAAGAGATGCTACTCTTGACAAGATGCCAAAGAGACAACCCTCTAAGAGGTAATAAATAGTCATTCTAAGAATCTGAAGCAAGTGCATCCAATAAAGAAAAAGAACATCATTGAAGGATATATATGCATATATGAACATTAACCAAAAATATATATAAAGGAATACCAATATTGATTATTGTATACAACAAATATTTTTCCAAACCAAAGGCAATAAGTCATTCATAATAGTTAGACAATTAAGAACTAGACATATATGGATGAGATTATTCTTACATAAGTATATAGTATTATTGACCAAATCAGAATTAGCAAAATGATATTGCACATAATCACTATTACAACAACATGGAAGCTTTACAATTTTAATAGTTATATTCTTTAGTCACAAAAATGGACATTATAGATATTGATCACTTATACTTTACAATAGAAAATGTTTACAAAAAATGGCATGTACTTGTATGGGGACATTATATATTACAAAAATCCCATACCGAAGCAACTGGCTGGCCGCTCAAAAAATAGTAACTGAATGCAAGTGGGATCATAAAGATACCTTAATAAACTAGTATCCCCTTTACTTAAGCAACATCTTGGTCATCTACTTGACTGGGACATGTTTGGGAATTGACAATCTCCATTTAAACTCAAGTCTCCATTTAAAGGTGGCAATGAGATTTTTGTTGTTTTGTTAAAGGTCATTAATATATTTCGATGAGAACTTTGAGGGACCATGCCAAGCTTGAGTATCTTGGCTTCCCAAGTCCTGTAAATGCAAGGCCATTGATGAATAGGCATTTTTAATTGAAACATGTATGGTGCTAGAATGAAGTGAGTGACTAGATTCTTTGCCTACCAATAAGCCAATTTGAGGCTTCAGTTCACATTGCTCTGTGGATAATTCTATAGCACTTGTTACTTCTCTATCTGTAAATTTTGTGTCTATGTACATGTGCACTCTTTCACAATAGCTATAGGTTTTTTCTCTTCATCCTAAGTAATTGGCATACCCTAGATGACACCAAGATAACCATTTTCTTCTAAAATGTCATTTTCTCTCATATTAATCTCTCTATTAAGAAGGTTTTTTATATATTCCTCTATATATTTAATAGATATAATTCCTTTGTATGTTAAGCTTTCCTCCATAGGAATGAGAAGGCATGGGGAGTCAGATCAAATGTTAGTCACTATATTGAAAAAGTAGTTATTGGCCATGCCACTGATGGGAATCATTTCAATCTTATTTTTAGAATCGGTACCTCATTTGTCTTGAAAGAATAATATATATTGTTTTCAATGTCTTTGAAATATTTGTAGCTAGTAGGCAATTTCTTATTCATCACCTTTGAATATTCATGGGAAAATAAGGTATTTGATTACCTAATAGGTCCTAGGAATCTTAATTAGGGTCCTATAATAGTCCTAGATGGACTAACCTAAATATGTAAAGAGCAAAAATTGCTCAAAAGTTGAAATGTTGCTCAAAAAGTTGCTTAAGCAACTTTTGCAATTTTTGCAAAAAGTTACAAATGGAAGTTTGGGAAGTTGTAACTATCCATGCTCAGGTATTTGAGCATGGGAAAAATATTTTTAAAGGTTAAAAGGTTTCCAATCAAATTTTCATTTTAAAGCAACTTTTACAACTTTTGCAATTTTGCATAAAAAGTGCAACTTTTGCAAAGTTCACTAGATTTCACTTCTAGGACTTGGAAGAGGTTCCAAAATATTAAAAAACAACTAAAAAAACCTAATCCTAGGCTATCTTGACCAAAAAATTAGAAAGACCCAATTTTTCCTAATTAGCAACTTTTGCTCATATCTTGCACAAAGTGGCCTAGGCATACATATCTTGCTCATATCTCTCTCATCATTCGTCATGGGATCAAAATATCTATTATGTTAGCTCTAAGTGGCTGGGTAATCCCTAGTCCAAAGCTCATCCTATCCTGTTGAGCACTCAAACCTTCTTGAGCATGCTAAACTGAATCGACACTAAGAGTCACTAAATGCCATAGGGTAATGATATTTGATGGGGCATATCTCAGAGTTTGTATAAAGTATGGATGTTATTCTAGGTGCTATAGGACCATTTTGTTGAGATGATGCAGGAGCATCCAGAGGTATAAGGGCAATCCTGTGTCACCCAAAAAAAATGTACTTAGACTTAGTTTCTATTTCATGTCTTTACATTTTTGGATACCCATTTGGCTCAAATAAAGGTTCCAACTCTCAGAGTTCAACTATCAGTGCGTTTGAAAATCCTGAAAAAATAGGAGCATGTATTTGGGCCATCATTTTGGTGACCTAGAAGGTGTGACTTGGCCAGATGAATGTAATTTAGATTTAGAGCATTCCAAAAAGAGAATCAGGTCAAAAGGCCCCACGGTTTGAAAGTTATTGCAGTTTTTTGGGTTTTGGAGACCTCCTAAGAATGCTTCAAAGTCAGGTTTGGGGCATTAAATGACCTTGAAAAGGGTCAAAAAATGGGGGACGAGCAAAGCTCTCCATAGGGCTATAGAGCGCTTTGAGAGCTTTCTGAAAATGTAAACAGTTCATCAATCGGAGCTACGGTTCAAAAGTTATGCCTCCCGGAAGTTTGGCTATCGTTTCTGGATTCTTCTAGATTTGCACCAACTTCTAACGTGGCTTCTGGAACCTTCTATTTTGTCGGTGGATGCCTAATAGCACTTTCTAGAATGTATTCCTAGTCCTTAACCCTCCGAGGTCTATTTAAGGAGATTTTTGGCATTGTAAAAGGCAGTTCGGGGTGGAGTTTGAGAGGAGGTGCTATAAGGAGAAATATTCTCTAGATTTATGCTATTGTAAGCCCGTAGGGCATGTTTTGAAGTTTATTTTCTTTTCATTGTTTGTACTAGCTTATTTTCTCAGTTAATATAATTCCCCTTTTTCTATTGTGGCCATTCTATTGTTGGGTTGCGTCCCCATCATGAGACCTATATTATGCTCTCACTTTTGGGAGATTAGATTCCATTTTGATTTTGCGGACCCATCTCGGGTGATGTTGAAACTTGCAGTGATGGCCAATACAAAGTTGCTAACTGTTGAATCTCTCTCACTATTCGTCATGGGATCAAATTGTCTATTTTGTTAGGTCTAGGTGGTCAGGTAAACCCTAGTCCCAATCTCATCCTATCTTGTTGAGTGCTCAAACATCCTTGGGCACATCGGTCCAAATCAACCCTAAGAGTCACTAAATTCCATAGGGCAATGATCTTTGACAGGGTATATCTCGGAGCTCATGTGAGGTATGGATGTGATTCTCAGTACTAAAGGACCATGTTGTTGGGACCTACAATAACCTCTCTCTTTTTGGAGATCAGATTCCATTTTGATTTTGTGGCCCCATCTTGGGTGATGCCAAAACTTGTAGCTTTAGCTATTACAAATTTTCCAACTACCAAATCTCTCTCACCATTTGTCATGGGATCAAATTGGCTATTCTATTAGCTTTGAGTGGTTGGGTAAACCCTAGTCCCAAGTTTCTCCCATCCTATTGAGTGCTCAAATGTTCTCGGGCACACTAAACCCAATCAACCCTAAGAGTCACTAAATGCCATAGGGCAACAATCTTTGACAAGGCATATTTTAGAGCTTGTACAGAGTATGGATGTGATTCTAGGTGATATAGGACCATGTTTTGAACACCTATAATAACCTCTCTCTTATTTTGGAGATCATATTATATTTTGATTTTGTGGCCCCATTTTGAGTGATGCTAAAACTTGTAGTGTTGGCCAGTACAAAGTTGCCAACTATCGGATCTCTCTCACCATTTATTGTGTGATCAAATTGTCTATTTTGTTAGCTTCAAGTGACTAAGTAAACCATAATCCCAAGATCCTCCCATCCTATTGAGTGCTCAAACGTTCTCGGGCACACCAAACCGAGTCGACCCTAAGAGTCACTAAATGCCATAGTGCAATGATCTTTGATGGGACATATCTCAAAGCTTGTGTGAGGTATGGATGTGATTGTAGGTGCTAGAAAACCATGTTTCCAAGACCTAAAATAATGTCTCTCACTTTTTGGAGATCAAATTGTATTTTGATTTTGTGGCCCCATCTCAGGTGATGTTGAAACTTGTAGTGATGGCTAATACAAAGTTTTCAACTATCAAGTCTCTCTCATTCATCATAGGATCAAATTGTCTATTCTATTAGCTCTGGGTGGTTGGGTAAACCCTAGTCCTAATCTCATCCTTTCTTGTTGAGCAATCAAACATTCTCAAGCATACTGATCCAAATCAACCCTAAGAGTCACTAAATGACATAGGGCAGTAATCTTTGATGGGGCATATTTTGAAGCTTGTGTGAGGTATGGATACGATTCTAGGTGCCAAAGACCATGTTGCTGAGACCTACAATAAACTCTCTCTCTCTCTCTCTCTTTTTGGAGATTGGATTCTATTTTTATTTTTTAGCCCCATCTTGGGTGATGTTGAAACTTGTAGTATTGGTTAGTACAAAGTTGCCAACTACTTAATCTCTCTCTCACTATTTTTTGTGGGATCTAGTTATTTGTTTTGTTAGCTCTAGGTGGTTGGGTAAAACCTAGTCCCAAGATCCTCCAATCCTATTGAGTGCTTGAATATTCTTAGGCATGCCAAACTGAATCGACCTTAAGAGTCACTAAATGCCATAGGGTAGTGATCTTTGACAGGGCATATCTCAAAGCTCGTGCAAGATATGGATGTAATTTTGGATGCTATAAGACCATGTTTCTGAGGCCTAAAATAAACTCTCTCTTTTTGGAGATCAAATTCTATTTTGATTTTTTGGCCCCATCTTAGGTGATGCTAAAACTTGTAGTGTTAGCCAATATAAAGTTGTCAACTATCGAATCTCTCTCACCGTTCGTCATGGGATTGAACTATCTATTATGTTAGCTCTAGGTGGCTAGATAAACCATAATCCTAAGTTTCTCCCATCCTATTAAGTTCTCAAAAAATTTTGGGCACACCAAACCGAATCAACCCTAAGAGTCAATAAATTCTTTAGGGCAGCGATCTTGACAGGGCATATCTCAGAGCTCGTGTGAGGTATGGATAAAATTTTGGGTTCTACAAGACCATATTTTTGAGACCTACAATAACCTCTCTCACTTTTTAGAGATTAGATTCCATTTTGATTTTGTGGCCCCATCTCGAGTGATGTTGAAACTTGTAGTGTTGGCCAATACAAAGTTGCCAACTATCGAATCTCTCTCACCGTTCATCGTGAGATTGAACTATCTATTCTGTTAGCTCCAAGTATCTAGGTGAACCCTAGTCCCAATCTCATCATGTCTTGTTGAGTTCTTGAACATTCTTAGGCACGCTGAACCGAATCGACCCTACGAGTCACTAAATGCCATAGGGCAATGATCTTTGATGAGGCATATCTTAAAGCTCGTGCAAGGTATGAATGCCATTCTAGGTGCTATAGGATCATGTTTTTGACACCTAAAATAAACTCTTTCTCTTTTTGGAGATTGGATTTTGTTTTGATTTTGTGACCCCATCTCAGGTGATGTTGAAACTTGTGGTGCAGGGCACCTAAGTGGCAACTAGATATGTCATCTCCTCCAATAATGGAGACTCATGATAGAAGGTAAAGGGGTGATCATACACCATATTTTGAATATTTTTTTAAAAAATTTAATAAGGTAATCCTTGTTTGTAAGATCAAGGAACTTGAGGTCACCTATTAATCCAAGTTGCCTTAGTCCTAAGGATTTTTTTTTTTGTTTTTTTTGTTTTTGTTAATAAGTTGACTCAATAAGTATTTTGAGAATCATTAAATCTTATATAGGTCCTATGTGTTACCAAAATCCACTTGGTCAAGTTTTAGGAAGAGTTAGTGCGAAAATTGCATTTTGCAATAAAAGTTGCTGACAACTTTTTGGCAATTTTAGCAATTTTTTGGAAAACATTGAAATTACCCTTGTAACCAATCAAACCAACTAGTAATTAGTTGGAATGGATGTCAAATGATGAAAATAAACTCTATGGATAATATGTTGGTGATTATTAAGTTCTTTTTATATGGCAAGGAATCATTGTTGATGTTAAACTTGTATATAGGATCATTGAGTTATTGCCAAATATCATTACTTCCTATTTAGAAAAGCAAACTCATACTTTGTTAGAATGAAACACCACTTTAGATACATGTTATCACTGAATGGAGTTAGTGGAAGATGTTAAGGATCTTCTTGGTTGTCTTAATAGCCATTTCATGGGTTTGTAACATAATCACTACTTGAAGCAAAACAAAGGGTCATGGATAAAGAGATAAGTAGTATTTAGGGGAAGGTGTTGAAATTGGAAACAAAGTTGGCCAATTTGGATAAACTATTCAAACAACTAGTGGATAATGTGAGTAACCTCTTGAAGAGGAATGAGTTTGACAAGGGCCAAGACTCCTCACTGGGGTAGAGACTCAGGGACCAAGCAAACATACCCGTGCTCACTCTAAGAAGAATAAGGAAGTTAGTAAGAAGGATGAAGTGAAGGCTACTACTGAAAATATGAAAACTCTAGTGGATCAATTTGTTCACCTAATAAAGACTTCTTAGCTAGTTGGTTTCTATTTTTTTGCTATACTTTTGCTATTTTTTTCTAGCTCTATCTGGTGTGACCTCATGACTATTTTTGTTGGAGGTTTGTTTCATGTTTTTCCGAGCTTCTTTTCTCATGTTTATTTCTAGACTTCTATTGTTGTAAAGGTTTTGGGTCCTTTAAAACCTATTTGTGCTTAATCAAAACATAATAACTTCCATTTGTGAATAGTTAGCCAAAAATCAGAAAATTACATGTTGTTGCAAAGAAAATATAGTCATAGGATGTTGGAAGATTGTTTTCACTCATAGGATGTTGAAGAATATCTTAGATGGATGGAATAGATGATAGATTGAAGTTCATGAGATATTTATTAGGTGTTCCTTGAAGTGTCTAAGGTGCTAGTTTGAAGCAAGAAGTTGATTATGATCCATTTCTCAAATTTTCTCATTTTTCCCTTATTGCTTCCCAAGTCTTAAATAGGGAAATTGATCAAGTATTTTTTTGAAGTTGGATATAAGTTTGTTCAGTTTTCTAACCAAGTCGGAAAGAGTCTTTGAAGACACTTAAGAAGGTGGGAAAGGTAGTTTTTCTTAAAAGTGTTCTTGTTGGGAATCCACTAGCTTTTGGTGTGAGCTTCGACATCATTTTGGATGCAAATTACATTAAAATGAAATACATGAAATGTACTTAAAATGTAAACAAGAAAAACATGACATATATTATGATAAAAAATAATGTCATACATAAACAAACATATAATATATTATGATAACCAATAATGTCATACATGAATGAACATCTAATATATTATGATAATCAATAATGTCATATGTGAACAAACATATAATATATTATGATAACTAATAATGTCATTCATGAACAAACATATAATATATTATGATAACCAATAATGTCATACATGAGAAAACATATCATATATTAACCAATAACATTTTAAGTCTTATAATGTCATGCATCAAATATATGTCATACATCAAAAATAAAATATCATATATACATCAAATGTATGTTGAATATGTCCACTAACATAAAATTCAAGATATATATCCAGTAATGCCTATATATGTGTGTCTATCCCTATATCTTCTTCTTCCCACGAGGGCAAGGAAACAAATCCTTAGATGTCTTTGGTCATTGTGTGAAGGGAGATAATGGGGATGATGGGGTCTTCCTCATACACTCACTTTTCCTCTTGTTTAGTCTCTTCTCTAATTGGAGCTGATACAAACAAAGTAGATATGAATCAATAATTATTATACATTGAAATCAGATATATGTACACACAAAATTAAGTATTTTCTTACTGCCATCAAATAGTTGATCGAATGTAATAAGGCCCTACAAAAATTCAATCAATATAATCATTTATAAATAAAATTTGGAATTTCAATACTAACTATTATAAACAACAACTAAAACTAAGAGAATTCTTTCATACCTTGGTCAATGGCTCTGAACTAGCCATCATGGTAGAAACTCCATGATCGATGGACTGGTGAAGATGAGGAGTCTCAGACGTCAACAACTACATGTCATATAATACAATTTAGATGTAACATGAAACATGAGAAAAATATAATCAAATGAATTAAATTATCATGAAATAAATATACCTCTATGAAGCTCGTATCATGCCTAGGCTCAGAGTCCCTTGTGAATGCCGATGGTCCAGTAGAGAACTGATGCACATGGATAAATTTTTTGTCAATCCTTCATATGATTACTTAATAAATATATGTATTAATTTAAATGATTAAGTCGACATACCTCTCAACTCATTGATGGGATGTAAAATGGGGTCAAGAAATCTGTACTAGGGCCATCAACACTCTTACCCTAAATTTTGAGCATTGTGAAGACATGCTAATTAATTAGTCATTCATTATATATATGAAATGTGATCAAATTAGTTTATTATAATTGTAATTTACTCAAGAACTCATCAATGACTAACCCATCATCCATACTGTCTCCAACATGACTGCCAAATGTGCATAAGGATCCACATGATGTGCAAATATGACCGCGATGCAAATAAGGCTCCTCCTCAACTAATGGACTGGTGCAATGAATGAGGGTTCGTGGAAAAGCATTGATAGTCCCTAGAGTACTGGTCTCTACATGTTCCTTCACAACTAAAGGAATAATCACATGCTCACCTTGTGGCTTGACAACAGGTTCCCTAACTACATTAGGGTCATGACATGCCCCCGACCTCTCAAATGATGACCCCCCACCTCTACCCTGAGATTCTGACATATCAAAATAATTGGGGATCTCCCCAAGGACAAATTCACAATACAATTCCTTGAAAAAATACACCAGAACCTCATGATTATTATAGGAAGGGGCATCAAAGACTATGCACCATCTATCCCAAAGTTATTTCTAATATCATCATGTATGCAACAATGGATGGGGACCCTTTTAGTTGTATGTTTAATAGTATCTTGTTCTCCAGGCTTTTTAAGCAATGAACGAATGCTACCTTTTGCTATTTCCTTTTTTCTTACATCTTTATAGGATTATTTTTTTGCATAATATATTCTTTTTTCTTCCCTCTTAACATGCCAAATATCCAACTGATCACTAACAGAAGCTACATGGGTCATAATGGACTCAAGGGAGGATGCCAATTGTGCTCTCATAGGATTGGTTTTTTCATAAGCTTTCAACCTACCATTTATTGCTTCTAATTCATTTTTCTCTCTTTATATTTCATTCATTATGTTGTCTTGGTAGCTAGGAAGTGGTATTTCAATCAGTTAAGATTGCAAAATTTCTTGCTCTTCTTATGGAGGGTTTTGATTTGGATCTTTTGGAGGGTTTTCATTTTGATTTTATTGATCAGATTGGGGATTTGGTAGTTTATTATTCACATTTCCTGATAAGAAACCAATTGCACTCAAAATAAATAAACAAATTTAAAGAAAAACTAAAAAAACCTATAGAGCAATGTAAAAAATTACAAAACAATGCAAAAACAAGAGTAGAAAACATACTACATGATCCTGATCTTGATCTTTGGTGATGAGGAGGCATTTTGAGGAGGTGGATGAGCAAATTCTTCAAGTTTTCCAACTCGCATGTGTGTTGTTGAGGAGAAAGAATGCAACAACAAAAGCAAATGAAATGGGCTACAGGTTTGCAGCCCATATATATTAAAACTTCTAATTTTAAAAATTGTGCACGAGCTATAGTGCATGCGTGTTTTTAGAATTTAAAGTTTCATTTTTTGTGTCATGTTTTTGGCACCACAACTTGGTGCACTTAATCCCCGACAAGGACATGTTCACATGCTTGTGTGTGGTCTCACCAACTATGTGAAGGTAATACACACCAAGGGTTGAGTGAGAAAAAATTAAACACCATGTATAAAAATCACTCAACCAAGCACATTTCCAGGAGTATGAATTTAAATGAATCCCAATGCAAGAAGAATATGTCTATGGCTAGGTTGGAATGCTCATAGATAATATGAATCTATGACCAATATTAGTGCCAAGAAACACCCAATAAAATTGGATGACACACAAATTGAGGTAAAGTCAAAATGTCCAAAATTCAACATTGACAAAAATCAACAAAACAATTTTTACAATCGGGTATAAAAACCCTGAATATAAAATAATATTTGGGTTTGGAGTCTGTATGCAAAAATTCTCAGCATAACAATCTAAAAAAACCAAAACCCTAAGTTAAGAGGCAACCAAATGCTCGTACCCACCTAACCGGGTATAGCTAGCATACAAGAATGGAGGGGAACACTAGTTTTTTTTCCTCCTATAATCACCTAAAAATGGTCATCTAGACTATTAGCCCCTTTCTCAGCATTTTGGCTGAATTATTTAATCATTTATCTATGCCAAATTGCTAAAAGTCAATTTATTTGATTTTAACCTATTGTTTGACTATAATATTCTATGTCCATATTTGATTAAAAGAACATGTCCCCTTTCAATTAAACAAAAGAACCCATTGTCCCAACCCACTCTAATGTGCACACATAAAGTCTTTTCCCTATTTAAAAATTAAAAGAAAATACTTTGTCTCACATGAAAAGTCAACTCTCTCTCATTGGTGGAAACGATCTTGCACATGGGTCATGTCAAAAGTCAACTCCCGCTCTTGATCATCCATTTCTTCATCTTGGTCTCAATTGTTCATGCACCTTTAAAAGAGAGAGCTCTCTCCCTCTCTAATGATCTTGATTTTGAGCTATTGTTATCTTGTAGGTTTATTTATAGATTTGTTGGAGCATCTTGTAGAGAACTTCTATATTCTTGTCTCATTCTTGCATTCTCATTCTAGTTTACATTCATTTGTGATAGCTTAGTTTCCTTTTTGCAATAGCATAATTTACCTAGTTTGTGTGGCATGACTTGGTAACACTCTCATTTTTTTTAGCTTAGTTGCATTATGCATCTCATTCTAGCATAATCTCATTCTTGTGTTGCATACTCAAGAGTTATTTGACATTAGCACTCTTTCTTTTGTTTAAAGAATCTCTAATTTCTTGTTGAGAGTGTTCTTTATGCTTATTCTGTATGCCTCTTGTACTCCAATATTTCCAATCTATGGAATACCTTGGGTAGAAGGGTTTAGAGAAGTCCACTTTTGTAGTGTACATTTTTGGCACATTCTCACTATACCACCTCTCAGCCAATGCTATCAATAACCCATGGTTCACCTAAATATGGGTCATGTTTAGCAACCAACTGAAACTCATGATCTCTACTATTGCCTTCTCATCATCATCTAGGCGGCGAATGATATGTAACCCCACCACCTTGGAGGCTCTGATCAACAATGCTAGAAAAACTATCTACAGAACCAAAATGAAAAACAAAGGAGCATTAGTACTAACCACAATGGATTAGGCAAATCTCTATACAAATCAACATGAAATAAAACAACAATAACATGCTCAAACTCTGCCTCTAAACATGACAAAATGCTCAAGAACAAGATGTGTGATACTTATTATAATATCTATGCAAACTTTTTTCTAATACAGTATTGTGCGATACTTCTTATAGTATTCATGTGACACTTTTGTGTCATGCGGTACTTTGCATGATGTTGTACAAGATTTGGGTGCCTCTAATATGATGTATCTTATAATAGTTGTGTGATACTTATCATAATAGTTGTGGGATACTTTTAAAGTATCACATGATAATTTTCAAAAAACACATAAAAGTGTGCTAAAATGAGTATTAAATGACTTAAAAGCTCAAAAAATTTGACAACTTGTCGGGGCCTCGTACTTTGGTGTCCAGTTGTGCAATTGGTTGTGCTCAAAATGGTGTCAGTGGGTTAGGATACCTACCAAAGCCATCATTCTCTCTCAGATCACTCAAAAGCTCTCACATTCACAAAAAGACAAAATGAGTTGAATGACCCTTGGACCCCTTATATAGTCCTTTGACCTAATTGTGACCCATTTTTCAAACTGCTCAAAATTTTGCAAAAATTGCACCCCTAGCTAATATTGACATCTTGGATCCATTTTCGAGATCAAAATTGAAATATGAGCTCATCTTCCTAGTCAAAATTGAATTTTAAAATTCTATCTTCTTCTATGGAGTTAGCTGACCTTTTAAGATCTAATCTTTGAATCTTTGCTGGGGCATCTTCATTTCTTCATTTCTTCATCATTTTTGTACTTCTCACCTAGTCCAATTCACCTCATATCATCTTTCTAACTAAATTGACCTAATTTTCATAATTTATCCTTCTTGGTCAACTCTAGTCAAATTAGAGCATTCTATCACTTTGCTATGGTCACTCTTGGGTTCTAATCACTTATCTATCATCATGGATCTTGTTCTATCATGACTTGATCATATCTTGCTCATTTCTACATCCCCTTTACATCATTTCAATTTCTATCCCAAGGGGGCAAGAATATTCTATCATCACTTTCTTTCTATAGTTATCTATTTCTCAAGAGCATATGCTTGACCTTTCCATTTTCTCTCAATCTATCTATTATGATTCATGTTAGTACTCTTTTTTAGCTCTGATATCACTTATCTCTCATACTGTTAGTATTATCTCTAATGACCCTGATTTTGAGCAATTTTCATGCTGCAATTTTTTTATAGATTTATTGGGGCATCTCGTGGAGAACATCTATCTTCTTATCTCATTCTTGCATTCTCATTCTAGTTTAGATTCATTTGCAATAGCTTAGTTTCCTTTTTGCAATAGAATAATTTGCCTAGTTTAAGTAGCATGACTTGCTAACACTTTTATTTGTTTAGCCTAGTTGCATTGTGCATATCATTCTAGCTAATCTCATTATTGCATTGCATAATCAAGAGTTCTTTGACATTAGCACTCTTTCTCTTGTCTAAAGAATGTCACATTTAATGGTTTACTAACAAGGGTTGCATGCTTAAGGCTTAGCTGAGAGCCATCTTTATGCTTATTTTCTATACCTCTTACACTCCATGACTAGGGAGCTCTAAGTCATCATTCAAGATTTCCAATCTATACAATACCTTAGATAGAAGGGTTTAGAGAAGTGAACTTTCTAGTGTACACCTCCTAGTAAACTACTATCCAAAAAAGATTCTAAAAGATAGATGAAATATAAAAACTAGAGAGCCCTACCTAGTAGCCAAAAGGGAAAATATGAGAATACTCATGATAAAATAATTGCTCTGCTAAAACTATTGAAAGCCTTGGAAAATTAGGGTTCCCCTGAACCAGTTCCAAGGATCAACCTTGCACCGATCCTACACTTGCAATTCCCACAATGAGAAAACCAAATCATTCCTCCTTAAGAAAATTCTAGGATTCTTCTCTCAAAATCAAGTTTTAAAAGTGAGAAGTGAGAAAGAACTCAATTTGTGGGATATATATTCACTTGAGAAGTGAAATATTAAAATAGGAAAATAATTGGCTCACTTAATTAAATTATTTTTAATCTAAAAAAAATTGGGCGATTCCAATTAAATGGAATTCAACTATGACAAAGCTGTTGGTAATTAAAATTATTAAATCAAATAAGAAAACTCCCTTATGATATTAAATCACAATATTGCTTAGTAATTTCCATGACAAATGTGGACATCTAAATGCACACACAGAATATTGATCTAGTCACAAATGTAAATGAATATGGATTTACTAAATCACCAAAGGGTTTAATTAAGTAATTAAATAAGATACGTCTCCCATATAGTGACAACATTGGCTAGGTATGAATAGTCAAATCACTAACTCCATGTGAGACTACCGGGGATATATCCTACACATTAAACAACACAATCAAGTGCAATTGCATATCATAATATAGCCAAAGTATTAAATGTAATAAATCATGTAATTAGTCATTTATTTAATTATATTAAAATAACCTATTTAAATCATTCACTACATCATAAAACATCTCAAAGAAAGTATGAAGTAAATATCTACAACATCAAATCATAGTATCCAGAATCTAATAAGTCCATCATATAATCATAAATAGAGTATTTGTTAGAAATAAATAATACTGAGGGGGGGGGGGGGGGTGTGGTGGTTGTGAATTAGTATTCTAAAAACTTTTGCCCACAACTAAATATTGTTAATTATTTTATAACTTGCATATGAAAGTAAACCAACAATGATGAACAATATATATATCCATGCACATAGACAACTCATAACAACATTATTTGTTAACTAGGGAAACCCTAACCATGGGAAGACCTCGGTGGGGATGATACCCACTAGATGATCCACTAAACAAAAGAATCTTGTTAAGGATTAAGACCATATTGGAAATATAGGATAGGCTAGGTTACTGAGAGGGGAGGGGTGAATCAGGAACCAATACAACTTATTCTTATTTTGTTAATTAATCCTTCATATATACTCTAATCTAATTGCATGCATGAAAAACTAAAAGCATTAAAACATTCATAACACTTTTACACAAGAAATGGTGACCCAGAAACCTTCCAAATATAAATTAAAACTGGGATGGGGATGATACCCACAAGCTTTAATACTGCAGTATAAAGTTGACCGGTTAAGTCTTACACTCAATCACTTCTGATGATTTGCCCTATTAGGAGCAATAAGGACTACTAGTGTCATGCCCTAAATTAAGGAAAAAACACAACTACAATTTTTTATTTATTTAAATATTTCTTTAATTTATTAATTAATTTAATTTTCTTTAATTACTATTTTTATTATTATTAATTTGATAATAATAGTTATGACTAATTCATCTAACTACTAAGATAACAAATGACAAGTTTATAATTCTCAAGTCTTGAGGTTGCACCATTTAGTCCAAAGTATTTAGGGTTTAATGTTCAATACTACCCTACTAATCAAGGTTATATTAATTAGGTTAAGTTAAGGTACATAAGGAAGGTTCTTTCTTACTTCTAGGCTAGACATACAAATGTATTCAATAATATTACATTACTTATCCATCATTGAATATATGTATTATCCAGACTAACCTTAGTTATGATTTTGATTTTCCTATGTTTCTCGATCTAAAACTTATAGAGAATGTAATTAAGAGCAACCTATCCATACTATCTTAACTAATAATCTCCAAAGAATAATACTTCCTACATTTACAAATCAATTATATCCTATTGACTAAGGCTATCTAACATTTAAATTTTTCTAAAAACCTAACTAACCATCTTAATCCTATCAACTTACTAACAATCTTCAATATGCCCAGAGCAAAGCTAATTAAGGTGAATTAGTTATATGGTAAACAAACTATGATAAATATGAAAATTTCCTCATTTAACACCTATAATAAATTTCAACATGTTCTATATACCTTGAAAGCATTAACTAGAAGTTAAGAAAAGTAGTAATTATATAAAAAAGAAATATTATATGTATATAAAATAATATATAATATATCTACACTGTATAACATAAAACAACATATACTAATCCTAACCATAAAATCACTTTATTACACTAACTCGTAAACCTACCCCAATCTGGAATACAATTTTCAACCTTACTCAATGAACATATTTGATTCTAGATTTAATAGCCTACTTCTATAAGCTTCCTAACTACCCTACACCCATTTTCCTTCTCCCCACTTCCTCACATTATCTCCCTACTTTATGCTAATTAAGCCTAATAATCTACTAGCCTACACCCCTTTTTCCCCATCCCCAACTCCATGCACTTTTCTAAGGTACATGTGGAGATTGAATAAAAAGTCGACTCAACTTTTGGGTGGCCTTTGAGGGTGATTTTGGAGGTGACGGATGTGGGGAGGTGGGAGTCATGGGTCTCCCTTCTCCCAAGGTGATTCTTTTGAAATTTTCTTGTTTTTCTTGAACCCGTCTCTTCCAATGTACGTGATGCTTTCCTTCTCAATATGTATGGTGCAAAAAGTAGATCTATGCACCCGTGGTCAATGTCTGTGGTAGTGCACCATAACTAAGCCCTATGTCCTTTTGTACAAGGAGAAGGGATGGTGATTGTTGGCTAGTCCTTTCATGGGATCACGTGCTGAGAGTTTTATAGTTTTCCATTACTTTTGTTAGTACTTTTTGTATAGCTTGTCACTTTTTCCACCTTTTCAGATGGGTCGATTTCCTGGGGTGCCTCCTCTTCATGGGTAAGGTGAAGACCATAGAACATTAATTGTTTTCTATCTCTTCATTTTTGTATGAACACTACACTAGGAAACTCAAATATTGATATGATGGGCATGGATTTAATACCAATGGAAAGGCGCCATACTTGGCATCCCTAATTAGGTGCTAATTCATGTGACTCCCCTCCCTTTAAAACAATATGGTTTCTTTTAAAACTATGAGACATGCTAAAGGAGTTATTATAAGATGTTATCATTACTACTATTATTTGATGAATATTGTAATGACTGTATTAAATAGAGGGGATATTTTTCATCCCCATACAAATCCCAGAGAACACATACACACTTACAAATTGTTTGTCAAGATTTTTTGAACAATTTCTTATATTAGTTGCACTCTCCATAAATATCATAACAAGGGTGTTAATTCTTATACTCTAATGGATGTGTGAGATCACTAGTTCCATTTAACCCACTTTAAATGATAGGAGAATAAACTTGAACTTAAGGGCCTGATCATACTAATCTCTTGTTACAATTTGTAAACTTTATATCTCATGTTTAGACAAGATTAATTCCAATATCTACTAGACAACCAATAATTTATAATGAAACTTTAAATAAAGTTTCTTATCAAACTATTTAAAATATAGAGTTCCCTTACATAAGAAACCATAACTAAATGTATTTTCCATCTATGAACCAAGAATAAGCATGACTCAAAACAATGTCTAATCATTCTTATGAGGGTGAAGAGAAATAGATAACTCTTTGAGAATAATTCTTCTATAATCCAACTATATCATCAAGACATTCATCGCTTCATATCATTACATATGATTTCCAGTCTCCTGCAATGATTCAATTTTACACCTTCGCAATCCCTACATTGCTAGTATGAAATAACTATTCAACAATACAAATAAGAAGGCAATTTTTCCATCACACCACATTACAAAATGACATGGGGGAGATTGATTCTTTCAAAAAACATTACACAATAACATAATTTTTGGTTCTTCAATAAGGCCAAGGGGAAGACTTTAATTTTTTCTTAGATCCCATTCTCACAACCTTGAAAACCAACATGAAACCAAGAACCATGGAGGCTCACCTCCCATCCTATGCTTCTATGAAGCCACCCATTGAGTAGGGGAAACAAGCCTCAAATGGTTTACACTCAAACAAGTCACAATGCATGAAAAACTCAATCTCACAATACATTTACAAAACCCTCCAAGGTTTAACACAATGATTCACCATTGGAATCATGAAACAATGGGTGAAGGTGGGCTCTCCAAAGAGGAGAATGCCATATCGATAAATGCATATACATTTGCAATTGCATAATGCGTCTTCCAAGCTATCAAATACATTTGTCTTATCACATCAATACACTTATACCCCCATAATACAAATGCCTCTTCAAGGCTATCAAACAAGGCATATGGCTTCAATGGAGCACGTACTCCATGAACAACAAAAACCCTCTCCAAGAGGAGAATCTCTCAACTTCAATGTTGAGCCCAACTAACCCATTTACCCAAGGCTTCTCTTCCCTCCCAAGGGTGAGTGAAGCCTTCACACCCATGAACAAATTCAACATTCAAAACAAGCAATAAGATCAAGGAAGGAAACCAAAAGAATACATGAAATTCATTGCACATTCACAACACAACACAAAGATTACAACAAAAATCCTTGACTCCATAACAACATTCCATACTTGTAGATTCACTATGAAATACTAAAATAAAATGGTCATGATTGAGCACCAACCTTGGTCCAAGCTAAAGGAAATGATAGTTGATGAAGAGCTACCTTAGTCTTCCTCCAAACCCTAACTATCTCTAAACTTAGAGAGTGGGTGAACACCCCACTAGTTTTTCCTAGACTCTCTAATAAGGCCTTCCCACTAACTATTTTAGCAAAGACACCAAGCCATTTCCTCTTACAAACTTGTCTCCCTCTAAATTTGTTATATTTGACTTAGAGGAAACATGGGAGAAAACACATGTGACAACTCCAATTTCGATTTGATGGAAGAATGCATGGGTAAAGGGCCCCCCTAGGCTGCCTAGGCACTATTACGGTCAAAATTAGGTCCCTAACATGTTCTACTATCATATGGGAAACTTATTTTCACATAAAAGACACTTTGGGACCACCTAATGACCTCTCAAAACCCTAGTCAAGTCAAATTTCGAATTTCCTTTGATTGTGACCCATCCTACCCCTTGTCAAGTGGGTTTACTTATTCATTAGCAAGGTAATTAGTTTTAGGGTAAGATGACACCATGACCAAAACCCTAAATGACATGTCATTACACACAAAATCCACAAGTGTCAAGTGACACCAAAAAAAAAACACATTCCACATCTCCATGACATGTCCCTAATGCATATTTATGATTACAAATCTTCCACATACAAGAAAACATACATTTACGATATAAAATACTTTTACAATGAGACTTTTGAATCTTCCAAAGATTCACCTTGGTTGAACCATGTTCACATAGGTTTAAAACTTTTTTCCCCCCAAATTTTCCATGGTTCCACTT
This sequence comes from Cupressus sempervirens, assembly GCA_028749045.1. Classification (NCBI taxonomy): domain Eukaryota; kingdom Viridiplantae; phylum Streptophyta; class Pinopsida; order Cupressales; family Cupressaceae; genus Cupressus; species Cupressus sempervirens. Next base: position 559,017,526 of record CM053783.1, read on the forward strand.
GCTACACATTAAACTCAAGCATTAGTAGTCCAAGGAGGTTATATAAAATATATATCATAAATGCACTTAAATTTAAATGTTAAGTAATCCATATTAACATAATTCAATGGAATTCCTTAATCATTTCAAATAAAACCTTCAAAATGTTAGGATATCAAAATTTTCACATCACATTTAATCATAAATCATCAAAAATCAATTGTAACATACTCAATTGTCATGATCAACTTTTATTTCTCAATCATTTCCATATAAAGTTTTTGAAGTGTTAAAATGTCAAAATCTGCATATCAACAATAATTTTCTAATCAAATGATCCAAATAACATTCTGAACCACATCTTATTACATTTCCTATAAAAATGATGAAATGTTGGATCTATATTGCTTAATCAACCATCATGAAAATTAGTTTTGATTACATACCTTAGGTCGAAACCACCAAAATGTAATCATCACAACTTAGTATACTTGATTCAATTAAATACAGTTTGATTACTAACACTAGCTTGTTATCATTATGAGATAATACATGATAAGGCTTATGTCTCAAAAATCACTATTGTTAGGGAATCAAGATGTTTTCATAATCATGTATGCATAGGTTCAAAATCAGTCATTAGGTAAACCCATTATATCTATTAGTCAATATATTATATCTTCATCTTAATCATCATTCACTGTGACAAACTGACTTATTATATTTACATCATGATGAGTTCTACTGAGTAGGCCTTATTTAAATTGATAACAATTTCTGTCTATAATTATTATTAGTACCCACAAGGGTGGTGTTAATTCATCTTTCCATACTAGCCATCCAATTTAATTATCTTAATAGGTCATCAAATATCAGAAACCCATCGACATAGTTTTCTAAGTTATGACACCTCAAGTCTTAATTCCATATGGTCTTAACTTATCAGCCTAATGTAATTCGGACATGATACGTAGCAAAAAAATGACTACAATATACATTATTCTTAATAAGATTTCAAGTTCATTATAAATCAAGGCATAATTAGATTCCAAGACCTTCTTACCATCATTCTATCATAAGGTATGCAGTAATAGTCTAACATTCACAAGAGACAAAACACATCTTATCTCCTTTATTCTTCCTAGAGCTAACCTTATTCATGTTATTAAGATTTATAACAAGGTACTAGGGAACGATCCTTACAACTAGGTCCACCTTGCTAAAGGATTTACAAAACATACAATGAAATATACACCCGATAAAGAGAGTTGCAAAAGACTGTTAAGTCTACCTTGTGAAAAGATTTAACTATTCCACCTATTAGGATGAACCCGTGACTAATCTCTAATCTAAAACTCTAATTTGTTGGTTGAGATTACTTTGGAGTGTAATGATCACCTTGTTGTGATAGATAAATCTTTGCCACTCCTTATACTGCTTGTAGAATTCTTAATTTATACTTCTTCTCTTATTATTTTTGCATCATGTGTTCATCAATATCTTTGGTTTAGATTCCTTTGGAGTGTTATGATCACCTTGTTGTGATAGATAAATCTTTGCTTCTCCTTATACTACTTGTAGCCTTCTTAATTCATACTTTTGCTCTTATTATATTTGCATCATGTGTTCATCAATATCTCTTTTAGATGTGATACAATACATTACATACATACCAATCCAAATTACAATTCATCAAAGTTAGCTACAATACAAGTTTCACCAAAATACACAAAGTTGGCTCAACTACTGGTACTTGGGTTTTGAAGACAAACTCGATGAGGTTCTGATACTCGAAAACCATTGCCAACACTCAACATCTTCACGTGTCAATAAATGTAGAAGCTCGATTCATACTAATCACTTCCAATTAGTCTAAACTCAGTCAACACTAGTGACTCGGTGAATACTGTGAAACTTAGCATATAACTGAATCACTTGGTTGATGCTACAAGATTCAGTCAACACTAACACTACGAGTTCAGTATAAACTGAATCACTTGGTTGATACTTCCTGGCTTGGTCAACACTTGATTTACATCACTAATGCTACAAACTTGGCAAACACTAGAGACCATGGTTTGTACTATGCAACTCAGCTTGTACTGATACACATCAACTCAATAGATACTGCTCGATGTGAATTGAATACTAATTTTGGAACTCGATAGCAGCTATAGAACTTGGTAGAACATGAATTAACTGGTTAACACTGTAAATTGCAAGATAAGCTTGGTAGCTACTAATCATTTGACTGAGTGTTAGTCACCAATAAGAAAACTTGACCATAATGTCAACAATCTCCCCTTTTGGCATTGGTGACAAAAACACTTACCAATCAAAAACTGAATTCTCAAAATTTCAAGTTCAAAACAATCTTTAGTCTCCATCCTATGTATTCAACTCAGTAACATACTCTGTTTTTGACATTTTCAAAATTTATTTTGTAAGAGATGTTTTCTAATTAATTGTACATGAATATTATGTTGCTCCCCCACACATATATACATATTATACTTTACTTACTATATATCTCATATCTTTATAGTACATCTTCTTCCCTTTTTATCTTATCTCATCTTCTTCCCCTTTTTGACATGAATGCCAAAGGTGTATGCTACATGGTAATGCCAAAATATGACAAGAAGTTAGAATGTACCTTCAAAATCAATGTTATGGTCTTGTCTGAATTTTCTTGTAACACCTTGCTTGCATGTAATTCAATCTGTACTTCTGTTGATAACTCCATCACTTGATTAACTATGGAGAAGTTATTATCATGGATGAGAGTTTTGGCATGTGCAATCTATTTCTACAATGCATCTATGTTTGGGAGAATCATGCCTTGGATGCCTTGGATGTGTGGCCCTAATCCTAGCTTCTTCCCTTAATAATTATACTTGCATAATAGTTAGAAATTTGATCTTTGAGTAGTGAGCAGAACTATAGCTCGAGTCAAGTGACAACTAGGGTGCACTTGCCTTCAAGTCCTCATCTATCTCAGATAGTTTATCTTTGATTTCCTGAGTGAAGATAGTTGTATCACATAACTTGTTAACTAATGAAGTAACATTATTTGCATAGGTTTTGAATGAACTAAGAATAGTAGACAGGTCTACTTGATATATTGAGATTTTTTGTGCAACTTGCTCCAATACTTTGTTTTCAAATTTTCTCTTTGCTCTTTGTAACAACTTTTTTTTCCCATTTAGATCCTCATTAAATTTCTAGACAACTTCTGCTAACTAAACCAAAATAGGTTGTGTACTATCAATCTCAGTACTATCAATGTCTTCTTCTTTACCTTTGTCCTTGCTTATAACTTTAGTACTCGGTTGAGGCTTTCTCTCAACTATCTTTGTACTTATTATTTGTATACTAGAAAAACTAACAACAGTAAAAATAGAAGGGTTAGCAACAAAAGTAGATATTGTAGTGACAGTAGAAATACCTAGTTACTATGTAACCAAATCTAATGATGGAGGAAGTACTAGTTGCTTGGTAGATGAAGCACTAATCACTTTAGTCAATATAGTACTCATATGAACAAGTGTAGAGATTGGTTGGGTGCATGGTGTTGTAGTGGTTTCCACAACCAACTTGGTAGAAGCTTTATTTGAGCTTGATGGCATTAAATTTTTTCTTATAGAGTGAAGAAATGAGGCTATAACTACTTTTCCAATCTTCTCTTGGTCGGTCTCCTTAATACTCTAAATCTTAGGGAGATTCTCCTCAGTAGCTTCCTGTTCTTTTTCCTCATCATCCAAATTTACTCATCTGTTTCTATATCTTCTTCATCATTATTGTCATTTTATTCCTTGTCATCTTCATCATATATGTCACTAACATGAACAAAAAAATCACCCTATTTATGAAGTTTGTTAATATTCTTTCAGGAAGTTGTAGCTGTCTTCACCACATGTTCAATGTCATTAAACAATATCATGAAAGTGTTGAATTTTCGAGGGAGTTTTTCCTCATTTTTCTTCATGGATTCTTTTACCTGTTTATCACTAAGACTTGACATGAGCTGCCTTAGAGTTTGTTCAAATATATCTTTTGTAGTTTTCCTAGTATTTTCTCATCTAGGCTTTATTCTTTCGATAAGCTCATTGGGAATTTGCTATGCAAGTTAATCAAGTGAGTATTTCCATTTACCTAGTTTTGACATTATTATGTCTTCAACTTGCTTCTTCTCATCTGCATTCCTAGTTTCATATCTAAGATATTTGAAGTTCGCCATGCTAACTCCTACATCAATCTCATTTATTTTTTCTTGAAATGTAGGTAGAGGTCTTTTGAAAATAATATCCTCTACATCTTCTTCACCTAATTTCTATTTCTTTCTTGATCTGGATGCTCTTGTTTTGAATACTATAGTAGATGACTTGGTACATTTGGTTATGATAACCTTACCCTTCTTCCTTACTGGCTCTTCTTCTTCAGATTTAGTTTCTTTTGCCTCATCTTCTTCCACATCAACTCCTTTTCCTTCTTTCAACAAGAGAGTAGAACTTGCTTGCATCAATTTTTCTATCCTCTTCTTTCCTTTGTTGACTTCTTAAGGAAGCTTAATTTCAAGTTCTATTCTAGCTTTGGCTTCATCAAAAGTACCAAAATATGTGGCCTTGGGATCTATAGGTTCTTTCAATAGTGCCTCAACAATATCTATAGTGTCATGATTGTTAACCTCATAGATTAGAGGATTAACTGATGCAAATGGCAAGGTACTAACAAGGTAGATTGGGAGAGTGCAACCTACAAGAACAACCTAACAAGGTTTGATAGCCCAAATAATCAAGAGGACATCAATCAACATATGACTAAGCAATAATAAGCATACAACACTCATAACCAATATCGATATGGAGGAATAGAAATATGTTATGATAATGATTAAGTGAAAAAATGAGAAACTTTGAGATTTATTGAACCAATGAACCATATTATTATACTAGATCATGCACACTGACTAGTGAGATTATTACTATTGGCATCCAATAAGGAGAATATTATAATAAATAACTAAAGACTGATTAATTATTGAATGAAAGGATGCAAATCTAACAAGGAAAAGGTGCATCTAGAAATGATCATAAAGGGATACAATTTTCATTATTAAAAAATGTTATACTAACTAATATTATTGTTAGAAGACTTGTAACAGAAAGGTGCGATTAGCAAAGGAAATGAAGGGACACGAGACATGTCCCATACAATGGCACTCCTCACTCAAGGATGCAGGTATAAGAAAGCTTTTCCATTGATCATTTATAAATACAATACAAATTATTCAAAACACAAAACAATTTAACACAAATGTCTTATATTCATTTAAAGAGGTTCTTCAAAATCTATTTCTTCTTTCAATCATTTTATCTTTATTATTCCTAGCTAAAAGAAATGACTATTTCTAAGTTTTGAATCTCCATGAACAGTGCACAACTTTTATTCAACAGAGGTATGAAGAATACTCATGATAGATAGTCATTGTCAGTACACTCCAGAATACAATTAGCTGTCTTGTTCTCATATGTTTTGATTGTCTCCAAGTAACGAGCACACTCTTCCACACTGCAATCTCCAAACAACAATCCTAACTAAAGAAAAAAAAATTCTCCCATTTAAAAGAAAATAAAATAGTTTTTCATTCATGTTTGACCCTATGTTCTAAGTGTTCCTTGGTGGGGTACTACAAAGGATCCATGGTGTCTTCCTAGGCAAGTCTGCAAGAGGTTGGAACACAGTAAATTAGAAGAAAATTCTAGTAACAAATGTATAATGTATAGTAATATTAAAACTTGGAAGGATTGCTACTGAAGAGGCAAAACTGATGCTAAAGATAACAATCTAATTTTGGAAGGTGAATTAAAAGTGATTGCAATAGATGATCTAGTACTCAATTATGAAGTATTTTCCAAGATTTCAGAATTTGTGGAAAAACATTCATGTGAGCCAGTATTTTAAGAAAGAAGCCCCATTTTATACATTTGTGAAGTTGTATATTAAAATTGTTACTCAGCATTTTGACTTTTACTAGGTTTGAGGATGAGTCTCTTTAACGAAAAGGGCATGTTGTTCTTAGACACAAAATAACATTATACTTGTTTTCTAGCCTATAGCCCTAGTTCACAAAAATGAATCTCTTCTTTTCAAAATTCAATTGATAGAACCACCATTGTTTGAGTACTCTTTCTTTACATTTAGAATTTGTAGCTGCAATTTATCTTAGGAGAGCATGTACTTCCCATATTTTGCAAATATGGTGTTGTTTGATATTTTTTTGCAATTCATTCTATGAATTTTTAAGGAACTCCTTAGAATCCACACTATGAAGGAAAGAAAACAATATTCAAAACTAAAATGAAAACCATTTATTTCATTGGTAAATAGCAGGGAATACAGTCCTCTAATGGTAGAAATGTTAGCTCAAGGTGAAAAAGGCTTCTAAGATGCAAGCAAGATGATTAAAGAATTTTTTCATTCTTGATAGATAGAATCATACCTCAAAAATCCATCCACAAGTTCAATGAGAGGTTCCCAAAAGCCATGCTTTTCATTGTATGACCTTGTCACTAATGACAGATTTACTGTTGATTTACTCATGAGCCTAAGATCATTACAATTTTGGCCATGAAATAATTGCAATTGAAATATGTTGAAAAGTAGGCCTAAGTGGGTTGGCCTAAGGGTCAAAAGAAGAAATCAAATTTCACTTAATTACAAATCAATTAGCTTATGCAAGTTTGGCATCATGGTGGTTGTACAATTTTTAAAAACTTAATCCTTAGACCATTTGAGCCTAACATCAAGGGACATGAATTTAGGACTTAAACATCTATAAAGGTTGGATGTTGAAATTCTTGGAACATCCAAAACAATTCCATAAGCATATAAGAAGAGTAGATTAGCGAGTTCCACCTTGGAGGATGATTTTGGAAAAGAAATTAGAGATCAAGATATCTAAATTCAAATGGATTTAGTGTTTAACTTAGAGTTTATAAAGCAATATTATATTTGGAGGGTTCAAATGCTTGTAGATCTGAGTTTAGAAATGTAGCATTTTGTTACAAGCAACAAGGTAAGTGTTGATAAATATTTTGTGGGAATCATAGGTCTGGAGTTGTTACTAGGTGTTGGGATAGTCATAGGTCTGGAGATTCAATCTAAAGGAGGATTATATTTTATGACAAGGAAGGTCATGTTAGGGCTATATGAAGGTGTTGGATCCATTGGAAGGATCAGGAAATGTTTGGAAAGATGAGTTTGGTAAAACCCTTGGTTTAGGTACCTAGGAAGGAGGGTTTGTTGGTTGGGTGTGTAAATCTTGATGGAATCTCCTATGAATTTGAAAATCCTTTGTTTTGGATGACAAGACAACTCTGTTTGAGGTCAAATGGTTTGTGAGATGAGATATGTTAGTGGTTGCTTTGTAATAGAAGGGCTAAAAGAGGGTTAATTGTGGGGCAGTATTGTTGGTTTGGGCATTTGGTCCAAGAGAGTAGCATGAGCATTTGAGGTATGTTGTCTAGAATCCAAAATGGTATCTAGATATGGTCTTAGTTTTCTGAGAGTTTAGGGAAAAGTGAGAGAAAAGTGTGAAAAATTGATTAGGTAGGGCTAATTAGGAAATATGCCTAGTGAAGGGCTTGTAGTGGGTTTTTTGTATCAGATAATAAGATGAGCATTTGGTAACCTTGGAAATAGATTAGTACTAGTCTTGCAACAACAACACCAAATAAATCTCAAATGCTTCGAATGTATGAGGATCACATGGATGCAATGATAGCTAGGTGGACTATTTGTAATCACAAGAGATGAGCTCTTGTAAACCACTACTCTTGCAATTGTTTCAAGATTGGTACTAATTAAACATCACATAATTTGACATGACAAAAAATACCACCTAGTTGTTAATGAAGGAACTCAACAGATCTATGATCAATGGTTCATAGGGCACATAACTTGTTGAAGGTTTTGCAAATGGCATGGCAAGCTAAGAAGGCTTAATCTTGGGAAAAACTTTATGGTCAAGGAAATTTGAATCATCACAAAATTGAGTAGGAAAACCTTCTAGGAAGTTACAATACTTCAACCTTGTAAGTGTCACCTCAATGCAATGGGTACTAAACAAACAATTTAAGTTGATGAGAAATGGTTGTTATGAATTCAACTTGTAAGCATCACCTCAATGCATTAGGTATTAAATAAACAATTCAAGCTGATGAGTATGGGTTTTTATGAACATGTATGTCAATTATAATTCAATTCAATAGTCTGGAACATGTATGTCATAGTCAATTTTTAGCAAGTTCAATTGACTGGCTAGAATAGATTGTATGCTCTAGAGGTAATGAAATTCCCCTCCAAATTTACTCACATGTCAAGCCTGGAAGAGATGTTTTTTTGCAGAAGCCATTACCCACACTTGAACAGTTGAGTCTGGGAAATAATACCTGGTAAAGGCATCTAGAATTGGCACATTAGAAGTACAAAGGTTGGCATTGATTGTAGATGGAAAAAACCTAGAAATGGCGTCCACTCTCATAGCTACAAACACAACTTGCACACTCCAAATGTAGATTGGTCCATAGAAGATACTGCTACCAAAAAGTCAATAATTGGCATCAAACTGGAAATAATTTTTCAAGCACCAAAATAACATGTATTTTTGACTCCAATAATGGAGCAATTATGATTCCAAGTGATGGTGATTCTCAACGTCTAAATGCAGATTGAAAGACACCCACATTAGATGGGATTGGGCAGCAAACAAGCCTTAAATTTGCTATCGAAAATCCCTCCTCAACCACAATAAGAAATAGAAAGAGGAGACTCCCAACAAGCAACCTTCTTCCTAGTTAAAATGGGTATTAAACAAACATGTTCCACTTACCTCAACATGACTGAATTTCTAGTTGGTTCAGAGAGCACAGATCTATCTTCACTCTTTAGGAGAGCTAGCTTTCTATTGATTCCATCAAATTTCAAAGTAAAATCTCCCACCCTATCCTTAAAAATTTAATTCTTGCCTTCCTCTCCACCATAACAATAAATTAGGGTGCATGAAATGAAAAACCTACCTTCCTCTCCACCATAACAATGAATTAGGGCGTGTGAAATGAAAAACTTGCCTTCCTTTCTGCCATAACAATGAATTAACTTTTTTCATTTTAACATAATGAACCCGTGTTAGTCAAAATTTTGACCAACACGGGCATGGTTTCTTAAAAAAAAAGACATTTTTCCTTGCCTATTGCGACCAATTTGACTGAATTTGACCCCATTTTAATAAATGGTCAAAAAAATTGGTCTAAAAATGGGGTCAAACGTACTAGTGATGCAAACTAGGCCTCTTAATAGCAGCAAATGTATAGATAATAGTCAAGCACATACATAAAATCTCTAAAAACTAATTACATGTCTCTTGGTCAAAGGTGACAGTAGTTGTCAAACCAACACTAGAAGACCCTCCTCCTATAGTTGATATTGTCGGGGAAGCAATATTCATGATGGCTCTCAGGAGTTGGGATTTGGCAATAGAAGGATCACCAACCATCATCATGTTTATGACCCTACAATGAAATTGATAGAAATGCATGAGCTCAACAACCATTAGAAAGAGAAGTATATTGAAAGTATGAAATCAAGGGTTTTACCCTCTCAAATGAGCTCCATTCTTCATATTCTTCTCAACACTCCCTAGTAGCTGCAATACAACAACTTTCTTTATCCAAGCATGCCAATATATTGAAGGTACAAGTGACTCTACCAATAGACTAAATGTATCCTGCTTATTTCCTATTTTCTTGATTTTTTTATGTCATCACCTAAAAAAATTGGGGTATTTATCTCTTTATTGAGCTTAAACACATTATTGGCAACAACAATAGTCCTGCATTGAATGGAATGCTAAATTGTATTGTAATTGGCTTTGCAAGAAAATTGTTTAGGCTTTCCAAGATAGCCAAATATGGGACATTACATAACTACTTCAATCAAGAAGGAAATGCATACAAAAGTAGCATGACATTTCTGCAAAAAATTATAAGCTACCAAGAGAGCATATAATGTAGTCGATCAAACCAGTTACATGTGGCAATTCATTAACAAGTCAAACATTTATTTAGATGAAAAAAAACTCTCTTTTCACATGGTAGGACCATCTCTCTGTATATTTTTTAAAAATTGCCAATTCTAGAAGGCTTTTCAATGCATATAATATATGAAAGGTCATAATAGGAAAAATTTAAGCACTTTGGTCCAAGAACTTACTTTGCAAGAGAATAGTAACGTTGCATGATAGGTCCATCTAAGGCATCAGCTATGCTAAGACTCTCTCCATCCTTAGCACCCACAAAAGAGAAATTCTCTAGCAAGCTAAGAAACTTTACTCCTGCTACTACTGCCTCCTATAAGATAGTTCTGGGAAAACTTGCATTCATTAACAGATAAAACTACAAGCTATAACTAACTTCTTTATCCAACATTTTGAAAAAAAACCATGTGTGTGTCATTGAATTAAAACTAAAATAGTTTTTCTAATTGAAAACATTCTTCATTTACAAAAACATAAATGCTTAGAAAATCACTTCTTTCTTGTCAGATATGAATATCCTTAAAAAAAATTGTACAATATAAGCATTATACATACTAGGGATATTGGATTTAAGAACAAAACCAAACTTATTATGTCTTGAATGTTGGATCTACTTCTAGACCCCCATTCAACACAAGAAGAAACTGATGCTTGTTGACATCTAGAATGGGAACCCATTGTAAATATTGATAGATTCTGTCCTTAATTCTAAAAATTCTAATTAAAAGTGAAAATTCATATCCATCCCCTTTTCCCTTATGCTTTAAGCCCACTTTGGTAGGGTGTCATAAATGCAATAATTAGCTTGCAAATGGCCTATTCATGTGTAAATTTGGCTTATATTGTGATCCCTGTCATCAGTTATTCTAGATTTTCATCCCTGATCCCTAAATACCTTAATCAACTCCCTAGATCAAATCTGTAGGTGTAGACTTGATCTAGCTATTCCACAATCACAAGACTTGATCCCTAATTTTTTTGAATTCGAATTCAGATGTCCCACCTTTCTGACCATTCACTAGTTGTTGTGCCCCACTTAGCATTTTTTAAGTCAAATTGTGTGTTTGATCATTGTATTTAAGAACATGCATTCATTAAAATGAAAATGAACCTGGGATTGATGGATCATGGATTTTGATCTAAAATGTTGGATTAAAAAAATACACAGTTAAATTCAGAAAAATAATTGCTAGACTGAATCTAGGAACAAGCCCAAAAATGCTCCAATCTCGTGCTTTCGGCTAATATATGCATCTTCCATTCATAACAACCATGCCTAGAGAAAAGAAACCCTATGACCAGAAAATATATAACAACAGCCACACCCTTCTAATCTCCCAACAATTTGGATTTGATAACGTACAAAGAACCCTTCAATCAAGCCCCATCATAGTGAATACCCTAAAAATCACATTGCAATAGCAGGACCAATGATAAGAGAACCACCACAAAAATACTCACTACAACTTATAAGAAGTGAAATACTAGTCAATCAAAGTTAATATTGGTAAAGGATGTGAATATTTGGAACTCCACTAATCAAATCACCCAACTCCAAATGTCCTATATTGGAAACTCATGGCACAATGCTACCAATTTTCTTTCAAGCTAGAGGACTTGCTCTTGCATCCTACTCAAATATTGCCGTGATGCAAGCTCTATGGACTAGCAATGAATGATTTGTGATTTCTCCTTGTGAATTCTTCACTTTAAAGACAACCTCAATAGAAATAAACAAGAAGAATTAGTGTGCTTGAATCCTCATTTGAGTCATCTTCTCCATGAGTAGTGAAGTAATTTCCCAATGAGATAAATGAACTTCTACACTGAACCTAGCAAACTTATAACTTCAACAGTTCTCTTTTATTTCAATGCCAAAATCTCATCAATTGAAATGATAATTAATAAATCAAACTTAGCACACAATCATTATTTGAAGCAAAATGATAGCCCACAAATAATATTTATCAATCATCAGATAACTTGCAATACTTTCACCCACCATACCACATTTCATATCGTTTGACAATATATAATGTTACTTAACTTCTAACTTACCAATAGTCCGACAATGAAGCACATTGCTGAACACTAAAATGAATCTACACCAAAGATGAATTTGGGTTTCCATCCAATCCACTACGAAAACTTGAAGGTTTTTGCCCTCAAGTTTCAAATAGGCAAGCCAAATGCTCGCAAACTTTTCCAAATAAAGATATCAAACCAAGTATAATCAAGAACCTCTCATTCTTTAGTAGCATATCTCGGTGACTTTTCATTTTCCCTCTATCTGTCTCTTAATATTCTTTTTCTTTGTCTCTTTATTATTCATCTCTTGAAAATTAAAATGACTATTAATTTTTTTCACTAAACTCAGTTGAAGTCCTTTTATTACTTTATTAAATGATTGATTTAATTTGTAATCAAATTTGATATAATTTGACAACTTAAAGCTTAATTATCTAAATTATTTCTATTGTCCCAAGAAGGGGACATAATAGCGGTACTACACAAATTAACTTGTAAGGGATCTTTTACTATTCATAGTTTCACACCTCTATTATGGGGTTATTTTTTTTCCTTATAATCTCAAATTCACTTAAATGTTGTGAGGTGAATGCCCAAGAATTTGAAAGGGAGCTTTTGTTTGAAATTGATTTTCTTAGACAGGCATAACCTTTAATAGGGAAATACCAGGTTAGAATCAAAATGGAAATGCCTCTTTTACATGTGTATCTTAATGAGATGATAAAATTAGAGTCTAAACTGCATGGACTCTAGTATGTGCTTCAACGAGAGCATGGATTTCAAATTTCACATTTTCAAATTTGTTCTTCCAAATTAGATTTTCATATTAACACTTTTGTAACATGCGTTATGTTTCAATGTTACAGTTTACAAATTTTTGAATCTTGTTTACTATATTTTCTTGCTAGTTGCTTTTCTTTCTTATTAGTAAGGTCTTTATGTTATTTAGTGATTTTCATCCTTTTTAATCCTCTTTTTGTAGGATAAGAATTATTCTTGTTGGCTTTTTTGGTCAATCCCAATTCAATGCTTATACTATGTGAATAAATGTTTACAATTTGTGAATCAACACATATTGATCAGCACTTCCACACTATCATTTAGTCCTTTTGTGCTTAGGGATTTTTTCTATATCTTTTATTCTATTGTATTTTTTTTCTTTTTTTAATTTTTTATTTGTATAAGCTAACATGCTATAATAACCCTATTTCATAAGTTAAGAGGAACAAGGCTAAAGGCCACTAAATTTTACAAGAAGTCACAAAAAATAAATTTCAAGAAGGAAATTGAGAGGAGAAATCAAATATTGGCAATATCAATGAATATTCAAGCAACATCAATTTGTTTGCCAACCTAAACATAAAATAATTACAAATAGAAGTGATTGGTGTTTTACAAAGGAAGCAATTAAAGAAAGTTTAATTAAAGATTTAAACTATATTGTTAGCCGACTACCTTTGGCATCTCATTGCCCAAGTTTTTAGATACATTTGCAGTAACATGATAATGATTATGTGAAGGTTGAGTGAGTCTTTAAACAATATGCTGGTCCAAACATAATAGTGATTGCACTTTATTAAGGAAGAGCATTATTGAGGCAGCAACATATGATTAATTGTTAAGGTAGCAGTTAACTAAAAGTAGCGACCTTTATTAATTGAAGTTAAAAAAATTGGTAGGCAGAATTTGTGTTTACAGTGGCAGTTTTTCCAAAGGGGCTTAGATTATGACTAGCAATTAGTATAGATGGTTTAGTAACTGTCCTCAATCTGAAAATATCAAAATTCTGATTCATTTGGAAGTTTTTTTGTACTTAAATTAGATTTTTTGATTTTTTAGTATTCTAAAATTTTAATTTTCAATTGCATACTTTGCAAAATAATGGAAACATAATAAACTAATGTTGATAATTATAGAAGAGCAAATACATGCAAAAAGTAAGTTTTTAAAAAATTTATTTGGATCAGTTATTTGGATTCAGTACATACCAGGACTTATTAGCATATATCTGATTTATTAAGTATTTGCTAAGTTTAACTCTGAAAGTTATAGATCTGATATCCTCTCTTGAACAGCAACGGACAACTATTTTCTTCTATTGCCTAGTATTGTCAGGCAACTCAAATCCCACTAAAATTAAAATATTAACACAAGACAAACTAAACTAATAACAAAACATAACTACTCTTATTAGTTAGGTTTCTTGTTCATGCAGAAGATTCAAAAATACCATAGGCATGCAACTTAATCAATTAATTTGTTTGTGCAGTTAAGAAGCAACTTTGCACTGAGACATAAATCTTTTTCTAGTATGACCTTAAAAGCTAAAAGTTAGAATTATGACAATCCTAAGCACATTAAAATGATTACACTAAGTTATTAGATGGTAAAATGATGATTTCTTCAGTTAATGCTTCATGCTCAAAGACTATAGAGATCTCAATGCCCTTTTTATGCCCAAAAAATGGCTTTCTGTAGTCTATAATTATTATCAAAAATAAATATTTTATTTTTTTCCATATTTAACGATGATGTATGTAGCCATGTGATCAAGAAATGTACAGATCTGATATGAAGGCTTTACAAGGATTTAAATGATTTTAAGATAGCAAAACCAGCAAAATAGATGTTTCCTTCTTTGTTGTTTGCAATGTAGGTAAGGAGTAAATTATGTCCACAAAAGATGTTCTACAAAACTGCCAAAAATTAGAATTGATGCTTCTAGGAATGAAGTCCAAACTTGATACATAAAAGAGATTAATTTTAACTTTTGACATTGGGATACTAGCATAGAAGAGAACATTGTTCCAAGTCATGCAAAGTCCATTAAGGATTGTTCGGAGGGAGGCATATTCTCAAGCATGAAATATCATAGAATTCATTGAGGAGAGGGCATCACCGTCCAAGCAATACCATACAAGGAAATTGAAGAATGGGTCCCTTGCACTTGCTACCAAGTTCAAAAGATAAGAAAGAGCAAGGGAAAAAATGACCATCAAAGAAAGAACAAGGAAAAAATGCCCATCAAACCAATGGAAGAGAATTGGATGTAATGATTCCTTGGATTGAAACGAAGTAGTCATGTACAAGTTATACAACTGCATTGAATACAATCATGGAACAAATGATAATGAAGAGATGAAAGAATAAGAAATCACTTTTGGTAGATGTAAAGGCAATGAATCTAAAGAGAAAACAATTCAAACTCTACCTTGTGCATTCAGCCTTGCTGTTTCCAAATCTAAACTTCCAAAAGATTGATCACCTCCTTTTCAAAATATCAAGTTTCCAACTCCAACTGTGAGCAAGCTAGGGCAGAACCAGGGCATCCAATTATTTTTTTGGTGATGGCGCATCAAGTATCCAACTCCAAAAAAACATCCCATGTGTGAAAAACAACAAACATGAAATTTTTTTATTTTTTACATCTAAGCCCCCCATTTCAACCAACATGGGGCTTAGTTTTTTTATTAAAAAAAAATTGCCTTCTACATTCTGACCAAACTAAACTTTTTTAGTTGATGGTCAAAAATTTTAGTAGAAAAATGATGTCAAATGTAGTAGTGCAAATGCAAGAAAAAACACATAGACAACACAAGCTCGGCTCTGGTGGTTACTCAAAACTTGTTGCATGAGTAGTAAGTATTAGTAAATAAGAAATAATATAAAAATATTTATAAATTGCAATCAATTCAGTTTTGATGAAATTATGCAACAAAATTTTATGATACCAAGAAAAAATGTAGGGTGCAAAGTTCAAAAAGAACTCTCAGAAGAGGAGAAGAAATTATCCTACAACCATGGCTATGGAGTTGTGGCTCAAAGATTGCAAGATGAAATGAGCTTGCAAAATTTTGTTGATGGATCCATTGTTGTATTTAAAATTGAATACTTTAACATTTATGATTTTTGATGTTAAATTTCAACATAAAATAAGTATTTTTTTTAAGTAAGAAAATAATTACAAAAATGTTCATGACATTCGAATGTAGCATGGTGGCAATCTTGGTACATCGTCCATTCTGATGTGCTTCACAGTGGTCAAGGTATACAATTGGTAATTGAAACTTGATTTTAAAATTCCCATTGAGTCAAGAATACTAATGCAAAAGCAGATCCATTATTGCACACAAGTGTGAATGGCATTTCGAATCTGGTAACAATGTGTTCCTCCCAGAAGTCCATGACTACCTTAGCAATGCAATCTAAAATTTTTTGCTTCTATCCATCTCGTACCATAATCCATGGCTATGAGAATATAAGTATGTCCAGTAGATAATGGTGACTTGATAGGGCCTATAAAATCTATCCCCCACTTTGCGAAGGGGCATACCTCATACACTAGATGTAATGGCATTGATGGGTGCCTTTCTCTATGAGTGCTATTTTGGTAGATATGACAAGAACGTATGTGCTCAAAAGTATCTTTGCATATTATGGGCCAAAAATAACCTAATCTTAAAATCATATGAGTAATGGATTCTTCCAAACCATGTCTTGTACCATACTTATCGTAAAACTGCTCTAGAACTTCCTTTGCTTCCTTGCATCCTAAGCACTTCAGATAGATTCCTTCATAATTCCTTTTATACAACTTCCTATCATCTAGCATGTAGGACTCACATTTCATTTTGAGTCCCCTACATTGTGAACTATTCATCCAACTAGAGCACTAGTTTTGCAAAAGGTAGTAAACAATATCCTGATACTAGACATCTATTACTACACCTTGGCCAATATCAACTTGAGATATTATCATTTTCTTCTACTCATCTGTATTGTTCTTATTTTCAAATCTGAATTCCTTTTCATCCCTAGCCTAGTTATCAGCTATTATTTTCAATAACCCTTGACCTATAACCAGCCACATGGGCTCAATTTCTAAATCAAATTCTTGAAGTATTGCCATCCATTTTCCTTGTCTTTCACCGAGTTGATTTTGCATCAACAATGTCTTTACTGTTGGATTAGGTATGATCACATACACCTTACTTCTTAGTACGTAATGGCAGAACTTTTTAATCCCCTTGATCAAAGCAAAAGACTTTTTTTCAAGGTTGGAATAATTTAATTTGACATTTCTCTGGGGACAACTCATGAAAGCAACCGGTCTTTCATCTTCCTTTTCCTTATTTTACATTAGGATTCTAGCACATGAATTCTCTAAAGAAAAAGAATATATCTTGAAAGGTAGCTCATAGTCAAGACTTACTAGTACTAGGGCTGTGGAAATGGCCACTTTGATATCCTCAAGTGATTTTTTAATTTTTGGAACCCATTCTGTCTTAGCTCCCTTTTTGAGTAAATCATTGAGGGGACAAACTATTTCTACAAATCTGCTTATGAATTTTCATACAAAATTTATTTTCCCAAAGAAAGACTTGAGTTCCTTTTAGCTGTGGGGACATGATAACTTCAAAATGACCTCAACTCTATTAGGATTGATGGAGATCTCAGCTTCAAAAATGATATGACCTAGGAGCTTTCCTTTAGTAACACCAAATGTACATTTCTTAGGATTGAGGGATATGCTATATTTATGACATCTATTGAATACCCGCCTTAAATTAATAATGTGAGTGCTTTGATCCTTTGAAAAGATAGTTAAATCATCCATGTAGATAACTATACACTTATTGACCAATCCCTTAAAAGCTTCATCCATGGCTCGTTGAAATTTAGCACCTGCATTAATCAATTTGAAATGCATTCTTCTGTAGGCAAAAGTTCCCCATTTAGTTGCAGAAGCCATCTTTAGTTGATCTTCTTCATTGACCATCACTTGGTTATATCCTGAATATCCATCTAAAAAAGACATCATCTTTGAACCATTCACAATTTTTAGAACCTCATCCAGTGAGGGTAAAGGTTGAGAGGCTAGGTTCAAGTTACAAAAATCAACACAAAGACAAATTTCTCTAGTCTTCTTCTGTATAAGAACAAAATTAGTCACCCATGTGGAATGGTGAATGGGGAAGATGATCTTAGCATCCAGTAACTTCTTAACTTCTTTTGTTATCAAAGGTTCAATGATAAGATTAACAGGTCTTTGTCTTTGCCAAAAAAGGCTTGGCATCTGGTTTCAAGGGGATATCATGGGTTATAATCTTAGGGTCATACATCTTTAGCTCTTCATAGCTCCAAGCAATAACATCTTTATACTCAGTAAGTAATTTGAGCATATCTTCCCTTTCTTGTGCATTGCACATTTTCCCTATCCAGACCATTCTTAGATCTTCGTTAGTCCCTAAGTTGTATGCATCACACTCATCAATCCCCTTTTCTTAGATGATTCTTTTATTAAGTGTTGATTCATCACAATCAAAGATGCGCTCTAACTCAACCATTCCCTTAGGAATAGTGTTGGCTTTCAAGTTTAAGATCTCATCTTCATCTTCAAGTTCATCATCCTTTGGTTTTTCATCTGGAGTGTCATCAATTTATTACCCTTTAAAATAGCCATCACACATGATAAACTCAAGTATGTGTTGATCATCCTGAAAAACTTGAAAGTTTGCAGTATTATCTGGAATAGATGGAGCAGCAACCAACTTTACTAAAAATATTTTCAATTGCGTTCTTTCGACTAGTTGTAATGCACTTGCTAAAATAGCAAGAGTATCTACTACCATGTTTTTCCTCCTTGGGATGGACCTTATGTTCAAATCTTTAAAATCATCCAGTAAATCCCACACTCTTTTCCTCTAAGCAAGTAACCTTTTGTCATTGCAAGAATATAGCAATTTAACTTGTCGTATAACCAACTGAGAATCTCCCTCGATTATTAGAACTGTAATTCTTTTCTCCAATGCAAAGAGAAGTCCTTGTATCAACACTTCATATTTTTTAGCATTTTTAGTACATCTAAACTATAATCAATATGTTGCATTAAAATACTTACCTTTTGGGTTGACCAATTCTATACTTGCACTAGCCCCTAATTTGCATCTGGAATCGTCGAAGTGAAGTGTCCAAATTGGATCCTCCTTAGGTTTTCTAACCTTATGTGTGTTTTTCCTTAACTTTCTTTCACTTGAGTGTTAAATGATTGTTTCTTGGGAACCCATTGTAACTTTCTTTGGGGCAGACTTGATGATTATCCATTGTGAATTCTTGATAGAGGAAGTGTATGCTTTTGTTGTTTGTCTTGAATTTCCCCTATCAGTTCTTTGATTTCATCAACTTTAGGTTTAGGATGAATGACTACCGAAGTCCACCCTTGACCTTTCATGTACTATCTTTTTCTCTTAACCTTGATCATTCTTGGGGGAGGAGAAGATAAACCTCCACCATCTGAAGATGTATTCACTAAATGACAAATTTAGATCTTTGATTTCTTCTTCAATCTTTTCAACATATTCATATGAGTTTATGTGACTTTGATTTTCCACAAGTTCATCTTCCAAAATTTAATCATCCTTGTCTTGCATCATGTGTGTTAACACCTTTGAAACTTCCTCTTGGCATGATGAGCTTTCAAATTTGGAGTGAGTAACTTTATGCAATCGGTAGAATCCTAGAAAAAGTAAGGCACTATGGTTGGCCTCTTCTCCTAAACATTGTAAATTAGCCCATACTATCTATGAATTGTGTCACAATTTTGTCCTTTGGAATTGGTATCTTGAGTTCTTTATCTAGATTACTTGATATTTTGGTCAGAATTGTATCAAATGTCATCACTTGGTATGAGCCCAAATCTGATTGTAGGAATGTGATCTCATTCAGAGCATTGTATTCTATAATCATTGCTTTTAATTTGGGTTATGCATCTATCTTGATTTGATTGTTCAATCCCTTCCATGGTAACCATAATTGGGTGAAGTCCATAGAGAACCATCCCCTTAGGCATTTTGTCCATTCTCTACTCAATAGTAACCCATATGTCTCTGGAATATCAACCACATGTATATCAATAACATCTTGAATCCAAGGATTGATTTTCAACTACATTTGAACATCTTTCAATATGTCGATGATTTTCACCTCTATTTTTTCCAACTGTATCACTACTGACCCCTAACCTTTGTGCTATTAATAGTGGCATGACATTACATGAGTCTCTCAAATCAATCAAGTAATTGTGAAGATTCTTCCCATATATTCTGATACTGAGCAAAAATGGGGGCATCTCCACCTTGTCTTTAAACATAGTGGGCATTGCTTCCACAATATTAACCTATTGAGATACTGTCCTCTAAGGGATAGTGTTCATATTATGGGGGGTCTTTGTATGATCTAGAGTCTTCATGAGTGTTTTTCATTGTCATGGACAATTTTGCAACGTGTCAAACATGGACATATTGGCCTTGGTTCATTTCAAGTCCTCTACAACATTATACTTTTCTGTAGACCAAGCAAGGTTTTTTAATATTGTGGTTATATTTGCTTGGTTCTAATTTTTTTTTCCTCCATATGGTGGCCTAATTGGTGTTAGATTGTTACTCATTCTTGGATCAGGAGGAGTTGGTTGTAAAGCTAGAGGAATTCTATCTATCATAGGTTCCTTTCTACTTCTCAGATTATATGTATTTCGATTTTCATTGCCAAAAGAAAACATCTCTTCATGCTGAAGGTGAGGTTCTTAGCTAAATGGAAAAGAGAACTCTTCACTAGCTGGTTGTTCTACCTACACATTCTATATAGAATCATAGGATTCTAATAGCATAGCATTAAGCTGTATAGGAGGAGTATTTTCATTTACTTGTGAACTTTGAGTCATCTCTTGATTTCCATTATAGTACGATCCATTGTTATTAGATACATTTTGACCACTGTCATACTAATTAATATCTGTAGACTAAATATTGTTATTGTTATTGTCTGTAGGAATACTTCCATTATTCGAACAGGTGTTCCACTATTGGTTCTATCTTTGGAAGCCATTATCACAATTAGGAGGATTGAAATTGTTCCCCCCATTCTTGTTTCCTACATTGTTGTTCCCATTATTGTTATTGTTTCAACTAAAGTTCCTGTTATAATTTTGGCCATAATTGTTGTTGTAAGGACTAGCATTGTTCCTTTGGTAGTTGTTATTTTGTCCTTGTGACAATCTTAGATGAGCTAGTTTGTTGTTCATTTGTGACATAGTCTTTTTCATCTAACCAAATTCTAAAACAAAGCTATTATCTGCTTTAGCAGGCACTCCTATCTTTTGCTCAAAGAAGGAAGCTTTTGGAGGCTCATACCCTGGATATGTTAGACCGAGGTTTTGCAAAGAAGGTGCCTATTGTAATGGAATAGGATTCATAAGTATGAATTGACTAGGCATCATGGGTACTCTGACAGGGTATGTTGGCATGGTTGTGATCACTTGAGCTGGAAGCATTAATCCTCCTCCATTAGGATTAGCTTTCTTAGTGAAGGTAATTGCTTCTACAAAGACTTTATCCAATGTGTTGATATTTACTATAGGAAGTCTTCTTAGAAAAAAAGCAGTGAGATGGTCCATAGCATTCAAATAATTCTGAATAGTAGCTTCAACTAGTATAGTGTATGTTGATTCTAGTTTGTGATAGGCCATGTGAAAGTGATGGTTGAAGTGTGAAACCATCTCAGCTAGGTCCCTTTTGATTGATATGAATTGTTGATGTATCATAGCTGGGTTGATGAAAGTTTTGAATTGTTCCAAGAACAATTTTTTGAAAGTGTCCTAATCTCCAATACATCCAGGTGGCAAATTAACATACCAATTAAAGGAAACTTCCCCCAAAGAGTAATGGAATAAATGGAGAGCCACATCCTTGTTGGCAATCTATTTTCAATTACAAATTTCTTTGAATACTTTGATATGGTCTTCAGCAGTTCGTGCTTCTCCTTAAATAAACCTTGGGCAAAACTTCTCAAGATTCTTGGGAAGGACATGGAGTGCACCTCTCAAGTTGATTTGTGAGTCTATAGCATTTTCAAAAAAGACCATTGGAGGATTTGATGGACCTAATGGTGGTGGTTGTGGAGGTGGAACTATTTGAATATGTGGTGGTCCACTAGATGGTTGGAGTGGAGGTAAAGTTGAAGAAGATGATGAAATATTGAATGGAAGTGGTTGAATTTGAGATATTCCTTTGTCACTGCATGGTTTGCAAAAATTGGTAAGCTCAAGGAACTCATGTGAACTTGGTGAAGATCTTAACACTTGTTAAAATGGAGATTCAGGCTCAAAACCCTTTAGTTTGAATCAATTCTAGAAAGAGTGCACCTCTACAGAAGTACACTTTCTCACAAAATGAGGTGCACCACAAAATTTGGTGCAGTAACACACCAGCTCTAACTCACTAGCATAGTAGTTGCACCAGCTCACTAGTGCACCAGAATTTCTCCAAAAACTTAGAAAATTTTTGAACTTTTAAAATGTGTAGAATTTAGAAACTTTGGTAGATTTTTCTTTCTATTCCAAAAATCAAAATGGTGGCCCTCCTTCTAGCACCACTTCTATTGAGTTGTCATTATGCACAATGCTAAATGAAAGGAATTCTTTTAAACTCCTCTCTTGAAAAGTCAATCTTGTGAATCAACTCCAATGTTTCGAGAAATCTTGCAACCTATTGGAATCCACTCAGTTGAAGATAAATGTTTTTTTTCACAAGGATGCCTTTTCTGGTTTGTTTGATTTTGGATGAGACATAGAACCAGTTCGTTGTTTAAAAATTAAACATGCAAAAGAACTATGTTTTTATATTTTTTTGTTTTTCAATGAATGCAATCAGTGATGCAACTAATATGAATTCTTAATTTAACAAAGGATTAGTAAAGAAAATAACATGAACTTTAAAGCAAATAACATGAAATTAAAATCCTAATGGATATAAGCTATGGAAACAACACGTCTGCAAGTTAAGCTTTCAAAGAAATTGGTAGGTAACCAATGAAAATAGGAGTAGTGCTTCCTTGATTCCACTAATGCAATCATTGATGGGAAACTTTAATAATCGTATGATGTTCCACTCTTCATCAAATCGTAAGGCCATGGAAAGTGCGCTCATGTGAGACAAAGAGTTATGTAGCTACAATTTGGTGATTTCTTCTTGAGATAGATATGTCAGTAGAATTCATCAACCTATAGCAAAAACTAGAACTAAGAGATCGCACAACTAGAAACAAAGGAATAAACTTTCGGCTCAATCACAATTCGATGAACATACATTCACAAAATAATGACACATTTAGGCAAGAATCACTACACTCCAAATGCAAGCACCAAAAGCATAATATTATTGCAAAATAATAGCGGCCTTGAATATATATTACAATCCAGTATTTATAGCAAAACATCTCCTCAATTTGTATTGAGAGTAAGAGATATCTTCATGCAATAATATGCTTTAAAATTAATAAAACAAACTAATTATATACAAACTAACAATCTAACTAGTGCTTAGTAGGACTCCATCCATTTTTTATTCATTAATTAGATGCATGAGGCTTTACATGTCATAAACAAAGAATTTATGAGAAAATGAGAAGAAGAGAGCTTTTAGTCGAAGTAGAAGTGTCTAAAAGTGTCAAAAATACAAGCTAATCCTTTACTAGGCATTCATCAAAGTTAAACTGCTGTCAGAATGTGTTTCTGATGTATGGAAAGCTCTATTTTTGAAACTAGCAGTTAACTATTGGCACATCTTTGGAAAAGTGCACCAGCTGACCAGCTCACCAACACACCAATGTAGCAACTCACCAGCTCACCTCAAAGGTCCAAAATTGAAAAATTACACTGAGTGTCAAAATTGAAATTTTGGCTTCTGGGTTTTGTCCCCCTTCATACTAGAGCTATATCTAGATGTTTGCCCTTGAACTTCTCAATAATATTAGTGATCTTAGTTGCATATGGTAAATCTAGACCATCGTACTTATCCTTGACCTTTTGTTTTTAGTTGTCTACTTCAATATGGGTCTTATCAAAATCCTTGAGTTTGCTTTCCAACTCTAGCAAGGCTTCTTATGTTCTAAATGCTTGCTAGATATCTTCATCACTAGAAGCTTCTTCAAAAAATATTCATGAACTTCTCTACCATCACCTCTACTCATATTAATTTCTCCCATTCATCATCCTCAAAAATGTTGAGACATGCATCACTGTAACATTTCTATGCCTACAAAATCTACTCTCAGGCTTGGTCCTTGAGCCGATTGATCTCCGCATGTAATGTTTCCATTACTTTATTACTATTCACTATCTTTTCAATCCAATCATCAATTAAATCTAACTCTTCTACTTTATATACATCTACAAGAATCATGTACCTCTGCCCTTTTATGGCATGTAATACCTATAAATCTTTACCCCATGCACGTACTTCATACATAATATTGAAATCTTGCTTCAAAATTGCTACCATTTTGTCTACATTTTCCTGCATAGTGTGTAGTAGCTTTAGATTTCCTTGGATGATTAGCTTTAGATGCCCTTTTTCTCAAAACTTTCCTGCCATTGCAGACAGGCATTCAAAAATGTCCAACTGTACTCCCCTTGTATTTCTCCTTTCAAGTGTTGCATTCAAAGTTTCTTTGGGGTGTTCCAGATCCAAGGGATGAACAACTTTGGCTAAATATCCTTTCAGGACTTCATTTTGCATGCCAAGTGTTCTAAGTTATGCCCCTTCCTTCACTAAGCTTTTGAAGACCTCCTTCATACCCATTATGATCATCAATTTGGTTGTATCCAATGTGGGCTTCCTGAGCATAACCTCTCTGATCTGATAGTCTTATGGGCCTAGATCTTCTACATCTACATCAGAAGGAGGGATAGCCACTTATGTAAATAAATCTTTGTTTTGATCATTATTGAGGAATATTAAGGCTATTTCTTCCTTTGTTGGGGATTTTGGTTTGCTAAGAACCTCAATAAACTCAATCATATCCTCTTCTCAATGTTGAACTCTGGCTTTTTATTTCTTATTACTTCATTTCACAACCACCTTGGAACTCGTTCCACTAAGGGCATGCCTCTTGAGGATGAAGGAGTTTTCTCGACCACCCCCTTTCCCTTATCACTCCTTTTTAGGGTTCTTTCCCTCTATGAAGGCTCTCCTTCTGTGGTTTCTATCTTAGTAGAGCCCACAGTTCTTACCTTAGTGTCTTAGGAGGTTTGTTGAGGATACTTGACCATTTGTCTCTCTTCAAACACTTCATCGATTGCTATTTGTTGTGGCTCTTCCTCCTGCTACTTTTGAATCTGTTCTTCTTCAGTACTTGGAGGTAGAGGAGTAACAGTGCCTTTATCCACAATTGTGATCTATAGTGGAGATGAAGGAGAAAGATCGAGACCCTATGATTTTGGAGGAATTTGAGTCCAATCTTCATGTCGGGGCTCATTTGTTGGTGTATCCCTGATTTGGCCTCCCACTAATTTTATCCCTATAGGCATGAAGTCAAAATCTAACATCTTAAATATGTTAGTGCCTTCTACATCCTACTCATCAATCCATTGCTGCATTTCATCCTCTAATGTAGTTGTTTGCAGAGGTTCTTCTGGGACTGATGGTAGTGTAACAATGGAACTTTTTCTCCTTTCTTGCTCTATGGCTCTTGCTAGCCAAGTTCTTCTTTGTAATGGCACATTATCATCCTCATCTTCCTCCTCTTCTTCCTCTCCTTTAGGAATGGGTTTCAATACAAATGGGAAAGGCACTACCCTCTTGATCACCCTTTGCCTTTTCTTGATTGGAGTCTTGATCTTTCTTCACTTGCTAGGGGTAGAAGGGGATGCTTGTTCTACCTGACTAGGAGAGACCTCTTGAACTTCAACCTTTGTCTCCATTTCACTAGGTGTAGCAATTGGTGAAAACTGCGGATCAATTTGAACCTATGGTGCCCCAGTATCCTCGACCCATTGTGCATTTGCTTCCTCTTGCTATGGGGGTGTCGAGATTTCACCTTCCTCTGGCTCTACTCTTTGTGGAGAACTCCTCTTTCCCTTTCCCCTTTTCTCCTAAGGATGATAGTATCCAACTGGTCGGTCAAGTTGGTATACTATTTTGGGCCTTATTGGTGACTGAGCTACAAAGGTAGGGATGGTAACTTTCTTCCCTATACCTTTGGTTGGGTGGGCTTGTGCATGAAAAATTACTATCTCAGGTATTGGATCAAGTCCAAATGGTTTCTTGATCCAATCCTACATCATTTTGATGACGTGTCTCACCTGATTGTTAATGTCATCATTCTCCTCCCTCTCAACCTAAGCATTAATTATAGGTCATTTCCCAATTTTATCTATGCTAAAAAGAGGATCAAGAAACTCCCCTGAGTCTTGTTGCAATATCTATAATGGAATCTTTATTTTCAAGGTTTTTTCTACCAAATACAAAGTCATTGTACAATAATCTCTAATATGGACATCGTAGTCATTTGTTACATTCATCCAATGGTCTCCAATAGCTTCTTCATGTATAAATTATTTTCCTACTAAATACTATACTCTCTCGATATTATCAAAATATGGTCATGGAGAATTGTACTCTTCTAAGGGATATTGATCTCATTCACACTCAAAAGAAAGAATATCATGCTTTTGTTTTACTTCAAAGGGTCCTATGATCAGAGGTCAGCTCCAACATGATTTTTTTTTGTTTCCTAACTTTTCCATATGCAGAGTTGAGTTGTCAAGTAATCTCCAAAATAAATAAAAAATTCACTAGGATACCTAGGAAGCTTCTTCGGGTTAATAGTGGCACGAACTACTACCCTTAGATATGTAAATGTTTTGAACTAAATGTAATATGCTCCAAGTGTTGTTATTTGTACCACTACATCATCAAATAATCTCTTCAAATAATCTCCCTTTATGAATCAGATGATGGAAAATATGAATGCATCATTCATGATTCTATATTCTTTTCTTTACTGCAAGAGCTTCTTCCTTACCAACTAAGGGTAGACAACATATGGCCAAGCATTAAGATCCTACATGTTGCCTCTCTTATATAAATTGGGATAGTTTGTCACTCTTGTGGCTAATAGATACACCAATGATGATGTCATAGATAATTTATTTTTATCCTTCACTGCTCCCAACTATTCACATAGATTTTCACTCAATGTAGTGGCCTAGTCAAGTGGCATCTTTTTCATCTTGATAGTCTTGATAAAATGTATCATGAAGACATTTAGGTGTCTAACTATCGGAAAGCCCATTACTCTACTCAAAAGTATGATTGAGTATCCAATATCTTCCTTCATATATCCCCTTGTCATGTCTACTTTGTCAGCTATCTTTCCCAGAGGAATCCTCTCTATAAGGTAAGAAGATTGGATGATCTCAATAGCCTCTTTTAGGTGTTCTCTGTACCACCTTTATGTCATCTCATAAGTTAACTTGATAAATTGATTTGCATGTGGAATATGGAATACCCTTTCAATGTTGTCGGGTCGGAGGTCAAAGACAACTTCTCCAGTCACACTCTTCACCACCCTTTCCTCAGGTATGAAGTGCTCTGCAAGCATCATGACAAGCTTTGAAGATTGTACTGACATCAAGTACAAAACTACATTTACTAGACCTAATTGAATTAATGCAAAAATCATAGTAGACCTCTCAGTGGTTTTGTTGCACATCTTTAGGAACTCCCCCAAATCAGTGTGCCCCAAGTCTGTATCTTTGATTTTTGAGTAGTCATCTTGGAATCTTGATTTTGATGGAACTCCTTGGAACTTGAAGACCACCAATTTTAGAGCCATTTTCTCACCTGATGAAGATGCCATTATATTTGCACAAAAGAGAAGAATGTCCATTAGTAATATCGTACCAAAATTTGTTTGAAAGCACAAAAACACTTATTTTTAACCTCTTAAAGAAAAATTAAGTGGAGCAGGTGCACATTGAAATTTATAACATCTTTCTATAAATAATAGGTGTGCACTAGCACACCTAGTTAGGTGCACCAATGCGCACCTATTATTGTTTTGGTTTTTTTAACATTTTTAGTTAAGTTGGGTTGTGCACTAGCACACTCAAATAGGTGTGCTAGTGCATACCCTAGTTCGAGGTTTTCTTTTGTGCTTTGTTTTG
This sequence comes from Cupressus sempervirens, assembly GCA_028749045.1. NCBI lineage: Eukaryota > Viridiplantae > Streptophyta > Pinopsida > Cupressales > Cupressaceae > Cupressus > Cupressus sempervirens. Next base: position 559,045,632 of record CM053783.1, read on the forward strand.
TGTTTTAAGGTTTAATGGGGATTGTACACATCTAGCGCACCTAAGGAAGTGCACCGATGCACACCTTCACTTATATTTTGTGTGTGTGTGCAAGGTGTTAAGCAAACGAGGAGCGAGAACAGGTCAAAAGTAGGGATAACTTTAAGAAACCCCTCCAAATAAAAATATGTAAAATGCTAGCGAATTCAACATTAAATATGTAGGAAAATTTTCTAATCGAGGGTGATTTTTTCATTCAAGGCAAGGAAGAAAATTATTTTCTATTGGCAGATTTTTCCTTTTTGTATCAAAATTTCATAATAACTATGGTGAATTAAAATTATTTTTTTTGGTATGCAAAAAAATGTAGGTGATTTATTTTTTCGATCATAAACATTTTCATAATGTAAGAGGTGGATTAATTATTTCATATATTAATATAGTTTGATAATATGTCATTTTCCAAAGAGAGATTATGTAAATTTTTGGTGTATTTATAGAGTCGCAAGTGGTCCATGGCCCACATGCTAAGTATACACTATACAATGTACTTGTAGTATGCCAATCCATTAAGATTTAATTAATAATGTGCCCTTTTTTATTGCCAACTTGGTCATCATCATGTTTAATGTTATCATTTTTATGGTGAAAGGAATTAATTTGAACCATTGATGTAATATAGATCAATGGCTTCAACTCTATTTTGGGTCTAATTTTGAACAACATACCATAAAATCTAAATCTTCCCAAAATTAGGACACGTGTCCCAAAGACCAAAACATAAAGTAGTTTGCTAAACAATGATAGTTGGAGACACACGTCAGTAAAATGGTAGGCGATGCTTAACTCGAGGGAAAATATTATTTTATTTTAAGGTTGAAATAAAATTGTCGAATAAGAAAACATTAGGGAAACAATGGCAAAATTTTTTAAATAATTGTTTTCTAAATGTAGATTACATTGGTGATTGGACTAGGATTTGGACCAATTATGTGTAAACTAAAGAGTGATTAGCCTTGGATTTTAACCCCAATTATTTAATATCTCAACGACATGGTTGCCCCATATATAGTTTCTATTAGCCAAATTGCAATTTCTCAAAGAGGCAGAATAGCCAATTCGCAAAGATTTGCCACTAAAAAAATCATTGGTCGAAAGGCACACCAAGAAGGTGTGGTATTTGCGCAAAGAGAGTCAGTGGAGCTCATGTTTAAAGGAGCTATGGTGCAAAGGAAAATGACAAAGTGAGGAGTGAAGAAAGGGGGGGGATTTGATAGACCCCAGCTTGATAAGGTGTCGCGGAGCTGGGAAGCTGCGAAGCTATGCAGCTATGCTAATGCGCAATAAATTCACTTCTTCATTTGGTGCACTAGTGCACCTAGTTTTGTGTGTTGCTGCACCTTTTATCTTTGCATTTTTTATTTCTTCACCATAATATTTGACTTTTGTCAACTGAGTTTCTCAACTGGAGCTAGAACGAGACTAAGACCCTAAATTACTTGAATCCTAAACTAGGACTCCAAAGAAAGAAGTAGGGGGTCCCTATTCATGCTATGGAATGGCACATGCATTGTGGAACCACAAAAAATAGTCCTGACAAAAGGAAGAAATGAAAAAGGGATTTCTTCATCAAAAAACATTCATCCGACATGTACCAAACACTAATTAAATCCTGAACATTCCAAGCAAATTTTGAATGACTTCACAGTGAAAACTTCATGATCCAAAATCGTCAAGCTCAGTGTGTGTTCAATGTATTCATTTCTTTTGACATCTCAAGATGTAGTCAATCAAAATCTTCTAACAACTCAAAAATAATCTTCCATCCCTCTTGGTTCATCCATCGGGTATCTCCATGAAGGTTGTTTGTCGATCCTTTGTTTGACCAAATGAGAGAATCAGTTCAAGCGCTCTTAGCGGGCTATCAGTTTTCTTTTAAATTTTTTGGAAATCCTTTTGAATCATTTTCTCCATGAAGCAATTTTTTGGTACTAGATAGCTCATTTTTAATGTGCATCTATTTTCCTTTTTAGATCTCTTAAAATCCTTCAGTCTTAACGCCATTCTTTCTTTCTTTCTTTCTTTCTTCCTTTTCATTTTTATTTTCTTCTGTATCCAAACTAGGCTTAGACTGTGTAGCTAAGACATCGGTGTCATTTCTTTGATTCTATCCTTTTGTGAACATCCCTTACGTTCCTCTCTTAGAACTTTTTGGAAACTCCCACGCCAAATAATGATCCTAGCAATCCCTCGAGAAGATCCTTTTGTTTGGGCCAATTGGGATTTGGATAGTCCCTTGTTGTCTTCAACCTTAATTTGATAACCCCTAAGAAAATCAATCTTTAAGTTTGCAAAGTGTTGAGAACTTGCTCATCTAGAATCTTGAATTCAAGACTGAGAGTCCCCCTATTACTACAAGTAACATATGTTCCTCAGTTGGTATAAGACACACCATCGTCAAAATGTTTTGACAAAGAAATAAATCTTCCTAAAATTAGGACCAAAAGAGTAGTTTGTAAGATATTTCAAGATAAAATTTTGACTACACCTTACCCCTTGGACTGAGACAACTTTGAAAGAAAACAGACAACTGAAAGCAAACACACTTGCAGAAATGAAATCTAACTAAAAAAAATTTATTTATTTTTTTGGTTTTATTTTTTTTCAAGCTTCAAAATAATGTTTTAGAAGTTTCCCATTGACTGGCAATGGGACTAATTCCCCCTATAAGGAACTAAGCCTGAAATTATTTTCTCCGAGAATTTTCACTATCTGATAAGGATCAATCTACAAGTGTTGAAACTTAGTGTGGCTGCCCAGCTTTTCTATTTCTCATCCATCTCTAAAAGATTCATCAATCTAATCTATATTTTGTCAACATCTTCAACATACCAACTCATGAATTTCAACACAAGAATCCTGAGGTTGAGCGGGAATACTAGCTCTTGTCCATAAAAAAGCAAGTATGGAGATGTCCCCAAAGCATTTTTGACCCTCACTCAATCTATCCATAAAGCATATTTGATTTGCATATGCCAATCTTTAGGATTCTCCTTCAATAACCATCTTATTACAGTGATCAAGTTCTTGTTTGTAGATTCAACTACCTTATTTCCTTGCGGGTAATAATTTGAAGAGAACTTGATAGTAACTTGATTTTCAAATGCCCATTGAGTCAAGAATATTGATGCGAAAGCGGATCCATTATCGCACACAAGGGTGAATGACATTTCAAATCTAGTAACAATGTGTTCCCCCAAGAAGTCTGTGACTACCTTAATAGTGCAATTTCTAAAAGTTTGTGCTTTTGTCCATCTCATACAATAATCTATTTCTATGAGAATATAAGTATGTCCAGTAGATGATGGTGGATTGACAGGACCTATGAAATCCAACCCCCCACTTTATGAAGGGGTGTACCTCATACACTAGCTATAATGGCACTGTTGAGTGTCTTTCTTTGTTAGTACTAGTTTGGGAGATATGACAAGAACATACATGCTCAAAAATATCTTTGAATATTGTGGGCCAAAATTAACCCGATCTTAAAATCATATGAGCAGTGGCTTCTATCGAACCATGTCTTGTACCATACTTATCATGAAATTTCTCTAGAACTTCCTTTGCTTCCTCACATCCTAAACACTTCAAATAGATTCCTTCATAATTCCCTTTATACAACTTCCTATCATCTAGCATGTAGGACTCACATTTAATTTTGAGTCCCCTACATTGTGAACTATTCATCCAACTAGGGCACTAGTTTTGCAAAAGATAGTAAACAATATCCTGATACCAGACATCTCTTACTATACCTTGGCCAATATCAACTTGAGATGCTATCCTTTTCTTCTGGTCATTTGTATTGCTCTCATTGTCAAATTTGAATTCCTTTTCATCCTGAGCCTAGATATCAACTATCATTTTCGATAACCCTTGACCTCTAACCAGCTGCATGGACTAAATTTCTAAATCATATTCTTGAAGTATTTCCATCCATTTTCCTCATCTTTTACTAAGTTCATTTTGCATCAACAATGTCTTTATTGTTGGATCAGGTATGATCAAATACACCTTACTTCTTAGAATGTAAAGATGAAACTTTTTCATCACCTTGATCAAAGTGAAAGATTGTTTGTCGAGGTTGGAATAATTTAACTCCGCATTTCTCAGGGGATAACTCATGAAAGCAATAGGTCTTTCATCTTCCTTTTCCTTCTTTTTCATTAGGAATCTAGCACATGAATTCTCTAAAGCAAAATAATATATCTTGAAAGGTAGCTCATAGTCATGACTTACCATTACTGGGGCCGTGGAAATGGTCACTTTGATATCCTCAAATGATTTTTTAAATTTTTAGAACCCATTCTATCTTAGCTCCCTTTTTCAAGTAAATCATTGAGGGGATGAACTATTTCTACAAATCCACTTATGAATTTTTGTATAAAATTGATCTTCCTGAAGAAAGACTTGAGTTCCTTTCGGTTGTGGGGACGTGATAACTTTAGAATGGCCTCAACTCTATCAAGATTGATGGAGATCCTAGCTTAAGAAATGATATGACCCAGGAGCTTTCCTTTAGTAACTCCAAATGAACATTTCTTGGGATTGAGGGATATGCCATATTTATGACATCTATTGAATACTTGCCTTAAATCAGCAATATGAGTGCTTTGATCCTTTGAAAGGATAGTTAAATCATTCATGTAGATAAGTATACACTTATTGACCAATCCCTTAAAAGCTTCATTCATGGCACACTAAAATGTAGCACCTGTGTTAATCAGTCCAAAAGGCATTCTTCTGTAGGCAAAAGTTCCCCATTTAGTTGCAGAACCTCATCTAGTGAGGGTAAAGGATAATTGTCCTTTTGAGATGCCAAGTTCAAGTTATGAAAATCAACAGAAAGACAAATCTCACCAATCTTCTTCCGTATAGGAACCAAATTGGCCACCGATGTGGAATGAAAAATGGGGAAGATGATCTTAGCATCCAGTATCATCTTAACCTCTTTCATTATCAGAGGTTCAATGATAGGATTAACAGGTCTTTGTCTTTGTCAAAAAGTCTTGGCATCTGGTTCCAAGGGTATATCATGGGTTATAATCTTAGGGTCATACATCTTTAGCTCTTCATAGCTCCAAGCAATAACATCTTTATACTTAGTAATTAGTTTGAGCATATCTTCCCTTTCTTGTGCATTGCATGCTTTCCCTATCCGAAACATTCTTGGATCTTCATCAGTCCCTAAGTTGTATGCATCACACTCCTCAATCCCCTTTTCTTGGGTGATTCTTTTATTAGGTGTTGATTCATCACGATCAGAGATGCATTCTAACTCAACCATTCCCTTGGGAATAATGTTGGTTTTCAACTTTAGGATCCAGTCTTTGTCTTCAAGTTCATCATCCTCAATTTTTTCATCTAGAGTGTCATCAATTTCTTGCCCCTTAAAGTGGTCATTGCACATGATAAACTCAAGTATGTGTTGATCATCCTAAAAAACTTGAAGGTTTGTAATATTGTCCAGAATAGATGGAGCAGCAACCAACTCTATTGAAAATATTTTCGATTTCGTTCTTTCAACTAGTTGTAATGCAGTTGATGAAATAGCAAGAGCATCTTCTACCATGTTTTTCCTCCTTGGGATGGACCTTATGTTCAAAGCTTTAAAATGTTCTAGTAAATCCCACACTCTTTTCCTATAAGCAAGTAACCTTTTTTCATTGCAAGAATATAATGATTTCACTTATTGTATAACCAACTAAGAATCCCCCTCTATTATGAGAGCTATAATTCCTTTTTCCAGTGCAAAGAGAAATCCTCAAATCAAAACTTCACATTCTATAGCATTGTTAGTACATCTAAACTATAATCCATATGTTCTGTAAAAAGACTTACCTTTTGGGTTGACCAATTCTATACCTACGCCAACCCCTAATTTGCATCTAGAATCATCAAAGAAAAGTGTCCAAATTATATCCTCAGGTTTTCTAACCTTATGTTTATTTGTCATTAACTTTTCTTTCACTTGAGTGTTAAATGATTGTTTCTTGGGAACCCATTGTAAGTTCCCATGGGACAGACTTGATAATTCTCCATTGCGTCTAATAGAGGAAGTGTATGCTTTTGTTGTTTGTCTTGAATTTCCCCTATTAGGTCTTTGATTTCATCAACTTTAGGTTCACGATGAATGACTACCAAAGTCCACCCTTGACCTTTCATGTACCATCTCCTTCTCTAAACCTTGATAATTCTTGGGGGAGGAGAAGATAAACCTCCACCATCTTAAGATGTATCACTTTATGAAAAATTTAGATCTTCAATTTCTTCTTCAATCTTTTCCATAGATTCAGATGAGTTTATATGACTTTGATTTTCCACAGGTTCATCTTCCAAAATTTTATTATGCTTGTCTTGCATCATGTGTGTTAACACCTTTGCAACTGCCTCTTGGCATGATGAGCATTCAAATTCAGAGTAACTAACTTTATGCAATCAGCAGAATCCTGGTAGAAGTAAGACACTAGGGTCGGCATCTTCTCTTGAACATTGTAAATTAGCCACCATACTACCTATGAATTGTGTCATGATTTCGTCCTTTGGAATCGGTATCTCAAGTTATTTATCTGGATTACTTGATATTTCAATGGGAATCGTATCAAATGTCATCACTTTTTATGAGCCCAAATCTAATTGTAGAAATGCAACCTCATTTGGAGTGTTGTATTCTGTAATCATTGTTTTTAATTTGGGTTCTGCATCTATCTTGATTTGATTGTTCAATCCCTTCCATGGTAAGCATAATTAGGTAAGGTTCATAGAGAACCACCCCCTTAGGAATTTTGTCCATTCTCTACTCAAGAGTAACCCATATGTCTCTGAAATATCAACCACATGTATATCAATAACCTCTTGAATCTGGGGATCAACTATCAACTGTATATGAACATCTTTCAATATGCCAATGACTTTCACCTCTGTTTTGTCCAACTATATCACTATCCAATTGGAAGGTTGAGGTTTGACCCCTAACCTTTACACTATTGATAGTGGCATGACATTACATAAGGCTCTTGAATCAATCAAGCAATTGTGAAGATTATTCCCATATATTTTGATGCTGAGCAAAAATGAGGGTACCTCCACCATGTCTTTAAACATAGTGGGCATTGCTTCCACAACATTAACTTGTTGAGATATTGTCTTTTGAGGGACAGTGTTTGTATTATGGGGGGTCTTTGTATGATCCAGAGTCTTCATGTGTGCTTCTCATTGTTGTGGACAATTTTGCAACATGTCAAACATGGACATGTTGGTCTTGCTTCATTTCAAGTCCTCTATGACATTATACTTTTCTGTAGACCAAGCAAGGTTTTTCAATATTGTGGGTATATTTGCTTGGTTCTTATTTTGTTGTCCTCCATATGGTGGCCTAATTGGTGTTAGATTTTACTTGCTCTTGAATTGAGAGGAGTTGGTTGTAAAGCTAGAGGAATTCCATCTGTCATAGGTTCCTTTCTACTTCTTAGATTATATGTATTTTGATTTTCATTGCATAAACCAAACATCTCATTATGCGGAAGGTTAGGTTCTTGGCTGAATGGAAAAGAGAACTCTTCACTAGTTGGTTGTTTGACCTGCACATTCTATGTAGAATCATAGGATTCTAATAGCATAGCATTAAATTGTATAGGAGGTGTATTTTCATTTACTTGTGAACTTCGAGTCATCTCTTGATTTCCATTATAGTTGTTAGATGCATTTTGACCATTGTCATACTGATTAATATCTGCATACTAAATGTTGTTATTGTTATTGTCTAGAAGAATAATTCCACTATTCGGACAAGTGTTCAATTGTCAATTCTATCTTTGGAAGCCATTATTACGATCAGGGGGATTGAAATTATTCCACCCATTGTTGTTTCTTGCATTGTTGTTCCCAGTGTTGTTGTTTCCACTAAGGTTCATGTTATAATTTTGGCCATAATAGTTGTTGTAAGGACCAGTGTTGTTCCTTTGGAATTTGTTATTCTATCCTTGTGAAAATCTTAGATGAGCCAGTTCATTGTTCATTTTTGACATAGTCCTTTTCATCTGACCAAATTCTAAAACAAAGCTATTATTTGCTTCAATAGGCACTGCTGCCTTTTGCTCAAAGAAGGTACCTTCTGGAGGTTCATACCCTGGATATGTTGGAGCAGGGTTTTGAACAATAGGTGTCTATTGTAATGGAACTAGATTCATAGGTCTGAATTGACTAGGCATCATGGGTACTCCGATAGGGTATGTTGGCATGGTTGTGATCACTTGAGCTGGAAGCATTAATCCTCCTCCATTATGATTAGCTTGCTTAGTGAAGGTAATCACATCTGCAAAGACTTTATCCAAAGTGTTGATATTTACCATAGGAAGTCTTGTTAGGAAAATAGCAGTGAGATGGTCCATAGCATTCAAATAAATCTGAATAGTAGCTTCAACTGGTATAGTGTAAGGCACTTCTAGTTTGCGATAGGCAATGTGAAAGTGATGTTTGAAGCATGAAACCATCACAGTTGGTTCCCTTTTGATTGATATGAATTGTTGATGTATCACAGTTAGGTTGATGAAAGTTTTGAATTGTTTTAAGAACAATTTTTTGAAAGTGTCCTAATCTCCAATACATCCAGGTGGAAAATTAACATACCAATTGAAGGAAACTTCCCCCAAAGAGTAAAAGAATAAATGGAGAACCACATCCTCATTGGCAATCTATTTTTGATTACAAATTTCTTTGAATACTTTGATATGGTCTTTAGCAGTTTATGCTTCTCCATAAATAAACCTTGGGCAAAACTTCTCTACCACCACCTCTACTGGCATTAATTTATCTCATTCATCATCCTCAAAAATGTAAATACATGCCTCACTATAATGTTTCTCTGCCAACAAAATTTGCTCTCAAGCTTGGTCCTTGAGCTAATCGAGCTCTGCATGTAATTTTTCCATTACTTTATTACTATTCGTTATCTTTTCAATCCAATCATCAATTAAATCTAATTCTTCTATTGTATATACATCTACAAGAATCATGTACCTCTACCCTTTTATTTCTTATAATACCTATAAATCTTTACCCTGCACATGTACTTCATCCATAATACCGAGAACTTGCTTCAAAATTGCTACCATTTTGTCTACATTTTCTTGCATAGCATATAGTAGCTTTAGATTTCGTTGGATGATTAAGACACCCTTTGCCTCAAAAATTTCCCGCCATTGTTGCAGGCATTCAAAAATGGATCCAACTATACTCCCCTTGCATTTCTCCTTTCAAGTGTTGCATTCAAAGTTTCTTCAGGGTGTTTCACATCCAAAGGACCAAAAATTTTGGCTAAATATCCTTTAAGGACTTCATTTTTCCTAGGAAGTGTTCTGAGTTCTGCCACTTCCTGATCTAATATTTTGAAGACCTCTTTCATACCCATTATGATCATCAATTTGGTTGTATCCAATGTGGGCAATTTGAGCATAACCTCTCTGACCTGATAGTCTTGTTGGCCTACATCTTCTACATCTACATCAAGAGGAGGGTTAGCCACTTGTGCAATAAATCTTGGTTTTGATCATTATTGAGGAATGTTAAGGCTCTTGCTTCCTTTGATGGGGATTCAAGTTTTCTTATAACCTCGATCAACTCAATCATATCCTCTTCTCAATCTTGAACTATGGCTTTTTATTTCTTATTACTTGCTTTCACAACCACTTTGGACCTCATTCCACTGAGGGCCTACCTCTTGAGGATGAAGTAGTTTGCTCAGCTACCCCCTTTCACTTATCACTCCTTTTTAGGGTTCTTTCCCTCTGTGAAGGCTCTCCTTCTATGGTTTCTATCTCATGGAGCCCAAAGTTTGTACCTCAATGTCTTGTGAGGTTTGTTGAGGATACTCAACCATTTGTCCCGTTTCAGACACTTCATCGGTTGCTATTTTTTGTGCCTCTTCCTCCTCCTTTTGACTTTCTTCTTCTTCAATACTTGGAGGTAGAGGAGTAACAGAGCCTTTATCCATAATTGTGATCTACAATGGAGATGAAGGATAAACATCAGGACCCTATGATTCCAAAGGAATTTGAGTCCAATATTTGTTAGGGCTCATTTATTGGTCTATCCCTAATTTGGCCTCCCACTAATTCCGTCCCTACACAAGCATGAAGTCAAAATATGACATCTTAAATATGTCAATGCCCTCTACATCCTACACATCAATCCATTGCTGCATTTCATCCTCTAAAATAGTTGTTTGCAAAGGTTCTTCTAGGACTAATGGTGGTGTAACAATGGAACTTCTTCTCCTTTCCTACTCTATGGCTCTTGCTAGTAGGGTTCTTCTTTGCAACAACACATTATCCTCCTCATCTTCCTCTTCCTCTTCCTCTCCTTCAGGAATGGGTTATGGGACAGATGGAAAAGGCACTATCCTCTTGATCACCCTTTTCCTTTTCTTGATTAGAGTCTTGATCTTTCTTCACTTCTTAGGGGCAAAAGGGGATGCTTGTTCTGCCTGACTAGGAGGAGAGACCTCTTAAACTTTAAGCTCTATCTCCATTTCACTAAGTGTAGCAGCTGGTGGAACTTGTGAATCAATCTTAACCTGTGGTGTCCTAGTATCCTCGACCCCTTGTACATTTTCTTCCTCTTGTTGTGGGGTTGTCGTGATTTCACCTTCCTCTAGCTCTGCTCTTTGTGGAAAACTCCTCTTTCTCTTTCCCTTTCCCCTTTTCTTCTGAGGATGATAGTATCCAACCAGTCAGTCAAGTTGGTAGACTATTTCAGGCCTTATTGGTGACTGAGCTACAAAGGTAGGGATGGTAACTTTCTTCCCTCTACTTTTGGTTGGGCGGGCTTGTGCATGAAAAATTATTGTCTCAAGTATTAGATCAAGTCTAAATGGTTTCTTGATCTAATTCTACATCATTTTGATGATGTGCCTCGCCCGATGGTTAATGTCATCATTCTCCTCCCTGTCTACCCCAGCATTCATTATAGGTTGTTCCCCAATTTTATCTGTGCTGAAAAGAGGATCAAGCAGCTCCCCTAAGTCTTGTTACAATATCTACAATGGAATATTTATTTTCAAGGCCTTTTTCCCCAAATACAAAGTCATTCTACAATAATCCCTGATACGAACATCATAGTCATTTGTTGTGTTCATCCAATGGTTGTCAATAGCTTCTTCATGTGTGAATTCTTTTCCTACTAAATATTGTACTCTCCCGATATTATCAAAACATGGTCATGGAGAATTGTACTCTTCTAAGGGATATTGATCCCATTCACACTCAAAAGAAGGAATATCCTGCTTCCTTTTTACTTGAAAGTGTCCTATGATCAGAGGCCAGTTCCAACATAGTTTCCATTTTTTCCTAACTCTATCATACGCAGAGTCGAGTTGTTGAGCAATCTCCAACAAGTTTGTCACTAGGATACCTAGGAAGCTCCTTCGAGTTGACAATAGCACTAGCTACCCTTAGATATGTAAATGTTTTGAACTGAATGTAATATGCTCCAAGTGTTTTTATCTATGCTACTGCATCATCTGATAATCTCTTCGTATAATCTCCCTCTATGAATTGGATGATGGAAAATATGAAAGCATCATTCACGATTCTATATTCCTTGCTTTTCTTTGAGAGCTTCTTCCTTACCAACTGAGGGTAGACAATATATGGCCAAGCATTAGGATCCTGCATGCTACCTCTCTTATATAAACTAGGATAGTTTATCGCTCTTGCAGCTAATAGATTCACCAAATATGATGTCATATAGAATTTCTTTTTATCCTTCATTGATCCCAACTATTCACATAGATTTTCACTCAATGTAGTGCCCCAGTCAAGTGACATATTTTTCATCTTGATACTCTCGATAAAATGTATCATGAAGAAATTTAGGTGTCTGGCTGCTAGCAAGACCATTACTCTACTCAAAAGTATGATTGAGTATCCAATATCTTCCTTCATATGTCCCCTTGTCATGTCTACTTTGCCAGCAATCTTTCCCAGAGGAGTCCTCTCTATAAGGTAAGAAGATTGGATGATCTCAATAGCCTTTTTTAGGTGTTCTTTGTACCACCTTTCTATCACCTTATAAGTTAACCTGATAAATTGATCTACACATGGAAGATGGAATACCCTCTCAATGTTATCGAGTCGGAGGTCAAGGACAACTTCTATAGTCACACTCTTCACCACTCTTTCCTCGAGGACAAAGTATTTTTCAAGTATCATGATAAGCTTTGAAGATTGTATTGACATCAGGTGTTGAGCTATGTTTACCAGCCTTGATTGGATTAATGTAGAAATCATAGCAGAACTCTCAGTGGGTTTGTTGCGTATCATTAGGAACTCCCCCAAATCAGTGTGCCCCAAGTCTATGTCTTTGATTTTCTAGTAGTCATCTTGGAATCTTGATTTTGATGGAACTCCTTGGAACTTGAAGACCACCAGTTTTATAGCCATGTTCTCACCTGATGAAGATGCCATTATATCTGCACAAAAGAGAAGAATGTCCATTAGTCCCTATCGAACCAAAATTTTACAAAGAGAAATTTGTTCAAAAAGCACAAAATCACCTATTTTTAACCTCTTAAAGCAAAATTAAGTGCAACAGGTGCACATTGAAATTTCTAACATCTTTCTAAAAATAATAGGTGTTCACTAGCACACCTAGTTAGGAGTGTTATTATGCACCTATTATTGTTTTGGTTTTATAACATTTTTAGTTAAGCTGGGGTGTGCACTAGTGCACCTAAACAAGTGCGCTAGTGCGCACCCTAGTTTGAGGTTTTATTTTGTGCTTTGTTTTGTCTTTTGAGGTTTAATGGGAATTATGCGCATCTAGCGCACCCAAGGAAGTGTGCCAATGCACACCTTCACTTATATTTTGTGTTTATGTGCAAGGTGTTAAGTGAATGAGGAGTAGGAACAGGTTGAAAGGTGCACCAGAAAGGTGCAGTATTTTCATGAAGGGAGTCAGCAAAGCTTGTGTTTAAAGGAGTTGTGGTGTGGAGGAAAATGAAAAACAAAGTGAGCAGTGAAGAAAGAAGGGGGGAGGGGGGGGGGGGGGGGGGGTCTTATAGACCTCAACTTGATAAGGTGCCTGTGCTAATGCGCAATAAAGTCACTTCTTCATTTGGCACACTAACACACCTAGTTTCGTGCACTGGTGCACCTTTTATCTTTGCATTTTTTGATTTCTTCATCAAAATATTTGACTTTCATCAACTGATTTTCTCAACAAGGGCTAGAACGAGACTAAGTAAGACCCTAAATTACTCAAATCCTAGACTAGGACTCCAAAGAAAGAAGTAGGGGTTCCCTATTCCTACTAGGGAATGGGGTGTGTGTTGTGGAACCACAACACTTATATGTAAACCTCCAAGAGCCTTAGGATGATAAACTTTTTCCTAGCTTACCAGACTCATCCTAGACTACTCTTCAGTACCAGACCATAAGAAATTCTATTGTATTTTTTCAAGAATGCCTTTGAATATGCCAATAAGTTTGAAAGGAAATACACTGGGATGCCCTACAATGAAGCTGAGAGAAGCTGAAGTTTCCCCACACTGCTCAAAATCTTTCCTTTCTAGTCTACCAGCTTTCTCTAGAAGCATTCAACAAGACCATTCCAAAATTGATTGGAAACTTCTTTAATTATGAGTGGAAGCCCAAGATAAATGTTCAAGAGAAACTCCTCTTGGCATTCCAAAATTCTAGTCACCTTTTCTCTAAAGCTTGTAACAATGTTGAAGAAATATACTTTACTTTTCTGATAATTTATGCATTGCCCAGATACCGTAGCATATTGATTCAAGATATTTTTTGACTCCCTAGCTTCATGGATAGAGGAGATTCCAAATAAGGTGTCACCAATAAATTGTTGAATAATTTGTGGAGGACATAAGGACACAAGTCTAACACCTTTAATTCTACCAAAATTGATCATGGACAATAGATTCCTTCTTAGAGCCTCTGCCACGATCATGAATAGGTAGGGGGATAGGGGGTCACCTTGACACAGACCTTGGGAGGAAGAAAAAAATTTGTCAGGAGTTCCATTAAGAAGCACCAAAAAGGTGATGGTATTAACCATATTTTTTATAATTCTTATAATATTCTCATTGAATCCAAGTTTAGAGAGGATAGCAAAAGGAAATTCCCTCCTAACCTTATCATAAGCTTTGGAAATATCCAGTTTGAGAGCCATGCCTAGATTCTTTCTCCTATCCATAGAGTGGATTACCTCATGTGTGATTATGACCGCATTAAGAATCTACCTCCCTATAATGAAACCATTCTAATAGGGTCCTATAAACTTATCAAGAAGTGGCTTAATACAGTTAACCATAATCTTAGCATGGATTTTATAAATCATGTTGTAGAGGCTAATAGGTCTAAAGTTTTCCAAACATCTAGGGTTATCAGTCTTAGGGATAAGAATAATGAATGTATGATTGAGTTCCTTTAACAATTTTCCCATTCTAACAAAGTCTCTAGTGGCATGGATCACATCATACTTAACAATATCCCATAGTTCCTAAAAAAAAGCCAAGGGGAAACCATCAATACCAAGGGCTTTGTACTGATTCATGTTGAACATGGATTTTTTGACTTCCTCCTCCTTGACCTTTCCATCCATGTCCTCATTCATCTAGTTATTCACCACTAGATAAAATGGCCTCAAAATGTCATTTTGTAAATTACTATTGACCTGAACAGTAGGGGGGTTGTAGATCTCTTAGAAATAGGTATTAGCTTTACCTTCTATCTCCTCCATATCATTAATTTCATGTCCACTATCATCCACCAGCATGTTTATGGTGTTCTACTTTTTTTCTTCTTGACATCAATGTATGGAAAAATCTTGTATTACAATCACCCTCCTCCAACCACTTGACCCTCGATCTTTGTTTTTAGAAAACTTCCTCCCAATTCAAGAGGGCCTTCCACAAGTTCTAACACTCCCTTTCCTCCTACTACTACTCAACATTATCATTGCCTTGAATTATTTGGTTCTAGAGGGATTCTAACTTTTTTTCAATTGATTTCTTCTATTTGGAAATGTTCCCAAATGAAGATTTTCTCCATCCTCTCACCTCTTTTCAAATTCTTTCAATTTTCTAGCAATACAAAACATATTTGTTCCTTCAACCGAATCCTTACACCACCATGCAATACAATCTCTAAACTCTGTGTGTGAGTGCTACATGATCTCATACCTGAAGGGCCTTTGTTTGGTAGGTGGATTCTACAACCAAGAGAAACCCAACAGAGTGATCTGATATTGCCCTTGAACCCAACTTTAAGAAAGAATGTCGAAGAATGTCCCAACCAAAAGAGATAAGTGCCTTGTCAAGTCTAACCTAAATCAAAAATTTCTCCAATCTATTATTAGACTAGGTGAAAGCAAGACCTTGTAGATCAATATCAATCAAGTCATTCCTTCTAAGGAAGCCCTCCAAGTCTTGCATGCTATCAGAAAAGTCTTCTAAGCCACAATTTTCTCTGAATGGTATAAAGGGGTGTTAAAATATCTCATGCACAAATTTTTTCCTTGTCTTAGAGTCTTAGCCACTTTAGTAGCCTCATCCTAGATATCAAGTCTAACATTTTGAGTGTTGGGGGCATAAAAGTTGAACAAATTACAACTACTAGCTTGGGCGGTAAAAGTTGTGACCACAAAATGAATATTAATATAGGTAACTGATCCCACCACCTTGTCTAGGTTCCATAGCATGGCAATGCCACCTAAAGCGCCATTAGCATCACTATAAGCAAATTTAGCACCTAACCAAATGTAAGTAGCAACTCTAGAGAAAACCTGCTCAGTCATTTTTACTTCCTACAAAAGAATCATGTCAATATTATACTCATTGATCTTTTTTAAAATTTTATACTACTTCCTAAGGCTATTCAGTCATCTCACATTCCAGAATATGATCTTCATCTTTTATGATGTTGGGTTTTCTTCAAGGGTTTTTGTTTCCCTTGTGTCATATCCTTTTTTGTTTCCTTTTGATGGATGTTCCTGATTGAAGTTCACCCAACCCTTGTAGATGACCCAACATCCACCCTATTTGGGCACCTTTGGGCTTACACTTCAAGACCATCCATTCAACATCATTGCTGAAGAGGTCGAGGCTTCAGATTTTAGGGGGGAAGCATTTCAACAATACCTAGGAGTGAGACCACCAGGGATCCTTTTGTGAGTAGTGATCCATTCCCCATGAATAGGGATGAAATAAAAGGATTATCAACCCTATCAACTTCCACCACTATGTTCATCAGTCATTCACCATGTTGAGTTGATTGTACAATGATCATGTCAATAATCTCTCCCATTTCATGGTCAACTACATCATCTATTCTAGTACAAATGGCTTCTGCACTCTTACCAACAACATCCTCCTTTACAAGGTTTCTAATCTTCTCAACGTCTTTTCTAGGGATTTTAGACAACTCCTAAAATTTCTCCACACAAGTTTCATTCAGGCTTATTAATTCCTTATTCTCTTGGCTTTTGGCCTTTTCAACCATCTTGGTTTTTTTCAAGCTTTCAACCACCATCACACCCAGTGAGGATACTTTTCCTTTGAGTTTCTCACTCTTCAAACAAGCCACAAACAAATGTCCAAACATGTTGCACTTTTGGCAAAAGGGAGCAACATTCTCATAAACTATCGGTTGCAACCAAGTGTCCCATTTAGATTTTATGTCAACCATGGTCGACAAGGGTTTGTTCATTCCTACATTGACACAGAACCTAGCAAAGCCCAATTCAATACTAAAGCTATTCATAATATCCATTTTGATGAACTGACCAACGAAGTTAACTATCCATCTGAACACATGCTCATCCTAGAATGCCAAAGGTAGACCGAGTAATCTTATCCAGACTAGAGCATATTTATAGAGGTCACACTCTAGGTTAAAGCCCAATTTCCATTTTACCATCAAAAGTGAGTTTTTATATAAGTTCTAAGAGCCTGCCATAATTGAATCACAATTCTTTTTAGTAGTAAAACTAAACAGGAAGAGGGAGCTAGCCATCACAGAGATGGACATTGAACCTTAGAGTTTCCACCTCGTTAAGCTCCATTTTCTCACCATATCCACTGTAGGTCATAATGAGACAAACTTACCCACAAGGCATAGGGTAAAACTCAAGGATATCGATCAACCATTGAGTCTAGTAGTGAAATCAGATGACCAATGGCCTCTTGGGAGATCATGGGTTTCTCACTAGAGTTCACAGGAAACTTGGATTTGCCAACAGCCCCTAGCCAGTTTAACTTAGGGATCGCTGCCACTACAGACATCAATGAGGGACCATCAAGGGGTTTGGGGACCAAGTAGGCATACTTATTAGGGATAGTGCCTAGTTTCGTCAAGGGAAAATCTTCCTAGTGTAGGTCACAAGTGTTTTGGAACTTGGAAAACAAAACCAATTCTAGATCTAGACACATAGGAGCCGGCACCAACAGGGGGGTAAAGGTGGGGGGACCATCCCCCCAAAGACTAAGAGGGCATGAAATAGAGAAGGATGCCAAGAGCAGGAAATCGTAGAGCTTGCACCTCTATGCTTAATTCTTAGTGTTGTTGCTTTATTATATATTGTGGAGATTATAATTCATATCCTCGTAGTTGATGCCATAGTAAGTAATTCGATACATTTGTATTTTGTTGCAATTAATAATTCCCATCTCTCTCTATTAATGGTGCTTTTGTAGCAATTTTTAGATTTTTCTTTTTCATTCTAATCTAACCTTATTTTCAAAAAAATTACATTGCACTCTACATAATTTAATCTTATTATACACTTTAATTTGTAGGTGAGCTAGTTGGGATCATTCACAAAGAAAGAGAGGAATGTGCGAAGGTATTTTATACATTTCTAGGCTATTTTAAGTTTAGCCAAATGCATTATTTCTAAGCCATTTCTTGTTTTCTTTATAGTGTTACATGCTTTTTAAATGCTTTGAAAACTCCATTATACAAATAGAATTTCTCTACTTCTGAGATTTGGGCATGACAAAATTTGAAATACATTTGCACACTATATTATTGGTCTTTCATATAATATTATTTCCTTCATGCACTCTATGTTGAATTAGCACCCTTCTAATTGTAAACTTGTCTCTATTAAATAATCTATGTTCTTTTTGTCTTGACAATAACCTTTATCTAGTTTAGTATATTAAAAACTCTTCATTATAAAATGTTACCTTTTACTACCACTACTATTGACTAAACTAGCCTCTTGCTGGCCACTAATGTGGTTGTACATAAGCCACTTGTACTACATTGTATATACAAGACCCTTCCTTTTCCTTTTTGCTTTCTTCCTTTGCCACTAAAAAAGATCATTGCGTAGACAAAGGTCATTAATTTATGCATATGCAAACACAAGAACATGATTATTTGGATTGTTTTACTACATGATCATATGATGGGCATGAATAGGCTTAAGCCTCATTATTAAATGTGATTTTTGTTGGTGCTCTCTGTCTATTTGTAGACATCCCAATGGTGGAACATCAATTAAACCAAATCTATTGGCACCCAAATTGTATAATTCCTACAAAGTTCATACTCATAATTCACTGCAATTATTTTTAAAAGAGGAGACATTACATTGGACATGGAGTACTTTTAAAGTGCATTATGTACAATTTCAATAGAATTGGATTCACATTATTCAAATTTGAACAATCCTCGTTCCTTAGAGAATTTTGACTACAACAGTATTATTAATTCTAATTTGCATGATCATCTAACTCATTTTAAGTTGAATCAACAGAAAATGAGAGCTAGGTAGGTGATTTTTGTTCTATTTTTTTATTATTTTTCATTTCCATTGATCGAAAAATAAAATATCTTGAATTTGGTTGGGTTGTGGTTTTTGCAACAATTAATGTAATTTCAGTTATACATTATGGTATTTAATAGGGTCATTGTCTTCTTGAAGACCACGTTTGACACACTTGGCTTGAATGTCACACTAATAGGTCTCTGTTGTTAGTCTTTCATCCCCTGCAATGGCCAAAATTCAACAATGACAATTCATTCCCTCACTTTCGTACGTTAAAAATTGCAGCAACAAGTACAAACATGTGTTCATATTGGTTTCTTTAATTTTTTAACCTTTGGAAGAGAGTGGGTGACTCTTCTAACTATTGAATTTTGGCCATTATAGAGGGGATCAAAGACTAATGCCAAAGAGCTATATGTATCGTATTCGAGCTTGGTGTCTCGAAGGTGGTCGTTGAGAAGACGATTGCCCTATCAAAGACCATGCATAGGTTGTCGCAATTGCAACGACCAAATGACACATGTCCAACGACATTGTTGTATAATCAACGATGTCACCGATAGTTTGGTATCATAAGTTTCTAACACACTATTATCAATTATACAACAGTATCATCATAGTTAACAACCCACTGACGGATTTTTTGACAAGTTGGTGTCGCAAGTTTGCAACACATTTCTATCACTCATATAGTAACGTTGTTAGAATAAATTCATCATAGTGCAAACGTCGACCAATGGGATTTCCAACAATAAGGTGTCATCATTTTGCAAGACTTTCCCGTCGCTTATATATCAACACCATCGAAAATTCCATCACAGTGCAGAGTCCGCTAATGGTGGACGCACCCTACTCTTCTAGAGTTTTGTGATAGTTTTCCATCACAATATCAAGAGTTCTCATTTTTTGTGCAATATAATCTTTTCCACACTGTATTTCCATCCAACAGGTGATTTACGGTGATGTTTAGTGTCACAATGGCGACAACTCGAGTTGGTATCAAACACTAGCAATGAAATGGATTTGACGCTTTCAATTGTTAGTCATGCAACAATTAGTGTCACATTAGCAACGTTTGGCCATCAAAAATCAACCTCAAATGTAGAAGTGTGTGTCTCCAAGAGTAAAGGACATTTCTCTCCCTATTGTAGATGACCCAACCAATGTCAATTTTTGGGTAATATTACCATATTGACTAGATTAGAAGAAAATAATCCGACAACCTTAATGAATAAAATAAACCCATTTTGTGAGGCTTTAAAAGTAGGATCTCCCTATCTAAATTTATTGTGCTTAGTTAGGACCCCTAAATACACTTTGGTGTGGTTTGGACCTAATTACTAGGTGAGATAGTTAGGCATATCATTGGCTATTAGTTCTAATCTCAAAGATATGTGGAATTGGATAAAGAAAAAGGTAGATAAGAATTTTATTTTTTTAATAAATAACATGTATTCTTCAAAAGAAGATTAGAGGGGTCCTTCCACATAGTCTTCCTCGAGTGAATATCAATGACATTAACATATCTAATTAATTTAGAACCCTAGCAGTCATTGAAGATTTGAATAACACCTGCGAAATCTATATTATGAGAATTAAACCAAAAATTAATATCCTCCCCATTATTGACTTCCCAAAATACATTTCTCAATATGACATCCCTAGATATCATCATTAAGTTCCACATGGATGATTCCTTAGGAGGATCAAGAGTTGTCAAGATTGAAGAAGAGTCATTTGAATCCAAATACTTCTCTTATAATAGCCCATACCAATTATTTTGAGGAAACATATACATTCTCCGAACCAACTTACCCCCAAAGGCTTTGTTCCTAGTAGATAAATCATGCAAACCTACACACCCAAGTTCTTTCCTAGATGTCATGTCTTTAAGAGAAACCAATAGTATATTTTTTTCACCACTCATATTGCCTTTCCACAAAAAATCTTTGACCAATTTCTCTATTTGATCAATAACAGATTTAGGAGTGTGAAAAAATGACATACAATAGGTAGGAATTGTAGATAAAACCATTTTGACGAGGAGAATCCTACCTAAAAAAGAAAGCCACCAAACTTTCCAAGTAGAGATACAACATTTAATTATGTTAATAACAGATTGCCAATAGCCATCTTTATTAACACCCATGAAGAAAGGTACATGTTGAAGACAATTCTTCATGAGGGAATCCCAGGATATCAATTATTCTAGTTGAGATCATCTCATTAGTGTTGAAAATGCATATTTGTGATCTGGTGGCATTAATCTTTTGTCCTGACACATCAGAATAGAGGTCCAACACTTTTTTCACTTGTTTGGCTTCTTGAATGTTTGATCTTCGAAATAGAAATGTGTCATCAACAGATGGAGAATGAGTGATCGATATAGATGCCCCTATAATTTTAACACCATACCAAAAGCCTTTCTCATGATTAAAACTAATAATTCTACTCAAGCTTCTGCCATGACAATAAAGAGAAAAGGGGAGAGAGGATCCCCTTGTTGTACCCCTTGAGTGGAAGCAAAGAAGCCTGCTTGTGTATCATTAATCAATATTGAAAAATGAGCCCTAGAAATGCAAGCTTTAAAGCACGTAAAGAAGAAAAGACCATTTCAATTTGTCATATGCTTTCAACATGTCTAGCTTGACAATAAAGGCTGAAATTTGGTGAGAATTAGCAGAATGAAGAGTTTCATGTGTAATTAAAGCTCCTTCTGAGGTTTCTTGCCCTAGAACAAAACCTCCTTGCTCCAAAGAGATTAAGTTTAGGGATTAGATGTTGGAGGTCGAGGTAAATAGCTTTAGTGATGATCTTTTAAATTGTGTTGCATAAAGATATTGGACAAAATTCTACAAAAGATTGGGGCTCCTTCATCTTGGAGATCAGAGCAATATTTGTAGTGTTAAAATGTTTAAGCGTGAATATTTATTGTTATTATTTGTTGATATTAATTATTATTATGTGTTAAGCTGAGTGGATTTGAACAAAAGCTATCCAGGTTGTATTGTAGGCTCTTGTCTATTTGAAACAATTATATTTAATATTAAAAAATTAAAACAAACTAATGCACCTTTAAAACAAAAAAAATTTAAAAAGACTATAATAACTCTTCATAAACTTTAAAATATAAAGTTTTAGACAAAAGCAACATAGAAACATAGACTACCATCTGTAATATATATATATATATATATATATATATATATATATTCATTCTTGTTTTCTTTTATGTCAAAAGCTACTTCTAACAACATTTGTTGACTAAGCTTTAACGTTCTCAGTCATTATTCAACCTATTGTGAGATTTTTAAAGATACACGTTTGACCTCTCAATCAAAAATCTCCGAACAATCATTTTTATCTGTTAATAGCCAAATTAAAAGTACCGATCTCTGTTACAGCCTGGTTGGAAATTGACTGATAAAACTACACAACAACCAGAAGACGAAAGGCAAAGATCAATTATTAAAAATTGTTGAACATCTTTCTCCGTTGTTCTCCTTGCGTATGTTAAGAAATTTGTATAATGCAGACGATGGATTCGCTGATCTCTCATTCGGCCGTGCAAAGATTGGAAAGCGGAGGCTCGGGAATTCATCAACAATACATTTTTTCGTCAGATTTTTAAAAGATATCCATTGCTTCTCAACTGCAAAATTCCAAACCCTAACCGTAGTTACGTTTTGAAGAAGAAAAGGGGAAATGTGCAAAGTCTCAAGAACTAAATCAGAATCCTAACATTTTGATTTCACACGCCATTTCCAGCGTATTTGACACGCAAGAATCTTGAACTAATTAAGATTCCAAATTTTGATTCGCCGATGCGATGCACAGTCCCCTCTAGTTTTCATAATTAGAAAAGTTTGGGCAAATGTTTGTCTTGTTAACGGCCAAACGAAACGTACGGATCTTCGTTTCAATCGTAATTTCTCTGCCTGAAAATTTACTGATAAAATTAAAGAAGTGCAACAAAATTTAATGAGATCCATTAGACAATGTGAAGCCTACTTCACAGGCAAGGTTTCATTTCCAGTGATCTCGTTTTGTCAGTGGGAAAATTACAAAAACAGTCCGCTCCTCATCACAACATGAACAAATCCGCACGGTAAGTAAATTAGTTTAACTCAAACAATATGCAACCTCATCTCGCATTTTACACCAAAATTTTAAGTTTCCTGATTACAAAATCATAATAAAAGCTTGCATTTACAGTAATTGCGCCTGTTTGAGTGAGTTGATCTGGTTCATCCACCTTTCTTTGCTGCTCCATATTTTCAGATCTTTGAATTTAAGATGAAACATATGATAAGAACAAATTTTTCACTACCGCATACTGACCGATAAATTTTTTTCGAACTTTAATTTCGAGGCGATATTTTAATAAATATAAGTGTATTTCTGAACCCTAACCATAATTAAGTACATACATCTCTTTACTTTTGAATCCGAACCTGATTTTCGAACTCTGATATTATTTTTACATGTCATTATCTTTGTAATATTATCTATACATGTTTTATCATCTAACTGTTATATTGACATGAAAGTGAGTTAGGAATCTTGGTAAAATATTGACGAATCTTGTTTTAATGGAAAATTGACTCTCGAAAGATAAAAATATAAGAGTAGTGATATTTTAATTTGTACTTTTTATTCTTAGAATTGTGCTGAAATGGAGGGGTGCCGAATGTGGGTGTAAAGAGGAGGGTAATTAGTGGAATTGTATTGTTTTTCTTAGAAATTACCTACTAGTCTTTTACACTAAGAACTTGGTTTCGATCCAATTGTGCCAAGTTGCTAGCCTTCTCTGCTAGGGTCAGGGAATTCTTCTTAACTGGAGAATCTTGGGGAGCTAACCACTTCATAGTTGGGTGGTATTCCGATGACTTGGAGACAGGATTACATGTTGATGATGTGTTTTATGTTATTGTTTGTTTATCTCATTTGACGTACTCATGATTCTTTATGTTCAATGTGTAGGTCGACATACTTATGACAGATGTTTGATGTGTAGACTATATGACTTATGTTAGTTTATGATATCAACATGTGGGTAATATCAGATGTATAGAAAGATTATAGTGTTTATGTAATGATGATATGTGATATCAATTTTAACTCAATTAAATGTCATTATGTATAATTTCTATCTAAAATTTGAACAAATAATTATGCTTATGAAGTTGACATTCGACTTTTTCAACTTTAGGTTTTGGTTTCGATATTTTATGATTGTTTTGCAGATCTTTACACAAAGCTGACAATAGATTATGAGAAGTACGGATGTTTGTTTCTATTTCAACCCTAGTTCCTATGTTTTATAGATAAATCTATACAATAATCAAATGAAGAAAGATGAGATCTATCAAATAATATCGAGTGTCTTTCTCCGTTGTTGTTCTTGTTTTGTAAATTGAGAAATTACACATTCATTTCCCAGCTTCTTTCCTTGTCACGAAATCGCAAGAGAGGAAAGTTCTAACACAGACAATATGCATAATCAAACCTTCCATTTTACAACAAAAATTATAGTTTGTTTTAGGAAAATCATTTCCAAAGATTGCAGTGAAATTATGTAAGAAGATGTGATTTGGTAATTGTAATTCCTTGCCTGAAGAACTGATTCCACCTCCAGCTCTCCAAGTTGTGAACAAAGGCACTCCTCTGCTTCTTCCATCCTCAACAATTTCATCTTCAACTTCTCCAACTCCACCATTAATTCTACTCTGAGCTTTTGGCTCTCCCCTAACATTCTTTGCCTCTAAATCTCTACATTCAGGGCACGTTTGGTAGTTGGAATTAGAATAGCATTGGCATTTAGAATTCTAAAAAATGTCTAATCCATTGTTTGGGTCTGCATAATCAAAATTGGAATTGGGAAAAAGTAGAATCCGGTATCCCCATTTGACCCCCAAAACAAGAATTCCAAATTCCTTCAAAATACTTGTTATTTGAAATTCTCATTTTTTGAAAATGAAGATTTCAAATAAAGTGAAATTTAAATATATTTGACATCCACATGATTGATTTATATTTCATTTTCTGAATCCAAACATTAATATTTGCATCTATTGTTACCCTCAACGTATGCCCAATTGTAGACATACTAATCACCTCTCTCACTGTAACTTTGAAGTGCGTCTCTCTGCTTCTACTATTGTTGAAATGCTTTCCATTCATGGATGATTGCTCAAATGTTTTGTCCATTTCATTGCATTTCACTCTCGATATGTGGCATGTCTCTAGAGATCTTTGATCCACAAAGAGGGGATTCAAACACATGTTTCACCGTCCACCTACTCCTATGGAGGAGGAAGTGATGACAAATAAGTTTGTAATATAACTAGAGAATGGAACATCCTGTGACGCTATGGGCATTACAAGATCAAACCATGGGCATTACAAATGAGCGATTCGACATTTGAGTGTGCCTCTTCCTTCCCACCTCCTCCAAATTACCTATCTTCGTCTTCTTCCATAGCGAAAGATTTTGTTTATTTTCACCAGCAGAGGCCTCTTCCCACACCTTTTGTGAAAAGTGGGCTGCAAGATTAGGAGATTTGATAGTTTTTGTGAATTACAGATTGGCCTTGGAGAATCACCTATGATGACTCTATCACTCTACTTCAATACTTTGTGGCACAATGACTATAAAGACCAAGAAAAAGAAATCGTAAAAAATTAGATTGCAAGTCTTCCATAGGTTCAATTGCTCTGATATAGAATGGCAATTTTTTTAGGTTTGAACCAAACAGTTCAAGAATAACAAATTCTGAAAATCAAATATTTTTAGATTTGAACCAAACGGTCCCAAATAAAATTCCCAAAATCATAATATAGATTTCAAGTTCTAGAATCCCAAATCTAGGATTCTGAATGCCAATCCTCAAATCATATTCCGACAACCAAATGGATCCTTAGATCCTCCTTTGCACTCTTCTTCTTGTAAGCTGGCAAAATGGAAGGGAGAATTTGAAATGGTACTTTTTCTTTTATGTTAAAAATATTAATTCTAAGATAAACTTTAAATTAATTTAAATATTAAAAATGATTAATTATATATGCATTTTATAGTAATATCATTAGATATAAACATGTTTTATATTCTATATATCATAAATAATTAATTTAATTATACATATTATACAATAAAAATATTCTATCATATAATTTTATTTTTTATTATATATAAAAAATTCACCATAGGTATGGCATATTGGTTATAATATCTTGCCAAGATTATAGTCATTTAGTAAAAAATGGATTCCATCATAACACTAGTTACCAACCAATCATTTTCCATGAATCTCAATCCTCGTAATCATGCTATCACTATAGTAAGCAAGGGACCCAATAGATTCATAGGACTCAAAACATTGGATTGTGTGATCATGGATCAATGATTTTTTTAGTGGTGAATCTTTGCCAATTGGCTATTCCGTCTCTTTGGGAAATCGTAATTTGGCTAATAAAACCTACATATGGGGTCAACCATGTCGCCAAGATATTAAATAATTTGGGTCAAAATCCAAGGCTAATCGCTCATTAGTTTACACAAAATTAGTCCAAATCTCGGTCCAATCACCAATGTAGTCTACATTTATAACACAATTATTTTAAAATTTTCACCAGTGTTTCCCTAATGTTTTCTTATTGGACAATGTTATTTCGCCCTTAAAATAAAATAATATTTTCCCTCGGGTTGAGCATCGCCTACTATTTTACTGACATGTGTCTCCAACTATCCTCGTTTAGCCAACTACTTTATGTTTTGGTCTTTGGGACACGTGTCCTAATTTTGAGAAGGTTTATACTTTATGGTATATCACTTAAAATTAGACCCGAAATAGAGCTGAAGCCATTGATCTATATTACATCAACGGTCCAAATTAATTCCTTTCACCATAAAAATGACAACATTAAACATGATGATGACCAAGGTGGCAATAAAAAGGGCACATTTTTAATTGAATCTTAATGGATTGGCATACTACAAGTACATCGTATAGTGTACACCTGGCATGTGGGCCATGGACCACTTTCGACTCTATAAATTCACCAAAAAAATAAAATAATCTCTCTTTGGAAAATGACATATTATCCAACTATATTAATACTTTGTGTTAAATGAAATAATTAATTTGCCTCTTACATTACAAAAATGTTTATGAACAACAAAATAAATCACCTACATTTATTTGCATACCAAAAAAAAAAAAAATTGCCACAATTATTATTAAATTTTGATACGAAAAGGAAAATTTTGCCAATAGAAAATAATTTTCTCCCTTGCCTCAAATGAAAAAATTGCCCTCAATTAGAAATTTTTCTTGCATATTTAATGTTGAATTCACCAGCATTTTACATATTTTTCTTGGGAGGGGTTTCTTAAAGTTATCCATGTCATGGATGTGAAAGATGTATAACCAGAGTCACAAGTTAGTGGCCCCAAGCTCTTGATCTAACATGCAAGGATCGTCACTACTTCCCAAGGAAGTGACTCCCTACTTTGGGACTCTTAAATTTTTTTATTGATACTTGCAAAAAAATCTAGCAATAGTTTCTTCCTCTCAAAGCATCTTTAACGATTTTCTACCTCTTCCTTTTTGTTCTTGTCAATCTTTATTATGCAGACATCAGATTGAGAGATATTTCTCTCATCAATAATAACCAAACCATCTTCCCATTCTTCCTCTAAAGCTTAGGGAGCCATATTCGGTTCCTTGGTATCAACAACACCCCAAATATTATCTCATAGTTGAGCATTTCTAAGGGGCAAAATATTGTAGTGATTTGTGACCTTTGTGGTCGATATTGATTTAAGGGTTGGATCATTAGGAACATGGGAGTTAAATTTTTTGAAAGGTGCCAACTTCAGTGTCCCTAAGCTTTGTTGGTGCCTACAAAATTACATCCCTTAAAATAGATTCTTGGATCTCTTTATTTAACTGTACATATTATGGTGTTTATAGGGAAATTAGCATCCTATAGTATTATTTATTCTCCTACAACAGAGATAGAAGAATATATCCTCTCCAATCTAGATGTGTTGCTTCAAGAATGATCATCTAACCTTAAACAACAACTTCTCAACAATTTTCCTAATTGTGGCTACTTTCATCCTCACATAATGAAATAAGTCTCCATTTGCAATGTCCAGATCTAAATCAATCAAGATGCTAAGAAATCTACCAAATTTCTCTAATGCTTCTTTGGTTCAATATTCTATTGGAATATTATTTAACCTAATCCACATTGGTTTATCATATGTGCCAATCTTCCATGGGTCAAAGTTTCAATGTCATCATTGCATGTAAAGGGGACAAAAACTCGTGGATCATGAATTTCCCTGAAGAATCTTTGATAGTTCTTCTTTAGGGAAAATTTACCACAGAGAACTATCTAGGAAATAATTTGATTCAAATCAACATTTTTGAAACCTCCTCTACCCACTAAATAATCCAAGATCTTTTTGAATTGATAT
Source organism: Cupressus sempervirens (assembly GCA_028749045.1). Taxonomy (NCBI): domain Eukaryota; kingdom Viridiplantae; phylum Streptophyta; class Pinopsida; order Cupressales; family Cupressaceae; genus Cupressus; species Cupressus sempervirens. The sequence goes on from CM053783.1 coordinate 559,073,950, forward strand.
CAAGGAATATGCAAATGAGTCCTAGTTTATATTCATTCCATCAATATCTTCCTCAAATTCTAAAAAGATCAATTTCCAATGTATTATTCAAGTACATATCATCAACTAAACCCTGATCGAAGGTGATATTCATTTGGTCTTCCAAAATACTAGGTTATGAATGGGTGAATTGATCAGTATTGATCAACTTATCATTTTGTAAGTGGGTGTGTGCATCAAGATGGTGGATAGAAAAGTGAACACCTTTGGAAAAAATCATAAGTTTTCAATAACCTAATCAAGTTATGAAATATTTCAAAAAGGAGCTAGACTTGGTAACCATTTCTCTTATCTCCATGTGTTAATGGCAATCCTTTACCTCTATGAATAGGATGGAATTCTCTTAAACAAGAGACATGGATAATATATAACTAAATTTGATGAACTCTTCTTGTTGACATCTTTTGTAAAGTGAGCATTCTCAATAATACCCATATTCTTCTGTGCATCATCTTATTCACCATATTGATATAGATTTTACAATAGAGTGACATTAAAGAACATACAAATTTTACAATGGAAGAACATTAGAGAAAATCATGTCATTTTCTTTTTTCTTGAAAGATTTTAAAGTGTTTTCAAGATCTCTATGATCATAAATTTCATATCCATTTCATCTTATCACATGAAATTTTATAATAATATTCAGCCAAACTGATTCACATGCCCATCTATGAATTCAAATTTGTGTAGGTCTATGTTTACAAGAGTACTCAAATTGCAATGGCTAATAGAAAATTATCAATTCTTTACATTTTCACTATACTAATATGCATCATTTTGATTCAAGCATATTTTTACTATACTACTATACTAGTAGGTTATTGTGCATATGTGTCAGAGACATAGAAAGACTACTCTAGGAAAAATATTTATTAGACACATAATCTCATTAAGTATACAGTTGGGAATAACATAGGAGAACACTAGATAATGTTGTAACTCGACTCCAGATGGTTTGAGCATTTTCTTGAAGTTAGCTGAGCCTTTTTGATAATCCATTTTAAGCCAATCTTGTAATCACTACATTCATTACAATGACCTCTCCTTGATCTTGAATACAAAATATCTTCCATGTTATAGATTTATACTTGTATTCAAAAAGATCTCACAACATTAGTATGTATTCAAAATCACCTCAAACAATTCATTCATTTCCTTGAAATGCTAGCTCTTTGCAATATTCTGTTAAAATAGTGCAATCTTAATATCTACAATCTACACTTTAGGAATGTTGGAAAAGGTGGTGGAATAAAATATTTTCACACATGTTTTATATTTTTATATGCCCATGTATACACTCTGATAAAAAATAAATTACATTCTATCAAAAAGCCCCCATCTTTGGCATGTAGATGGAGGAGGATAATAGAAAATAATGTATGGCTTTGTGCCCAAAGATTGTAATTGTTTAAGAGTTTTGAAACCTAGTTCATGGATATTATTGGGAGTGACAAGGGCATACAATGATTTTTCACCATATGATGAAATATCGTAAAGTGATGGATGTATAGCTATCCAATGTATAGTAAGGTATTGTACCATTATATTAGGTGCTTGGGTGGGTAAAATGCAAACACAATCTCATTTATGGTGAGATTTAGTATGGTGGTATGAAAAATTGAAGTTTTCAGGGCTAGGTATAGTGAAGTGGTTCATACATATTCCTGATGTTGAAGGGAGAGTCTAAGGTCAAAGAGAATTTCAAAAGATGAAGGCAGTGTATGATGGTGAAGGGAATATCCCGATGGTGAAGGGAGTATCCAATATGGAAGGAATTGACTTGATACTGAAGGAGTATCTAAAGCCTAGGGGATTGATCCAATATTGAAGGGAGTATTCTAATGCTGAAGGGAGTGACCATTGTGACCATCACCAGAGGAGTGACTAAGGCTACCAGTAACTATTTTAAACTATGAAAGTTAATGCACTAGATTACATAACATATTATAGTGTGTATAAATTTTTGAATATTTCTTTGGGATATGAATGGTGAAATTTGGGTTGATTGTAACACAATTTGAGCATGTGAGCTTATCTGAAAACCAAAGTTTGTTGTATTTAAATTGTTTACTATAATACAAATTTTCTTAGAGGTTTTTGTGTAGTACCTGCCCCTAGTTCACATTTTGTTTTAATTACCAAACTCTTTTAGGCCAATTTTATACTTGATGTTTAGTAGCATTACTTTTAGATTATCAGATATTGTTTTACATTCAAGTTTATTATATAGTGAGATTACTTGGTACTCTATATTTAATATATGTATGATGATTATTCAGTGTTTTCAGTTATCGATGATGATTAGTTAGATGGTTTATTATCACATATGCTTTCTTATGGATACTTACCCCATACTACATGTGTATGGATAATATATTTAGAGTTCATTTTTAAATAAATGCTAAATATTATTGTTATTTAAGTTAATTAAATATTTTATCAATTAAGTTTCTAAAATAAGTTAAAAGTAAAAGATATTAAATTATTAAAAGATTTTAGATCGCATGATGCGAGCATGAGTTGAAAATAAAAGAAATTAATTAAAAGATAAAATAAGTGAAAATAATAATGTTATAAAGTGCGCATGGGATTAAAAGTAATAAATGATTAAAAATAGAAGTCAAGTGGAAAAATTAAATAAAGTTATTTAATAATTCATTTAAGGTGCATTAAAAGATAAAACAAAGATTAATAAAGTTAATTTGGAGTTTGAGTCTAGTGAGCAAGGAGTCCTCTCGGGTGAACGCACAATTAGTGCCCCGATTTGAGGAGAAAACTCCTTATCACAACTTGGGGGGGTTCATTTTTCAGGGGACCGTGAATTTTGGAGACAGGAATTTTTGGGGAGAACTTTTGTAAGCAAATTAAGAAGGAGAATTCTAGAAAAGAGTTTCAGAAGAAAGTTATTGTAGAGGAGCGAAGTCTCTCATAGTTTTTTGGGGTTTTCGTATTAGCATCAGGGTCAAGTAGGGTCTTGTGCTTTGATCGTTGATTAATTTCGCAGTTATCCTTTCTTGTCTTCTCCGTGTTTGTGGATTGTAAAATCCGAATTCTCTGTGATGGAAGTTTAAGCATTTCAAATATTGTGAATTTTTAGATGCTTGTCAATTAACTACTCTATACATAGGGATTAGAAAAGAAAAATGGAGAAACCCTCATTTCTAGATTAAAGAATTATTGTATTTAATTTGGGTGGGATCTGAAATTAAAAAGAAAATTTGTAGGGTTGGAATTATTTTCTCTATCAGATTATAATTGTAAATGTTATATATATATATATATATATATATAAATTTAATGTGGGGAAATTGATTAATAAAAAAAATTATATTTTAAAGGAGCGAATTTAATATAAGTTAAAAGTTTTTTTTTTAAAATTAATTAAAAATAAAATGAAAATAAAATATATATTATATGGGGGGGTCGTTGACCCACACCCCCTACCAAACAACCGGGTTACGTGTCGCAATATGTACTGCTATGATAGCAGTAATACTGCGACAATAGATACTGCTGACGCAGCAGACCCTGCACTGTGCATATCACAGTCAGCGATTTATAATCGCTTCAACTTTTTATTATATGTTGTTCCAATATGATTGGAATTCGATTTTGTTATTTAGTTGTAAGAATATAAATTTGCATTAATTTTTAATTATTATTTGAATTAATATTTTATATATTAAAAAACATTTTTAATATTATATATGAATTTTAATATATTAACTTTATTATATTTAATAATTTTTTATTGATAGTTTTACTAACATTTAATAATTTAACTATTATTGCATTTTAAATATAGTTTTATAAATATTAATTTATTAATAGGCTTTTGGTTAAATATTAATAAATTAATAATTAATGAAGATATTAATATGAGTGTTTAGACCTATAATTATTAATTACTTTAATTAAAAATTAATTTAATTAAAGTTAATTAATCATGAATACTAATTGATAAAATTATAGAATTATTGTTTTTAAAATATGATGGGAGGGTAATTCTAGTTTCATTCGAACAAGTAAATGAGTCTACCTATAGGGGTTATCTAGAAATCTTTTGAACTTGAGACATACATGAAACTGGAACTTAAAACCTTACATTAACTGAACAATATATTAGCATTCATGCCTAATGGTGAGATGATTCTGTTTTCTATGTGACTATTCTGTTGTCTATGTTTTGGGGTTTGTTCTAGTATTGACCAGTTTAGGTTGTTACCAGAGGCTCGAGGTTGTGAATGTGATGTTATGATGATTTGGTCTCAATCTTTCTTAACCCGACCATGGTAATGTGATGGAGTGCTCTATGATGGATGTTTTTACTGTTTGTTATTGCTTTCTAGTTTCTTTGTGTGAAGCTGAGGTGTATTTTTTTGAGTTACCTAACTTAACCATTTTTAGTCATTGATCGGTTATACTTGGGTTGCTTTTCAGTCACCTTGATGGGATTCAAGTGTCTTGCTATGCTCTTGATTATGTCATGTTGTGACATGTTTGACTTGACCATTTTGGAGTCTTCGATTATTACTATGATTTATTATTGGGATACTTTCTGTTTGCTCATTGGAGAACCTTTGGATATTGTGACTTATCATTGATGCCTTCAGTTGCTGATAGAGAACTATTATGATCATTATGATTATTATTTGATGCTTATCAATTGCTTATGGAGAACTGATGTGTTTATTGTGGATTATAATTATGATGCTTTCAGTCACTTGTATAGGACTGAAGTGATTTTATTATGTTTCTTGATTTGTGATTTCATGAGCCTAGGGTAGGTTATCTATGTGTAGTGTTGGGAAGTGGCTTACAATGGGGGTTAGGGCCCTAATGAAAACATCTCACCTAAATACTGACTTAAATGAACCTAATAAGATAATTGTATGTTCTCTCCCATGCCTTGAGTGCTAGTATAGACTAGGATGGGTAAGAGAGAATGCTTGGTTATGACCTTGCATTTGGTAGTATGCCTTATCAGTATGAGAGGATATTAGTGGCCGCAGGATCACAGGGGACCCAGGATTCCTAAGGGATTGCTCGGGTAACTTCCAACATGACTTCTGCGATGACACTTTCCCGCTTGCATAGTAAGTTTCCTACGTGTCTTTGTTGTGCCTCTAGGTCTAGATGTCTATCTATGTTGGAACCTTTGAGTTAGTATAGGATTTCCCAGACTTAGAGAGTACTTGTGCTTTGTGTAATGTGATTTGTTATCCTGTGTGGAACTTGAGACTATATCCTCAGTGCGGTGGGAGTGGGCCATTTAGGTTCCACGTAGTGGGGTGGTAGTGCTTTTTACTCTTACCATTGAGATCCATTCGTGGTCACCATGGCTGGAGCTTTCTTGGATGACATTTACCTTCATTCTGTTCATGGATTATTATGATGGATGGTTAGATTTTATGATAGATCTTTTATCATTATGGATGTATGGATGTATCATGTATGGTGAATGATTTCATTTATTTTACTATACTTTGTATCATGGATTTGAGGATGATGTATCTTTATTTCTACATATGTATATTCTTTTAAGCCTTTCATATCCTGTGACATGTATAGTGGATGAATGAGCATTCCGAATTAATTTGCCAAGAGGCGTTCGAAACAAATGTATATTATGGACATTGGACCTTCTTATTATTCTTTCATGTGGATGTGGTAGTTGTTAGACTAAGAATTAATTAAATTTAAATGTAACTCAACGTCTTGGGATCCTTAAGGAATGTAACCTATTATGTATGTTTGTTGATGATTACATGTTATCACTTCCGCTACTATGTGTTTGATGTGTATATTATACTCTCTTACTTTTTTTTAAAAAAAAAAATGTTTAGCATACTTAGTAGAACTTTAGGTTAATTCTTTTGGATCCCTTGGTGGGACGTTACATTTTGGGTGGTGGGTTTTTTTACTAAAAGGGACACATTAAATTTGGTCTCCTTTATTTATCTTGTGTGCATTGTATTTTCTACATCCTTTTTTCTTCTATGCATCTCAATATGATGAACTAGATTTGAGATATTTCATATTTCATCTATAAATTGGCATTAGGAAGGGGTTTTTGCATGTATCTTCCCTAAATAGTTGTATCATAGTTAGACCTATTATTGTTATCCTTCCTAGTAGGGTTGCTCATTTGTATCAATTTTGGTTTCAATGGGAGCCTGTAAAGTGTTCATCTAAAACAAAGATGGTGAGTACAAGAAGAAGAAGAAGAAGAAGAAGAAGGAGGAGAAAGAGGAGGAGGAGGAGGAGGAGGAGGAGGAGGAGGAGAAAAAGAAGAAGAAGAAGAAGAAGAAGAAGAAGAAGAAGAAGAGGTCTTCTTAGAGTGATGATGAAGTCACTAGAAATACTGCTTTGGATAATCAGCCATCTAATGATGATTGGTTAGAGTAATTAAATCTTCATGCGAAAGATGTTTGTCATAATGCCATGTGTGACTGGACACCACCATACAGGAGGGGTTATTGGTAGTGATATGGATGCCATGTGTGACTCAACACCACATGTTAGTGGGAGTTTTTAGCAATGATGTATAGAATGATCTTCATTAGTATTGAAAATATTGAAGGTGAGAGATTTTGATGTTATAGAAGGATCTTTTCATATGGGTATGTGCACCAAGATGGTATACAATTTAGTGGACACATAAAAGAAAAAAAAGAAAAAATGTCAATAACTCAATTGGGTTATTCATAATCTGATCAAGTTATATGAAATTTCAAAAAGTGGCTAGGCTTGGTTACCAAGTAAACTGGGTCAAGTTTCTAGGATGAAAAATCTCTTCAAAACTAGATTGGGAATTTGAAGAAATTAAAATAGGCTCCACTCCAGAAGCCATAACTTTCACATCCAAACTCTGATTAACTCCATTCAAAATGAGTTGGAAAGATATTGAACAGATCTACAACACAATGCAAATAAAATAATAGTAGGAAATTAATATTATCTTTCCATCCATTATAATCAATCATGGTCTAAAATAAGTAGTCATCATTTTCCAAACATGGAGTGAATAGGCAGGTAAGAGTATTATCATAGTTTTTATCTTTCGCACACAAAAAATCACTCACTAGTCATTCACTCACTAAATCCTAATCTCTCTCTTACTAACTCTTATCCTCTCTCATTCTCACACCAACTCCTAAACCCCCCCCCGCTCTCTCTCTCTCTCTCTCTCTCTCTCTCTCTCTCTCTCTCTCTCTCTCTCTCTCTCTCTGGAGTTATTTAGTTAGTGAGCGAGTGTGTGTATGTGCATTTTTGAGAGCAAGAAAATTAAAAATATGTTAGCATTTTTGTTTACCTATTGATTACTCATTTGGAAAATAATGGCTACTTGTTTTAGGTTATGGTTAATTCAAATTGATGGAAAATAAAACTATGATGATATAGGATTGATTTATCTACATCATTTTGTAGATCTCTTCAATATATTTCCAGCATATTTTGAATGGAGTCAATCAGACTCCATATGTGAAAGTTATGGCCTTCGAAGTAAAGCCTACTTTTAGTTCTTCAAAACCTTATTGAGTTTTGAACAAGTAAATTTTACTTCTTCAAAACTTGATCAAGTTTTGAATAACCCAATCAGATTTTGAATGTGCTTTTTCATTTTTATAACTCGATAGGGTTATTTGAATCCTAGAAACCAGATCAGGTTGTGGCTTGGTAATAGCATAGGGAAATCACCCAAAGGCTTGGGAGACTATTTTCCCTCCATTTTTTTTTCCCTTCAGACATTTTTTCATCTTCTAAGATGAATTCTTATTATTTCCTTCATCAGGATTCCTAATGGTGAAGTGGGTATCTCTAAAATTACTACCATAATATTAAACGTCTTCTTGGCTTTCTAACCTTTTTTTTTCTATTTTTGGATAATATTAACAATGCAAAGTTTAATTATTTTACCAATGCCTTGACATTCTTCACAAACATATGTCTACCATTTTTTAATAACTTTTGATATACTTAACCAAATTCAAAATAAATTATATATTATTGTTCTACACTTGATTCTATACACTGTTAAACAAAAAAGTTTCCATTTTTAATTTTTTTTTGCAATTTATGCTCAACACACAAATAGATAGAAAGTTTTTTGGATGTAGTATTTTCAATAATTCATGACCAAAAATTCATCATAAAATTACAAAAAAATACACAACTTCTAGATATGACTCTTAACTATAATCCTACCAACGGGATATGAAAAATAGTAAATATCACTATGTCTTTTGTGTTGCACACAAAAACAACTATGTTATGTTTTTAAAAAAAATCAGGAACTATTTTTTGTGTGTTTAGGGTTTAAGCCACCAAATCATATCCATTTTTAAAAAAATCTAGTAGTTTAGAAAGTAGATTCAGAGTACTACAATTTATATGTTTTGCACATCTTGTCATTTTTAGTAGATGACCCTCAAATATATCATCCAAGTTCAGGTTTACCTGATTTTAGAAAAAAGGTGTGTGCTTATACCCCCCTTTTTGTACACCATCTTGATATGCTGACCCAATAATTTTAGTGAAGAGTTGACACAAGTAAATTTAGCCCTAAATTTTGACGTGAAAAGGTCAAAATTACATCCAAATTTGGTCGAATAGACAACTAAACCTGTCATCAATCTTTTTTAGTCAATTTTTTGTTAGAGTCATTATGCGTTGAAATTTTGACTTCCAAAAGGTCGACTTACCGATGAGAGGTTCCTCAATTTTTTTAGTCTAGCCTGAACTCTTATTTCCTCATTTGCGTCCATCTTTAGTTGAAATTTTGACATAAACCCCTTGACTTTTTTGACAGTGAAGCCAAACGTTCAATGGCAAAAATGATCGAATTGCAACCAAGACCCCTTGAACTGTCATCGAAATTGTAACCAAGACCCCTTAAGTTTCTATGGTGGTACCATATATTTGATGGTAAAGGAAAGATATCTTCATCAAAATTGAGACTAATGCTTGGCAAATATTTAGACGAGTTGTGCCAATTATTGGAAAAGCTTTGCTCTCATAGGAGCCTTCTAAAATGCACAAAATTTGATTCTAAAGCATAATTTCTTGGTGCATGAGACTTAGGTTATCGTGCACATTTCTACCTCCACACCATTTTTTTGTTCATCACATGATTTATTTCATACAAAATAATGGGAAGGAGGAAGAAATGTGCACGAAATCGTGAGTCTCCACCAAGCAATTATGCTTTAGAATCAAATTTTGTGTAGTTTAGAAGGCTCCTATGAGAGCAAAGCCTTTGCAATAATTGGCACAGCCCATCTAAATTTTGGTTCTTGAGACACCGTTGCTTGTGAAGACTTAATATATAAGCTACCTGTGAATGGATTGTACTTTGAATAAAATTAGTATGAAAGGAAAGAAATATTTTTTGTGATATCAACTCAAAAAATGGACATAATAAATATGACCAAATAATCTAAATTTGAAGTACAATAAAACGAGTTTCAAAAAATAGAAAAAGTGAGCAACAAATCAAGGATTGAAAGTTAGAGCTAATATTAGACCTTATTAAATAAAACAAAATTTGTTTAAGTTAAACAACCTTTAACAGAAATATAGAAGATTAATTGCTCATTCTTGACAAAGAGATATTGGATCCATACAAGGGGCAAACCAATGGATAAAAAAATTAAATTGTTCCAAGGAGATGACTAATATCCACCAAGAGTCCAACCATAAGAACCATTGAAGCAAGAGCCACATTTTAAGAAGAGGCATAAACAAAATCCACCAATAATCTAAAATGGTAACTTATGAATTAAGAAAAGAAATATATGCTAATAAATAATGTGCAAAGGGTTATTGAGATAAACTTTGTACAAGATATTTTAAATGTCATTTAAATTTATAAATAATGTAATTTGGTCAATGAAGAATCAAAATTCTATATATTAATGTGATATTTTAAAAAAACAATTGTTAAAAATTGAGGGAGTAAATGTTGGTTGTATGTTATTATGCATAACTAATTATTAGTAAAACTTATCATATAATTGACAAATCTTTATAAATATGTGATTATTTTTTAAATATGTAATGAAATATTGATTAATTAGATTAGTTAAGAAGGTATGTAAAGTTTAGAGATTTAGAATAAAGCTAATCAAGGAGATCAAACATCAATTTCATATGCATCCTTAAGAAGGTCAGATAAAATGTTCCAAGCAGATTCTCAAACTATTCAAGTTTCAAAGGTAACAATAACAATCCTATATGTTTTGGTGATTTTCTATCTTTTAGTCATCATAGCATTGTAAGCTGACTAGATCACCACTTGATGATGATTGGATCAATAGTGTCCACACCAATGCTTTTGTGACTAGTCTTTTGGATTTTTAATTATGTATTATGACTGGATCAAAAACTCCTTCCTGTGTTTTTCATCAGTGTTTGTTTCAGCTATCGATTTTGGAAGATTCAACAATCTAGATATACTTGTAAGAGTACCCTATTCCTTTATAGTTTCTCTTTTCTAATGTTTAATGTGAATATTGCAGGAAGTTTCTGGGCTAGTGTTATTCCTATCAATTGCCACAAATTTTGCAAGTTCATCTGAGGAGTTGGAGTGCTCTACAAAAATAGAAGTTGATAATTTGATAGCTTTAGATTTAGTTAGTACAGAGCAAATAGACTTCGGTGAAAGGTTGGATGTTACTCTCAATCTGAAGTACATGATAAAGTTTGTTTCAAATGAGTTCATTGATCAGGTTTGGATGTGTTGGGAATATGGCAAGAAAGAATAGCATTCCAATTATAGATTTTGACCTATAGAAGATAGAAAATCTGCTACACAAAATTCAATGCAGTAGTACAACCCATTTTACATATCACACTATTAGTATGGTACCTCACCTTTAGAGCTATGATTTTTGTCCCCTATTTTACATATCACACTATTAGTATGGTACCTCAACTTACAAACCCTCCTATTTAGGCCCTCATAACAAGGGATTCCTCAAACTACGCCTTCCCCTAATCAATTATTGTTTAAACAAGAAGGTATCATCAAAGAAGTCTTCCCCCAATCAAAGATGAAAAGAACAATGTAAATAGTCAAATTATTTTTCAAATTTCATTGCTTAGCAAACTACCCATTCCCATCCTTGCAAAATAGAAAAAGTTTTGCTATTTTTCAACTCACCTATTCACCTATTTTTAAACTCTTTATCAAATCTTCAAATGAGGGTTTAAAATTTGGTTAAACAAAGGTAATTTTGTTTTGTTTAGGTCCAAATTTCATTTATATGTTAGCAAGTATCAAATTAGGGCTTCCCCAATGATTGAATACCTTTAATAGTGCTAGAGTGCTACAATGTATGCTTGAAATACTGCAACGTATGCTCAAAACACTCCTGGCAGTTCAAGTTTAGGGCTACACTAGAAATCTAAAATGTTGCACTAGAAATCTGAAATGCAGCTTATCAGTGTAATTAATAATGTCTTCATAACAACATGTGGGTTAAAATGGAAAGACAAATATGCACTTTTAATTCAATTCAAGTATTTTCAAAATTCTTAATATTTTCTCAAGATGTTGCTGACTTCTCTCCAATATTTGTCGAGAATTTTATTTTTTGCCTCACTGATAAGTGGCAAAGAACTAGAATTTGTACTATGGTTCAAACAATCAAGTATAAGGGTATATATGCTTACAATTCCACCTATCACCACAAACTCGCCTATTTGTACAATCACTCTTTAAGATGCAAGTCTAAGTGCCTCCAAACATATATTACTCTTTCTAATGTTGATCATTAGCCTTTAATATACTCACCATCACAGATAGCTTCAGATTGCAAGGAAAATATCAATTCATAGGTTTCCATTCATACCCATCACTAAGAGTTAGGTCCTCTAAACAACCTTAAATGCAATTTGAAGCAACAAATGTTGTTAAGGTATAATAAAAATCTTTTCTGAGGAAAAATCATTCTTTAAAGGGTTTGATAATCACTAATGTTCTATTGTTATGTCCCTCCAAACAACCCAAATCACATTCCAAACCAACAAATTTTGTTAAGGTATAATAATAATCTGTTGTGAGGAAAAATCATTCATTAAAGGGCTTGAAAATCATTGATTTACAATTGATATATTTTAACAGCCACCAAGGAAAGCTTATAAGACAACATCACCCTATCTTTTATCCATGAAGATTCTCAAGAGTGTCAAATAATGTCATGTGTTCACCATGTAATTTTAAAAACACCTCAAAATTGTAGCTTATCACTCTTTAATTTTCACACTCAACAATTAGGGGTATGGCCAACCAAGGAAATGTTACAACTCAGTTAGAACAATTCCTTTGCTATATGTTTTGTAGAGTCTGCAACCTGATCACAATAACATTTCCAAAAAACTTCAAAAAAAGACAAAATCAATTTGGTTGCTTCCCACAAAGATGATATGGCATGCAAATAGAGATCATAGTAACATTTTGAAAATGATGAAACAAAAGACAAAATTAGCTTAACAGATTCACCCCCCAAGGATGCCCAAAAAGATATCTTAGCCTATAAATAGAGATGTATGGCCCAGAGTTAAAATATCTTCAATTTCTCAGAAAATCTTAAATTACTGGAGAATGTAGCTACTGGGTAGTCATAGAAAGTTACCATTTCCAAGTGTGAGTGTAGTGACCTTACACCCCTAAAAGTGATAATCAATCAAAAATCCTTCTTTAAAAACTGCAAGTAATATGCATCAATGACCTTCAACATGAAACTCCAAAATTTGGAAACTTGAATCTCAAAGGTGATTCCTGAATGAAATCATAATACCTTCATCAAGCTTAATTCAATACATAACAATCTGAAGCTTTGATATAATATCGATTAAAAGTAAACTTTATCACTATTCAAGTTAGAATTTTATCATTTTCAATATGTCATTGTTATATGATTTATGATCTTCTTATTCATGTTTAAAGTTTTCCTTCTCTATTATGCATCTAAACATTTATCATATATTATTACACAATTCAAACTAGACTAGTCATGACTGTAAAACACAACAAACTAGATTTGTTGAAAATATACAAACATAAAGACACATGTATCGACACTTGTGCATGCACGTATGTGTGTGTATATTTTTTCCACCCAAGTCATAAAAAGTTCATGTAAATAAAAGTATCATCTACTATGCAAATTTGTGAAATGTCCATGGAACATTGGAAGAATTTCTTAAAGGTGGAGAATTCTTGCACGACAAATATTCATAGCATAGGCAGGACTTTCATTTTAAAAAGGTCTTTGCCAAACTAATAGCATGTTTAATGAATTGTGGGTCTTTGCAAATAATTTAAGAGGCATTGTAAGCATTATGAAGATTAATTCAACTTTGCTTGCCCATCTACAAGTATTTAAGAAACCCTTGTAATTTTAGTTTTAATCATCATCTCTCTAGCTTATGAATATGTAAAGCCTTCACATCACCATCGGTATCCTTGCCTCTGATGATCAAGATAAATCCTGCTAAAGAGGTTAATTGGAGTTGAGCTTTGAGCTCAAGTGATCTCAAAATTTTGGTTCAATACTTGAGCTGATGTCCTACTAGATGAAAGACCATTGGGTAAAATTGTAAAAGAAAAGGAGGGTTTTGCTAGCTCCCATAATCCTTAGTAATTGTAATTCATTCTAGATAAAGTGAAAATTTCAAATTTTTAAAACTATGGCTGGTGAAAATTATATGAATGTCAAAAAAGTTCTCATAAAGGTCTGGTTAGAATTTCTACTCTGCATAATGTATGGAATTCAGTAACTCCATCATCAATATAATGGATCTACAGATTTTGTAGGCTTGCATTGCCACTATCAAATCAAGTTACAATAATATTTCATGACAAAAAGAAAAATATCAATAATTAAATAAAATGTAGTGGCACCAACTATAACCTTGCTATAAATGTTATAAGCCCTGTATTTGGATTCTTGCATCTTAGAACTCTGAATTTGAATTCAGATTATGTTCATTGAACTAAATTTTGGTTTATACAAAGGCTAGAAAAATAAAAGGTGGATGAAAAGTCTAATTGTTTAAGACTGAAAATAGGAACAAATTTAGTATCAATAAAATTTCAATTTGGGTGGAAAATATAAGAGAAGGAAACTTCATTGAGAAGTCATGAGGGCCAAGGCAAGTCAAAATACATTCAAGAGAAGTATGCTAGCTTAGCTTCATCAACTACCAGTCTCTATTAAATATTTTACAAAATCCCTTCCACTAAGAAGTACATTCCTGTTGCATTACCTAATTAATGGATAATGTTTTCCATGTGTTAGATCTTTTTTCTTTTTGCATGTAACATAACAGGGCTTCACGTAAAACTTCATTAAAGAACAAAGACTATCACTATCCAAACATATTACACCATTGGTAGTAAACCTAGGAGCCTTCTTTTTTATCCCTATAATAGAAGGACTAGGTTGACTATCAAGAGACAAAAGCCAATTAAATCACCAGTTAAACCTACCATGTTAAAAATATTTAACACTCTTAAGGCTCATGCACCATAACTCAAATACAAAACTAAAAATTAAGAGATTACGGTTCCCTGCAGATAGAACTATTTTACATAAAAATTGGTAATCAAATAAACTCCTTATTCCTATGAAATTTTGATTGTGAACCAAGATCTTAACTAATAAAGTAATTATTGATGTTGTTGAAACTATGTCTAAAGCCTCAAAAGTCAACTCTTCATGCTTAAATTTGACCAATTTTCCTAACCCTTATTTTAGGTACAGTGGAGTTGTCTTAACACATGTAGAAGCATGGAAAGTAGGGTTAAAAACATGATTGCAGATGTTTCAACTATTTGTGAGAGGATTGAAGACCCTTATTCTGATATGTCTTTTGCTCTTGTACATTTTGAGAGACCTGATCTTGGTGCACAGACTTGTTTATGTTCAAAGTACTAGTATTTATGGCTATAAATGGTTCCATGGTATTGGATTCCACAATTTGAATTATACCTTGTTTATTGATACTTTGAGGATGTCATTATAGATCCACAACCACTTAGTAACACATTTTGAATCCTTTGGTTCTCCTTGCAAGGAAACTACTTTTGCTCTAATCTTATACTTATTTTGTATTTCCTTCTTTCATTATAGACTTTGGGTGTTTTGCATTTTAGGTTTATGGAACCTAACTTGATCCTGATGAGTTCCCCACTTGTGCTTTGAGTATTTTTATCCCTACAATTTATTAATTGTAGCGTACCACATAAAATGGGTGTTGTTTGTATATGAAATTGTCATTGTTGTTTATAGAATTGTTGCTGACAATGTAATACAGTATTATTGCCCCTTAACATTGCTTGCTATCAATCACTACTTTATTGTACACGTTACTTATCAACATCATTCACTCAAACAAAAATGACCCTTTTAGGGTAGATTTATTTCATGGTAGTTCACCAATCTCCTAGATGACTCTTCACCTTCCAAGCAATTCATGCAAGCCCTCCGTAGGACCTATCAACTCCAACTTTACAAAGGCATCCCATAAGCATGACTCAATCAACTCAATAAACTTAGAAAAACTATCAATCAACTCAATCGACTTAGAAAAACTATCTCTAAGGTTAAAAGCTTCATTACCAATGCCCACAAAGAGAAATTGCAAGATAGGCCTAAAACAAACTTAAAATAGTTAGGCTTCCATATTGAATTTTTGGACCTTAATTCAAAATTCTTCCAAAATACCTCCAAACCAAAATGGACTTTCAGACTCACATTTCAAAGTATTTCAAGATTACAAAGATTTGGTTTTTAACTCTTTTCTAAGTTGCTAACCTACAAAACCCTAAGTTTAAGGGTTTTAGTCCTACTAATTAGAGCATATGCTGGTTCAAGGTTCTAGGGCATACCTAATGTCAAATCTCCATTCCCATAGAACATTTCATATGCATTCTAATGTTCATCTACACTAAATCAATGCCCTTCCTACTTCCAAAAAAATTCACTAGTAATGTTATCTAGGTTACTCACATCAAAATGCCTAATCTCAACAAATTGAATTGGACTCGGAGATGGTGAGTTGCATAACTATTGAGTGTAGAATCCTATAATACATTGGGCTACCTCCCTCTTTGAACAAGATCTCCATTTCTCTATGGTTCAAAGGTGAGATAGCTATTTTTTTTTTAAAGCCCTAGGTATGGTCTTTACTGATAAAAAAGAGCAATAAGTTTACGTAAAATCTCTTAAAAATAACAACTATTAATAATTGTTCTCAATCCATGCAAAATGCAATACAAAACTTGTACAGTTCCCATTAAAAATCAAGAAAATATGACCAATGTCCAAAGAAAGCAATGACTTATAGGTTGCAATAGAGAGAGAGGGAGGGAGGGAGAGAGGGAGAGAGAGAGAGAGAGAGAGAGAGAGAGAGAGAGAGAGAGAGAGAGAGAGAGAGAGAGAAATCCTCATGCACTTATCTCTCTAGACATGCAGAGTGGCTCATTCCTTGCCAACCCCACCCCCAATTCAAGTAGTAGGGTCTATGCACTTCTCTCCTAGGCCAATCAGTGGATATCTATCTCCAACCCCAATGACCCTTTACTCTATAGGTGTACATGGGAAGAAACTTAACAGGCAAAGATTGGATATCTATACCCAATAAGCGAGAGGATGTAAATGCTCAACTGGTCTACATTTGATGAAATGCAACTCGAAAGTGAAATGCAAAATTACATTTGGCACTTTTTTTTTTATCTTTATGTTGATGTGTTGGTCGCAATTGAGACCAACACAAAATACAAAGCATTGGTCGCAATTGCAACCAACACAAGCATGTTATAAAAAAAACAAGATTTTCCTTTATAATGTGACCAACCATTAAGCAATTTATATTTTGGTCAAAATTTAGGGTTAAATGTCCTAGTGTGAGTGTAAGGAGTTGAAGAAGCAAGTTTTACTTCTATGTAAATTCCATAATCACGAGGCTCATTCCCTTGCAGAAGCCTTTGCCACAATGACATTATCTCTAAACCATGCAAAGGATGTTGAAGTGGTTCCCAATCTTGAAACACTCTTATAAGCAATGCAAAAGAAAATGCAGATGCAATACATGACAAATTGCACAACTTGTATTCCTCTTGATATTTAGACTGTAAATTCTCAAAGACATGTGCAAGTGATTCCAATATCATAGTAGCTACTACAACACTTTCTTGGATTCTATCCAGTGCTCCCATAATATCCTCTATGTAGTCTAGTTGTTGTTTCTACCATACAATCTCTTTCTAAAGCCTCTCCTTCATGTATATTTCCACAGACTCTCTTTGGTACCTTAAATTTTGATCAAACTTCTAAATATCTACCTCTACCATATCTAAAATCAACTTTAAATTGTGTTGTAACTCAATCATAGGTGTTTGATGCTCAATAGATTTTATTTCAGCATTCAAGTTTTCAAGATTGATCAACACCCTCACTTGCAGACCTCTCATGTCAAGCACTTTCTATATTGTTTCAACACCATGTTCTTGCTTCTAAGCTAATAGTTCTTTAGGTGCATTTTCTTGTAAAATATTAATTTTTTTGAACAAATGTAAACTCGTACAAAATGTATTCTTGTTTTCTATTACCATTGATCGGCTTCCCTTGAACAAAATCAAAATGAAGAGGCATAAATACACCAAATTTTTCTTTTAAAACCATATGTGCAGATATAAACATTAAGTATAACATGTCCCATATTTTTGCAAATATACACATTAATTACACCAAATTTGTCTTTCAAAATCATATGTGTAGATATAAACATTAAGTACAATATGTCCAATATTTTTGCAGATATACACATTAATTATACCTAATTTTTCTTTCAAAACCATATGTGCAGATATAAACATTAAGTACAACATATCCAATATTTTTGCAGGTATCCACATTAATTACACCAAATTTTTATTTCAAAACCATGTGTGCAAATATAAACATTAAGTACAACCAATTCAATAAGGGTACAAGAATAAGTTATTCTTGTGAAGAAAGATCATGTCAGATAATACAAGGGAATTTGATCTAAATAGGGAGACAATCGCTAGATTGTTGTCTAACTTTCAAAGAGAAGGCAATGCCAAATGTTATTGTCCTTATAAGAGTTGTAATGACTTAAAGACAAGAACAATCAAAATCAAAATAATTAAGAGACATTGTAGGGAGAATGGTCACAATGAAAGGGGATTTGATTATCATCCATTGGTAAGTTGTTTGTTACATAGTTTTCATAATCAATATACATATGAACCATGGAACAGGGGTTTGATTATCATCATTTTTATATAGGTATATCTCCATAGGTTAGTACATAATATGGGCCACCACATCTCAGAGGAACATGAAGGTGTGAATATGGAGGAACATGGAGGTGTGAGTATTGAAGGAGAAGATCATGATCCCATTGAAGATGATGATCATGTGCCAGAAAACACATTTGAAGATGATTGTACAAATGAATTGATCCATGACACATTTGGTACTGTTGCTACTACTAATGATGATGATGAGGATGACACTAAGGCCATCCATGATATACCTCTTCTTGAGAAGGAAAACATGACCCTTTATGAAGGATCCCAATCAACTCTTCTCTCTATTGTATTCTTGTTGGTGAATTTGAAGGTTAATAATGGGTTATCCAACATAACAATGTCATGTATGCTAAGGTTTGTCATATACATCATTATAATCTATAAAAGTTGAAATATGTAACATTAAGATTATTTATACTAACAACTTTTCTTTTTTTTTGTAGATTGATAAGGGACTATTTGTTACCACCATAAAATGCTCTCCCTTGTTGTTACCAAGAATTATGTGTCACTATGAAACATAATTGAATGGAGTATCAAGCAATAGATGCTTGCCCTGAAGATCATGTTATTTATCATAAAGAACGTGAAAATGAAATAGAATGCCTCAAATGCCATATGAGTAGATATCAAGATGATCAAGTGACAAAAAAAGGTACCTCACAAGGTTCTTCATTACATCCCCATTATTCTATGTCTTGATTATTCAGGTGTAGAAGCTTGGTACAATTTATGGATTACTATGCACACAATACAAGTCAAGATGAAATTATTCAAATTCCCATGGATGGTTCAAAATTAATGGAAATAGAGGAAAAGTGGCCACACTTTAAAGAAGAACCTCAAAATCTCAGGCTTTCTCTAGCAACTGACGATGTTAATCCATTTGGAGAGATGAGGTATTTTTACTCGATGTGGCCTATTTTTGTTATTAACAATAACCTTCCTCCATGGATGTCAATAAAGAGGGAGCACATTATGTTGCCAATGATTGTTCCAGATATTTTATTATTTTATTGTTATCTACATGTAATTATAAGTCTTTTAGTGAAATGACCATAATAATTATCAAATGTTGTTCATTCAACTAGGTAAGTACGAAGTGAAAGATATGAATGTATATATTACACCTCTTATCAACAAGTTGCTAGTGTTATGGAATGGTTTCACTATGTATGATATCTCTTGACCAATTGGACAAAAATAATTTCAATTCCATGCAATGCTTGTGTGCACAATTCATGATGTCCCAAGGATGACATATTTCTATGGTATGTTATGCTAAAATCTAGTTGTACGCAATAATACTAATTCTAAAAATGAACATATTTAATCTAGTTATATCATTATCTTATAGGTTTTCAAAAAAAGGGAAAATTTGCATGTCCAATGTGTGGTCCAATGATGCAATCTCGTCATTCCAAAAGTTTAAGAAAGTAGGTGTTTGATGAGAATAGGTTCTTCCTCCACTTAAATCATAAGTATCAAAGTGCCAAAAAGCATATTTTCAATGGGAAAGAAGAGATGACATCAAAGCCACAAAGAATGACACCTCACCTATGGTAGTTGGAATACAATATAATTTGACGTATAATTGCTCCACCTAATGGTTTATGTTTAGAAATTGAAAATTATATATTTTGATTGTGTTTTGTTGGCTAATTATGTAATTGATGATCATGAAGGTCATCAAGGCATCACTAAACACCTTCCAAAGGGACTAAAATGTTATCTCAAAGAATTTAGTATGCTACCCTACTATGAACAACTACAAATTGTGCATTTGTTTGATACTATGCATATTGGAAAGAATGTAATAGAGATACTATGGAAAATATTGGATGGAAGGCACAACAAAGAAAAACTTGCCAAAATGTGTAGTGACATTCATGATTCCAATCATGCAATGAAAAATATCATTGAATCAAATAGAAATGGAGATCGGATTAATACAAGTGCCCTTCCTTGGTTATTAACAAAGTAGCAAAGTAATACCATAAAAGGAGTCATGCAAAAAAATTGATATCCTATGGATTTGCTACAAATATAAGTAATCTCATATCAAAGAAAAGTGAATTTGGGCTAGGGCTAAAAATGCATGATTGGCATACCTTCATCAAGGTAAGTCATAGTCTTTTGTATTTACAATATAATTGTTAAACTGCATTCATTTTTCATTGTATTGCATTAGAAAATAATGAAATGATCAGTTGACAATTGTTGTAGTATGTACTACCCCTATCACTCCCAAAAAACTTTGCCAATAATATTAAACAAGTGGTATATGATCTTGGAAAATACATGAGATAAGTACTGGTATTTGTTCAATATATCAAACAAGTAATATATTGTAAAGTCTCGTATTTATATGTTTGTGTGTCTTGAATCCCTTGTAGGTGGTTGTCATCTAAAGAATCCATAAAGAAGATATAAAACATTGGAAGAAAAGAATTTTTTTACTAATGTGTGAAATGCAAAAGTGTTTACCTTCAACTTTTTTCAACACACAAGAACACTACCCCATAGACTAAGTTGAGGAGATTGAATTTTATGGACCTATACAGCTTAGGCCAATGTGGATGGTTGAGAGACACTTAAAAATTTTGAAGGGTTTGGTTTGACAAAGAGCACATCCTAAGGGTTCTATGATTAAGGGTTATATGGTATAGCAAATGATGGTGTATGTTACTCAATATCTTACTAATCTTGTAGTAAAGACCCATAACAATTGCATTTGGGATCTCGACTCCATTAAAAAAATTGAAGGGGAGTACTTGGTGGGAACGATAGATTTAGGAAAGTGAAAGGTAATAAATTATGAGATGTTATTGTAGTTAATTAATTATTAATCTTCAAACTAAATCCAATGTAAGTCATCTATTTACCTTTGTACAGTTGCTAAAGAGTGGGATAAAAAAAAAAAATTTATTACAAACAATCAAGATTAGATGATGGTATGGATTGAACGATGTCAACATTCTGGTCATAGATTAAAATGGGAATCCATGTCTTCATTGATTAAACAAGCACATTGTAATGGAGATCCCAATGTTACACAAAAGGAAATAGATTTAGCATATGGTTTAAGAGATCTCCAGATACTTATAAGTTTGTTAATCAATCGTACATTTTTTAACTTGTGATACAATAATTTATACATGTTTGAAATTATTGTAGGTGAAACACCACAAGGATATGTTATGAAATGGTTATAAATTTTGCATCAAATATTTTGATGACATGAAGAGAACTTGTCATTCTGGGACAAGTGTAGTCTTCTAGGTTACTAATATTTCATCTAAAAATGGCTTACATCCTTGAGAATCTCAAAATTGATACTATGATATTTTGGTTGATATACTTGATTGTGACTTTAATTCTTTCAAATTATTTCTCTTTGTTGTCAAATGGTAAAAACTATGAATCAATCAAAATGATTCTGATAAAATTGTTATTGAACATGAGAATAGATTTCCAATGATTAATACAAGATTGTTTGAGCTAGTTGGGGATGGGCTCTATGTTCTTCCAAGCCAATGTGAGTAGGTATTTTACTCAAAACTTTCACATAAATCGAATTGGCCATTTTTTGTTAGACATGATCCAAGAGGAAGGCCAATAAAGTATAATATGATGGAAACTAGAAGGTACCAAGGAAGAGGAAGAAGTGGATCACAATTGAGAGTTAGTCAATGATGCTTCTAATGCAAATGATGTTGCTACTAAACACAATAATTATGCTTCTATTAATCATGATAATGATGATGATGATGATGATAATGATGATGATGACGACCACGATAATGGTGGTGATGATGTCAATGACAATGATATCGATGACGGCAATGATCTTGATGATGAGATGGATGAAGAATATTGTTAATGATGAGGGCTGGGGATGTTTTATTATCAATTAGAAGGATGAAATGTATAGTTATGTGATCAATGCCTATGCTATTCAATATTTAGTTCTTGATATATCAATGATTAATTTGACTAACTTGTCATTTACATTGTATTGTTTATAATTCATATGTGATGCTAATATTCCACGTAATTTTGAGTATGTGTATCATGATTTTTTTACCCAACATAAGACAATTGATTTACATATGTAGAAATCCAAATCCCTTTCATGAGCATCCCACACAATCTCATGGATCATTAGGTATAACTCAGTACACCCCATAGAGATTAATGTCTTTTACCATTTGTAATATATCTCTCTCATTGCCACCTATCTCTCTTATTTTGTGGAGTGTAGGTACTACCAAATATGTATTTATTATATTTGTCTTGCTTGAATAAGGAAAATGTAGGAATGGAAGAAGAAAGTGAGACATTTAGTATGTGTAAATCAAGGAGATCAATTCAAGGTAAAAATATCAGAATGAAATTCAATAAGCACATGAAATTTTTCCTTGCTCAAGGGGGGTCATGTTCTTATGATGATGAGAATGAAGGTGACTCTGATGTGTCCTTTAGGTACAAACATCTACAAAAACAATGGGTCCCTAATGAACTTCCTCAAATAAACACTAATTTTTGTGTTGGAGAGAGGATATATCACATAACACCATCCTCATTACATGGTTTGGGCCTATTTTTCATGGATGGCATAAAGATTTCTTACAACAAGGTTATTGAATTGATGAAGTATGTTAGACCTTGCTATGATTACAGTAGTTGGATGCAGATTGTTAGATATAAAAAAAATTTATGTGCATGTATGCACTTGTGGAAAATTATATACAACAAAAAGTTAGTGAAAAAATTAAAAGAATAGCTATATACATTGACAGAAGGCCAAAATGATTAGAAAATATTATAGGTTTTATAAATAGTGCATAACATGTGTCAACTAAGAAGAAACCCAATTACATATTTGAGGCGTGTAAGGGAAATCATGTATTTATATATGCGATAAAATCAATATGTGGAGGCAAAGAACTTCTTATTAATTACAATTTGAATTGCATAGATAAAAAAAAAGTTGCTATCATGAGTGAGGTGGTATGTATTATGCACATTTAAAATCAACTCCAATCAATGAATCTAACACACCATTAAATTTTATATATTTTTTGCTAACTTAGAATGATAACACATGTGTTTTAACATGTCTCAATGGTTTTTTTTTGAAATATAGGGCTACAGTATGGATCAACAACCATAAGATATGCAAGGGGGTAATGGTTCTCATGAGACGTCTTCTACCTGACAGGTAAAACTCATTATTGTTGTACAAATTAGATACAAGAAATATATTAATACATATTTTTTATTATGTTTTATTATTTACTATTAGTCTCAAAATGGTTTTGACATTTGAGTTTCATCACACTTAACCATTTTTTACATTGGAGCTGAGCACACTATGTATGTCGAGCCACAACATAACTCAAGTCAAGAAATCCAACAGGTGCCGAGTGATCTTCAGGTGCCAAGTGAGGATCAGGTGCCGAGTGAAGATCAAGTGCCGAATGACTTTAGGTGTTGAGCATGATACAAGTGCCGAGTGATATTTGAGTGCCGAGTCATAGATGATGCCGAGCAATACAAAAATGCAACAGGAGCCGAGTAAGCTAGTTTGTTACATGTGTCGAGCATCTAGGATCAGTAAGTGTCGAGTAACATAGAATACACATATGAGTCTATAACTTTACAAATGTAGATGTAAACCATTTTCATGGCCGACATATGACAAATCTTGAAGGATCAAAATGATAACTTCAAATCTTTTATATTTCCTATCCAATCTGCATGCAGCCAATAAGAAAAATGGAGAAGGTATGCAACCAAAGATAAAAGTGCAAGGAATGAGCAGGAAACAGAGATTCAATATGGATCATAGATCCACATCTAACCCTAAGTCTTCAAATCTCTTTATAAGGAAGACTAAGTCTCATTGTATGATTATGGATGAAGGTGTGGAAGGAAAATTATTTTTAGAGTGAAGAATATCAAATCTTAGAGGATCAAGATAAGAGAAAGCAAATCAAGTGCTTGTATTCAGCAATCAAAGTATTGTAAACTATCAGGTTTATTATACCTAATACTCTCTAGCAACTGTATTAGAAAGGAAACCCTATGGTGATAGGTTAGCTTAAGAGCTATTTTGTAGATCCTTTAAATGGGTGATTAAATCCTTTAACAGGGTAACACTTCATGTAAAGTGTTTGTAAATCCTTTAACCAGGTCACTCTTGATATAGTGAAAAGCCTTTAACAAGGCAGGCCTTTAATAGGGCAGACCATCAGAAGTGGTTAAACATTATTGCTATAGTAAATTTGTGGGTATCATCCCCACCCCAATTTTACCTTCTTATTCCTGGAGGGTTTTTGGGTTACCAAAATTTCTAGTGTTATGTGGTGATGCACATGTGTTTTTCATAATTGCTTAATGTTGATATGCA
Organism: Cupressus sempervirens; assembly: GCA_028749045.1. Taxonomy (NCBI): domain Eukaryota; kingdom Viridiplantae; phylum Streptophyta; class Pinopsida; order Cupressales; family Cupressaceae; genus Cupressus; species Cupressus sempervirens. The sequence goes on from CM053783.1 coordinate 559,098,756, forward strand.
TGCATGTACATTTCAATATTATGTTATTAAGGATTTGTGAAAAATAGGTTAAAAGCTAGTACTTTTGTTTCACACCCCCCCCCCCCAGAAGCATTCTTTTTATTAAGATATTCCAACATTTACTACTATTTTGGATTGATTTTAAATATAGCACTAATAATATTGTTCTTGCAAATGAGTGGTGATCAAGAAAAAGGAAAGGAAAAAGTAGTCCATGAGGATCCACACAATGAGTAGGATGAATTCATTATTGATTTTGCATCAGTCATTATTCCTGTAGTTGCAGCGCAAAAGGTTCTTCATGATTTAGGAAGAAAGATAAAAAAATTGGCATCAACTCATTCTGAAACTCCTGAACTACAATAGAGGGAGGATGAGTTGATGCACCTAGTTGAGACATATACAGTAAGTAATAATGTAATTTTTAATTATAACAAAAATTCAATAACATTTTTTAAGTATACTATTTTATTTATGTCATTAAATAAAATGCATGTGTTATTCTTATAGAGGATGCTGAGGAGGTACAAGGGTGATGTCTCAGAGGATGATACTTCAATTGATTCAATTACATTACATGTTATATCCTACACTTGTGTTTTTCTTGAACACTATTTTTTTTAATAGCTCTAACAATCTTGTTTTATTATGCTCTAACAATCTCATTTTTCACCTTCTGCCATTGATCCTATGTTCACTATGCCACCTACTACAAGGATGATAACTAAAGAGGTAATGCCAACTACAAATTTGATAACACATAACATGGCAATAGATGCAGTGGCAGTGCCTATTGGTAAGTAGATTCCTATTTTTGTCTCTCATTTTTCATGTGTTTATTTCACTTGAACTATTATTTCTTAGGGGGCATTTTGTAATATTGGATTCATTTTATGGAGGAGGTGATGAGAACATTCCTAGGTGTACTTGTGTTAGATGTACAAGAACACTAAATAATTGTGATCAATTTCTTGTTAGCAATGAAGATGGTCTTCCCCTGAGAGTAGCCCATCTTCCAAGTACGTTAAAGATTGATCCTTTCTTTCACTATACAATCTTATACTCATAATCAAATGCACTAACCTCCCATGCAATCCCTTACAATAACTATTAATCCCATTATTATTTTATAGGGAATAATCTATTTTATGAAAAACTTAATGATTAATGTTTGCATATATTTGGGTCAATCATATGTACAAGGTGTCATATTTTGATTTTATTGCTAGATAATGTTTCCTTTGATCAATTTCTTAAAGTAAATTAAAAGGTAGCTTCAATTCATTTATGAATCTAACCATTTTTTTTTATTTTTCTTGAAAGGTGGAATTTGCAAATGAAATAGTTAAAGGATAAAATCATTAATGCCATGACAACACTTTTTGGACCCAACGTCTTTCAAAAACTTAGGCTCCTTGAGAAAGAGGGAAATTTTTTGAAGTATATTAGGAACAACTAAAGGACCCAAATGAAAAGAAACCCTTGTTATGAGCTCCCCCCTATATACCTATTATTGAGTGGGAGAATCTTACAAAGGATGCCACTGAGAAAAAAGCAAGAGATGGTAGACAAATGGTACCACCCGAGGAAAGAAGGTATGTCATAATATTAAGAATTAAATTATGTAATAATTAATCTTAATAATTATGTGATCTAACATATTTCAAACTTCACACAAGTTTCCTAACACATGAAAGACAACCGAAGCAAGAAAATAGAAGCACGGGCAGCACAAGCTTGGCTCAAGTGGATATTCAAAACTTGCTATAGAAATTGTAAGTATAAGTAAATGAAAAATTATATTCAAATATTTATAAATTGTAAAAAAAATTGGTCTTGATGAAATTGATTACAAAAAAAATTCATGATACCAAGAAAAAATGTAGACCATGGAGTTTTTTTTTTTAACTTCTGAAAAGGACAAGAAATTAGCCTACAGATAAGGCTATATAGTCATGGCTAAATGACTCTGAGCAATGAGTGTGCAAGGTTATTTTGTTGGATCTATCAATAAGGTAAATAAGTCATTTGATTTTTATTTCAAATTGAATACTTTAGCATTTACTATATTTTATAGTAAGTTCCAAAAATATAAGTCATTATATTTGTTTTAAGTGAGGAAACAATGATTATATATTTGTTTAAAACTTTAAAGTGAATATATTTATATGTATTAAAATTAATGATTAATATTTCCCAGTATTTTTCTTGTATATATATATATATATATATATATATATATATATATATATATATATATATATATATATATATATAAAATTGATAAATGCACTAATTATTTATATTGGATTGTAGCCTGCCAATCCTAATACATCAGCCAAGTACAGTGGAGGCGTCAATTCGAATGTGGATCATAATGTTGAAGGTATATATTTTCTATTCAATTTTTAATTTCTAAATTATTAATACAAGTAAGCATTTTAATTTTAATTTGGTGTAGTAATACAGTTTGAACTATAATATGTGTTGGGATTAAGAAAACATATTGTATTGCAGTTATAGGGGATGCAGAGGTTGTTCCTGATGAGCGTGTTGAGGTCCAAGCCAATAGGCAAGATGATGTGGTTGGATAGGGTAAAGAGTGCTACAATGTTCTTTAAAATCTTTAAAGTCTCAAACTTTTTAAATTTAACCCTTTTATTTGTTATTATAGAGGACCCACCTTTGTAAAGGACAATGAGATCACATACATGGGTGAGAATAAATATCAATGATGACATGGATATGTCTTTGCAACAATATAGGGAAGGACAAAATGAGAAAAAATAAAAAATGAAATTATTCATGTGAACTTATGTAACTTATTTGATAATGACTAATGTTTATGTCTAGATTTTTTATTTATGTTCTATTAAATGTTCATGTGAATGTTCTAATGAATCTTATGTTTTAATGTTAATATGAATTTTCTAATTAAACTTATGTGTTAATGAATAATATAATGTGATAATTCATGAATTTTACATTTTATTAATAGAATGAATGAATTTTAGATGTTAATGGGGAATTTAGATGTTAGGGGTGGGGGTGGGGCCAAATGAGCTTCCACCTTCACATGGTTGGCCTTGATTATTAGAGAATACTGAGCTATTCTCAAAACCAAGTGAAGCTCAACATTAACCTATGATTACATGACAATTGACTATGTGAATCTCTTGGTTTTAGGTAATATAGAAGGATGCCATAGTTCAATATGCAATCTCAATTCATATGCATACTTCATCAAGTGGAGCTGAAAAAATCCAACAGGTTTTTATTTTTGTTAGAGGTATTTAATTAGTATTTTAAGTTATAGACCATCAAAAATGTTTTAACTTTGACTCTCATAGGCAAGGGTAATGTCCTCAGCATGCAAGCAAATCAAGATTTTTTATGTGTTGGCTTGCTGAGGACACTCTCTACTCCATAGTAGCTAGAGCTCTAATGTTCATGATGATCTATAATTTTAAAAACTTAATAGACCTATTAAATAAATGTAAACATGGTAGGTTTTTCCAGCTCCGCCTATTTCTATTCATATAGAACGTTGTTGCACGTACATTCTTGATTCGGAATGGCATCCACAAGTTTATCAAATCAATGGTATGATGTCATTCACGTCTACAATTTTGCATTAGCAAGTTTATTTAAATGTAAGGTTTTTTGTAGAGTTTTAATTGATAGATTCATGATAAGTAGGTGGTATTCTTTAAATTGTGTCAAATTGTGACATTTCTATTAGAATTCATGTGTACTTTTTAAAGTCAAACTCATTGATTTATGACATTTTGTTGCAATGTATGAAGTATTTGAAATAATGGCTTTCTATGATATTGCCTCAAATTTAGTGATTTATTTGATAAGACAATTGCATGAGGGTGGAGTTGAATCTACTAAGGCAACTCATGAATGTTACATTTTATTAATAGAATGAATGAATTTTAGATGTTAATTAGAAATTTAGATGTTGTGGCGGGGGGTGTGGGAATGAGCTTCAACCTTCACATGTTTGTCCCTGATTAGTAGAGAATATTAAACTATTATTGAAACCAAGTGTAGCTCAACATTAATCTATGATTGCATGACAACTAACTATGTGAATCTCTTAGTTTTAGGCAATGCGGAAGGATACCATAGTTCAATATGCAATCTCAATTCATATGCATATGACATCAAGTGGAGCTAAAGAAACCCAATAGGTTTGCATTTTTGTTAGAGATATTTAATTAGGTATTTTAAGTTACCATCATTTATATAAATTAAATCTCTAGACAAAATACAAGCTTAATAGCACAATATCTCATTCATATCACATAACAAATTATCATGTTGAGGACCACTATATATTTTTCAAAAATATTTTTATTGCAACAAATGGAAGTTAAAAAATTTACAACTATTTTGAGAATCTTGTGTATATGTGTGTTCTTTTGTTGCATAATCAATCCTCGGATTAGTTTCCTTGGTGTGTTACCTCAACATTGAGAGGCTTTTAGGTCTTTCTTATTACAATTAATAATGTCCACAATGTTTTTAAAATCAAGTAATCTATTGTTTAAGGAAAAACATTCTTCAATCATAAACACGAATTATGATTCTTATTTCAAAATTATGTTGCTTCTATATATCAAATTGTTTGTAAATTTTCTTCTTTTTTAATATTGTCTCCTCACTAGGCTTCATTTAGATTGTTTGCAAGAACTTTTTTTTAATATGAGTTATTGTTCAGGTAAAGTTGGGTCTAATTTTTGTGTCAAGTTTCTACATCAAGTTGTGAAAGATAAGAATCATAAAAAGGGTGATATATGTGAAAGCCTTCAAGCAACATTTTTTAGGTTCTTTACTTTTCATCATTTTGCAATGAATTGATAACACAAGTTTTTGTAGATTAAAATTGGAGAGAGGTTTTTCATTCCTTGATACACTTTTAATCAGATATGAACTTCTTAATCTTATGATGGTTTGATCAACAAAATTTAACTTTTCTACAGTGAAAAGTGTATAAACTAAATCTAGTGGTGAATCTAGAAGCTCCCAATCTAAATATATATATTGTGGTTGCCTTGAACATCTACAAAACACTTGCAAAATACTTCTTCTTCTTCTATTTCTCTTCTCCTCACAAGCTAATTTCCTACACTATTCCCTATGAAATTCACTAGATAAATCTACAATTCTCTCTCCAACCTTGCTACCATTGGTTGTTGCTTCTTAACACCATGAAAGGATAAATTTTATAGAAGTTAAAATGTTTATGAGAAAAGAAATATGAAAATCTTCTCTTTCATTTCCCATAATATGACCTTTGTAAGTCCTTCAAAATTAATGAAATAAAAATATAGTCTTCTTCCAAAATGTGTGTTATGTTGTTTCATATCAAATGCCTTTATTTTGTAGATGCCTTTTTAGAAAATGAACAAAATACTAGACCAAGTTGTGCTACTTTGGTAATGGAAGAGTCATTAATTATTTTTCCTAAATTTAGTATCTTTTACTTCCTTTTTAAGCATCCAAATTGAATGAATAAGACAAGAATGGAATACTAAAATTCACTTGTCTCATGAACACTTTTAGAGGCATCAAAATTGATAGAATCATAAGAATAAATATCAAGTCTTCTTTAAAAGTTTCCTCTAACTTGCCAATGGACCCCTTCAACCTTTCAAATCTTAAAATTTTGTAATATAATCACATTAAATAACCTAGTTGCCTTTGAATTTTGAGATGGAAGCCAAGTTTTGTCAAAAAGAACATTTTGTCCTTACAACACTCCACAAGATGCTCTTGAAATCACAACCTATACAAAATATGAAAAACATGAACATGAAAAGAAAATTATTTTTTGGCAATACAAATTCATGAGTTGAGTTAGTTTTGGTTAAGTTCTTTGTGATTTTTATATTTAGTAGTTGATCCTCTACTATAGATTCATGCTTACAATGCCAAGTTCTTCCTAGGAATAACATCAATAACATGGGATTGAATTAAATTTTTTATTGATTGGGTTCAACTGTTCTTCCAAATCCACTTCTTATCAACAAATTTTCAACATGATACTTGTCTCATCACATTCTCAGTAGGTCTACTTATGGATCTAGAACCTTGAATAATAGGAGTTAGTCCTTGTGTGCTTGGAAGTTGGGTGAGCTTGACATCATCCATGATATACAATAAGTGCTACCGTGTCAAATAATTAATATAACAAATGTGGGGTAGAGTTGATAGGTGATTTGTCAAATGTTTCTCTTCCTATTGATTGCCATATGACAAGATCCATTGAGGATGCATAACAATTAAATCTATCCCCTTCTTTAATTGTATCCATAGTGTGAAGTGAAAGTAAATGGGTAGGGAAGCTAGTCATCCACTTTAAATTTGAGCACCCAAATATTAATATCTTTTAACATTAAGAAATACAACTAATGTGTTGGTAGATTGAATGAGTTGAAACAATGGATATAATGGATACAATTAAATTGGTATAATAGAAAATAGTAATAAAAATTTAAAAGAGCATAGTTTTTTAATGTAAAACTCTTTCCAAAAGTTGTATATGGCTACAAAGTACATGGAAAAAATTTTTGAGTTACAAGAAAAAGACATGCTCAAAGAAATAAGTAAAATAGGTTTTGAGCTAGAAAGTACATGGAAAATTCAACTGAATTACAAGGAAAATGATGAAGAAAATCTAACTAGTTTTCCATGTTGTCAACTTAGACAATGATGCCAACTCATGGCAAAAAAGATGTTTAGATTTCACAAGGAGCCATTCAATCTTTACTGCTGCAAAAGAGAACTAATAATCTTCTCAAATCTACCTTTTATGTTCCTTCCTCTTTTTCCAACATGGGATCTACTTTTCCATATATTGTGCTACTAACATTCTCAAATACTCTCATGAATCCCAACCCTATACTCATTGTTTACCTTTTCTAAGAAATCATCTCTTCCACTATCCATCTCAAATCCCTTTCAAGAAAGAAATTGGACCATATCTATTGGATTGGGTAATATAAAAAAGACAATGCATGGGCTACTAACATCAATGGACTCCACACAAGAAAAAATGAAACTTCTATGAAAAATGAGTCAATCTCATGGTGTTTTAGATTCAACAGTAGTAAAAGGACTAGCTTATCCTTCAAATTTGATAGAGAAACCAAAAGCAGTAAAAGAAGCTCATTGGACAAGCAACAATTTTTTTTAAAAAAAATTCAACTACCCTTCACAATTGCGACAACCTATTCCAATGGATAGCCATCAATCCCACATCACAACTATCATATACTCATCACACTTGTGATGACCTATTTTGTCAAATAGTCATTGCTCCCATAGCACAGTTGTCGCAAAACCATTTGAATTATGATGGAAGACTAGAAGCTTAAGCCATCATAATTATGATGGTCTAGTGTCACAATTGGGACAATGTGAAGATGAACTCTTTCCCTTTCCTTCTTCCAAGTTATGATAGTTTTATCTATTGTAATTGCAACAAAACCCCTTATCGTTGCAATTTGTGATAGCAAAAGTCTGATGCCCATTCAACAAGAGACAATTCATGGTACTATCACTTGGGAAACAAGTGGCCATCACAATTGCGATGGCTTTTGGTTGCAATTCAGTCCCAAGTGTAGTAGTGTGGCCAGAGTTGACAACTACATATGAGAATATGAAACTGGTAGTGTGATATGAAATGGCTATGACACTAGGTGTATGCATATGCATGTGTGTGTTGATTAGGTGCATGCACTTAACCCATGCATGAATATGTATGAATGAGGAGGGTAGATATGAAATAAAACTTGAACAACCTGAACCAACAACTTGAAAAAACTAAAAAACTTAAGGAAAATAGGAAACTACCCTAGGAAAGAAAATAAACTGACATGTGTTGGGACATCACTTAGGAAAAACTTAAACTAATATGCATATGCATTTACTGAAAGCATGAAACCTAACACTAGAAAAAAATAAAAGATATATCATACCTCAAAGCAAGCCTTGAGGTGTATCCTATTCATAGGGATTGGTAGAACATCTCCTCAAGAGTAGCAAGTTGAAATACATTGTGTTCTTTGCATTCGATTGTCTGAAAAGGTCCTACCCACAAATTAAAAAATTTAGTATGCTACCTTGGTCTTGTTTTGTAGATTTCCCACTTCAACACCATATCTCCTTCCTTAAAATAGCAATCTATTGCCTTTTTGTTGAATTTCTTCTTCATCTATAACTACTGATATTCCAGTGTTTGCAATGCTTCACTCATTTCTTCTTCTAACGCTAGCAATTTAGCATAATTTATCCTAAGAGGATCATGTTCTTCAAATAATATTAGCTGATATACAAGCTATAAGGAAGGAAACTTAGTAGTAATAGGCAACTTATCCTATTTCCCATATACCAAAACATAAGGAGATGTACCAATTATTCATTTAGGGGTGATCCTATCCAACCATAAGGCAAATTTTAACTTTGAATCCCAAACATGTTTATTCTCCTCTAGTGTTCTTTTAATGATCCTTAACAAATTCTTATTTGTGCTTTCTACTAAATCATTACCTTGAGGGTAATAATTTGATGATGTATTGAGATATATACCCTTCCTTAATACCCATTCAATAACTCTAGCTCCCACAAATGCTAAAGCATTATCAGAAATGATTGAATCAAAGATTCCAAACCTTGTTATTAGATGATTATAAAAGTTTAGTACAAATGATGTGTTAGCCTCTCTTAGTTCCATTGCTTCAATCCAATGTGTAAAATAATTAGTAGTTATTAGAATCCATTTATGACCTACGCTAGAACTTAGGTTGATGGGGCCCACAAAATTAATTCCCCATTTCATAAATGGTTGGTCAAAGATTGGTTGCAAAGGTAAGGCTGCCAACCTTTCCTTGTTGGCAAATAAAGCACATTTTAGATATTTTCTTGCCCAAGTATGGGCGTCTTTGAATAGATCAAGCCAAAGATATCCCCTCCTTAATATTTCATATGATGTTGTCTTTGGGGGAAAATGACCCCCTTCATCATGGAACTATTCCAAGATCTTGTTGGTTTGATCAAAATCAATACAATGCAACAACATACCACTATGGTCTTTTCTGAAAAAATGTCAGCAACCAAAACATAGGGGATAGACTAAAGTCTGAAATACCTATGCTTTGCTCCATCCAACCTTAAGGGCACTCCCTTATTTTAAAATAATGAGTCATTTCAGTAAACCAACATATTGATTAATCATTTCAAGCCTAATCATTATTAATCAACAATTTTTTTTGGTTGTTCTCTATCTCCCGAACTATGTCATTAGCCAATTGTTTACACAAACCCTTACCTTTAACAAGTTTGGTGATATGAATATCAACATCATATTCCATGACACGAATTATCCAACCTACTCACTTTTCATTAAAATCTATGCTTAGTAAGAATTCTTTCACACTTGGATAGGCTACCATTAAATGAATCTTGATGTTAGAAACCAAGTGTTTAAAAAAATGTATTCTTTTAATAACAATAAGAATGTATTTTTCAATAGAGTTGTACCTCTGTTCATAATCTTGCAAACCTTTGCTAAAAATTCAACAGGTTGCTCAAATCCTTCAACATTCTTTTGTACCAGCATTACATAAATGATGTTTAATCCACCATAGGCATATCAAATGAAATCTTTAGTGAAATTTGGATTAACCAAAGTAGGGGTAGTGGATAAGGCCTCTTTGATTGCTTCAAAATAATGCCTCCCTTCTTTGGTCCAACTAAAAATAATATATTTGTTTAACATTGTTGTTAAAGGCCTCAATAGATTTGCAATATCAGGTATAAAATGCCTTACAAAATTGGTCCTACAAATGAAACTTTTCAATCCATTTTTATGGCTAGGCAATGGTAACTCTAAAATAGCCTACACTCTTTATAGATCTATAGTGGTACCATGTTTTGAAACAATGTATTCGAGAAGTCTTCCTTCATGAACACCAAATACAGACATTTTAGGATTGAGGGAGATACCAAATTCTCTATATCTTTCCAACACTTTCTTGAGATGAGCAATATGGTCAATAGCCTCCTTGCTAAAAATAGTAATATAATCTAAATATACTAGTATAGTTTTATACATTAGATTTCCAAAAGCCATATCCATAGCTTTTTGAAAAGTAGCTCCAACATTAGATAATCTTAAAGGAATTCTCCTATAGGCCATAGTTCCCCATTTTGTAGTGAATGTTGTTTTGAACTAATCTTCCTCCTTCACCAAAATCTTTTTGTAACCAAAATATCCATCTAATAGATAAAACTTTTAAGAACCTAAAACATACTATAAAATCTGTTCCATAGAGGTTAAGGGGTGCCTATCTTTCAATGAATCTTTATTCAAGTCTTTAAAATAAATACACAAGTGTAATTCTCCATTTTTCTTCCTTAAGAGAATAAGATTAGAAACCCAAGAAGTATGCTTAATAGGAAAAAAAACCACCCCTTCTAAAAACTTGGTCAATGCTTTTAGCATCAAAGGTTCCAACTTAGGATTCATAGGTTTCTACTTTTTTCTTATGGGTTTAGCATTAGGTTCAAGCTCTATAGTATGTTGGGTCAACTTAGGGCCAAAACCTTTTAGATCAGAATAATCCCACACAAAACCATCATTAAATTCTTGAAATAATTTAATAAAAAATTATTTTTCTTGCTGTGAATTTACTTTACCAACCTTTAGTCATTTTCCTTCAAAAAATTCTCTTCATAGTGGTCCTCCTTGACTAGTAAACTAGTTTTATCCTTATTTGCCTAATAATCTAGATTAAAGAGAGTTTCTAGAGTAATCAAGCCATTTGGTAACTTGTTTCCTTTCAGTTGTATAACCCAATAACCATACTGTTGATTGAGTGTACTCTAGTTAGAAATTGAAAACACATTTTCTTGCAATAAAAAATTCAATATCTACTCATCTAAATCAAAAGCCTGCCAATTTATGTTATTATCTAGTATTGAAGGTCTAACTACTACTTTCACATGATGTTGTTCATTCTCTTTAGTGATATTCTCAATAATATTGAACTATACACCTACTACTACAAGTCTTAATATTTGCCTCTAGGTATGTGTATTATATTAAAAGCATCAAATACTTTGATAATATTCCATACCCTATTTTTATACAACTTGAGGGTATCATTTTTGACAAAAATCAAACCTCTAACCTGGTTTACAATCAACTCACTTTCCCCAAAAACTTGTAAGCATGTGATTTTCCTCTTTCTTGCCCATTCTAGGCCTTGAATTAGACCTTCACACTCAGCAACATTGTTAGAATAGGAAAATGAAGACTAAAAAGCAATAAAATGCTTATCATCATGAGGTGATAGAAGCATCACACCTCCACCAGAACCATTCTTACTTCATGAACAATCAAAATACATCTTCCATACCTAGTTTTTTTGTTCATTAACTTGGTTTGTATCTTTGATCAGATTTGGGATTACTGAATTTTGATCCAGTATCATATAAGTACCAAAACTAGCATCATGAATAATGTTGTTTTGACTATCAAAGGCATTTTCAGTTGCCCATTCATCAAGTAAAATGTCTAGAATATCATTGAGATATGTTTTGGAATCTGTTATAGTAGGTTGTTCATCACTGTCAACTAACATTAGATTTGCATTAATGATAGTAGGAAAATAAGGCTCGATACGGTACTTAGCCAATTTTTTAGACTTGATCATGATCTTAGTACCATATCTTGACCTAAATAACATATGAGACCACTTTGATGAAAAGTAACCACCAATCTTTGTTGTGAAATCCCTAGATAAACATAATGTAAGGTATAGTGGAATATCTATGACGTAAATATCCTAAGGTATTGAGAAATTTGGACATGCATGTAAAGTTATACTAGCATCTTTAGTGATACCCATTGTACATACGGATGACCCATCTAGCTATACTACACCCTTTTCCAAAGGTTGATATTTTAGTCCTAGCTGGTCTGCTACCTTTTTAGACATGATTTAGCTTCTAGCTCCACTATCAATCATGTAATTGTAAATCAAGCTATTACCTATTATCAATGACACATAAAAAGAAGGAGGTTTAATAGTTTGAACTACTAGTTTTCTGTTATTTTCATTAGTATTTGTAAAAATAGTACTTGCTATAATTTCACCAACACTACCCCTTTTTGATAGTTCAGATTGCAAAATATCAACTTGAATAGGGATTGCCAAAGAATCCCACATACAAATAGAATTATTCAATTTCCTCATATTTTCAATAATGTTAAAAGGAATAGTTGCATGTACCTTAGGCTGTGATTTTGCAATAGCAGGTTGTGCTTGTTGTTGCTACTCCTTACTAGCATTGGGAAGATTTTTTTTCAAGAGCTCTCTTTTTATTTATGGAAAAACAACAATTTGAGGATGATCACCATTCACACCACAGAAACCTTCCCCTTGCTAGTTCAAGAATGTAGCATCAAAATGAGGTGGATCTTGCTGCTATTCAATTTCAACCTCAAGTGCATGTTGCATACTTGTAGTATTTTGCACCATCAAATCTTGATTAATTACACCATTGAAACATATAGCTTGAATATGGAGTTGATTGCATGGAAAACACCACTCATATTCAATAGCCATGTTATTTTGCATAGGCACGATATCCTTTATAGGATTTGCAACATCAAGGGTTGCTAGATTGTAAGGTTTGTATGGCTTCTAATTTATATTCTATCTATTTCCAACATTATACCCTTGAAAATTTGGTCTATTCTGAAACTAACCTTGGTTTTGTTGCTGATATCCTTGATTTTTCTATTGATATCCTTGATTTGTAGCACTATTTTGTGCTTGAAAGGGTTGTCTAGGATGGAACTATTGCTTTTTTAGGTTGACCAATTCATTCCTGAAAGTTTGCATTAAACTTTCAATATTTTTTTGGCATTTTTTAATCTCTTACATCTCTTGAGAAGGTCCTACAACTACTATGTCTTGGCTGGAAACAACTGGAAATCGATTGAAAGGTGGTATTTGTAAAGGCATGTTAGGTTGTATATTCAAAAAAATAGGCATAGGAGGTCTAGGATCTTTTTTACCTTCATGAATGAGGTTGTTTTCTACCCTTACCAATATAGCAAATTATTGGGGCAATGTAGTACCTCCCATAGACTAAATCATGATAGATATGTCAATGTTTAAACTGTTCAAATAGTACGAAAATGCATGATCAACACTTGGTCTAACAATAAAAAGTATCCTATCCCACATTTTTTTAATATGTGTATTGAAATTGGTCATTTTCTCTTGTGGATCCCTTTTGATAGTTGACACATATTCTACTAGTGTCAAATGATCATATTTGTCTTCAAAAAACTTGGTGAAAGCATCACCTAATTCATCCCATGTGCTTATTGAAGACACTGGTAAGGTTCTGAACCATTCTAATGTTTTTCCTTTGAATAAAGCTACCAATAATCTGACTACTACATTTTCTTGTGTTACATTATGAACATTGTAGAGAGTTGTTACATCTCTAGCATGCTCAAATTTTGTGGTTTGACTTTCTCTAGTGAAATTTGGCACTCCTTTGAGAGCTACCAAAGGAATGTCATCATGTTGTTGAAGATTTAAAGGACTTCCTTGATTGAAGGGCGCAAAAGTGAAAGATCTTGGTAATTCCATTAATGGTGGTTGATAATTGATCTGATATTGGTGTATTGAAACTATAGCTAGTTTTGAAAACAAACTAGCTATGGAACTTGAGCTTGTTGTTGTATTAGTGAAAGTAATCAAAATTTTTGATTAAAAAGGATCAGTTCCACAAGTTGGACTTGTTGAATGCCTGATATTCTTGTTACCTACATGCCCTTTCCTCGTATAAACTTGAGTATCCAAAGCTAAATGTTGAGTCATCTTTGTTGGCTTTGTTGTAGCAAGAGTTCTTCCACGCCTTTTTGGTGTCTCTAACTACATATGTTCAAAAGTATTAGAGCTTCTATTCTATACATTTCTCATTAACAACACTAATCTACACGTTTCTTTCCCACAAAGTCACCAAATATGTAGATTTAAAATCCTTTAGCAAATAATACTAAAACCCTATTATTCACATATCAAAAACAACTTCCTTAAAAATTAAGACACGTGTCTCACCGTGGATGCCAAAAACTATTACCTCCAAAGTTTTCACCCTAATGCTTGAGTTATGAAACCTTCAACAATTTTGGAGAAATGTTGGATCAATCAGAGGTTGTGGGTAACCTATGACTTGATTGAACCTTTGGATTATAGGCTAGCTCCTATCTAATATATCTGATATCTCACCTATACTAATAAAAGATATGAAATTTGTATGGAAAATTGGTATAGAGGCAATCTTGAAAATGAAACACCTAAATGATGAAAACTAAGGTGATACACTAGAATAATAATGCAAATTATTGTTATATTATGTATCATAATGAACACTTTCAACAGATAACCACAAAATGTACTTTGAATGAACTAATAATCCACATAAATATTTTAAGAGAAGGCTAAAAGATGAATATATGAAAGGAAATAAATCATAATCAAATATATCACCAAGGAAACACAACTAAAAACCTATGAATAACAAATATCAAACATAGAAGATGCAAAATGAGATATTACCCAAAAGGTTTTTGAATAAAACACATCTAGATAACATCAATCATGAAAAGCATAGAATTTTACTTCAAAAAACTAAGTCCAATGAAAACTATATTACAATTAGAAGCCCAAAGAACAATACATCTGCATAATAGTTTAGAAAATTTGAAAATAAGATGCCAATGATAGAAAATCACATATGCACCTCTCTCTCCTCTCAAAATTTGAACCCTTTCTCTATCAAACAAAGATGTATATAACAATCATGAAATAACATCACCTTCCCCCTAAATCAGGAAGTAAGGGTCGAAAATAAAAGAAAATTACTTACAAAAATAGTCTAAAAGCTCCAAAAACATGCCACATGCACTCAAAATTGTGCCTTGATCAAATGCACACATGGACAAGTCCAAGATGTTAGAATTCTTTAGAATAACTGAGAGGGGGGGTGAATTAGTTATTCAAGGTCCAAAATTCCCTATTAATACCTTTTTCTACTTTTAATGAATCCATACCCTTTTCATCTATTCAAACTTAAATCAATCGTATAAGCAAGTTATAGTAAATCAATATGCAAAGATAAAACATTCAAGATCAACACATGACACAATGATTTACGTGGAAACCCAATTTGGGAAAAACCACTAGTAACATGCTACTTGATTTTCACTCTTCTGAAGTGATGCCCTGTTAAAACCCTGCCCTGTTAAAGGCTTACAACACACTGTTAAATGTGACCTTGTTAGAGGATTTCACCAAACTGTTAGGAATGGGCCTGGTTAAAGGTCTTTAGAACATTCACTTGGAATGTCACCCTGTTAAAGGATTTATCTAATGGCTGTTAAACCAACCTAAGTCCATAGGATTTAGACTTACTATTACAATTGCTAGAAAGTAACGATAATGGTCTTTTGATCTGATATAACTTACAACATACTTTGCAGATTTTAGATCGCACTTTTAGTTCAATCCTTATGCTTGGCTTTAATCACTTCAGCTCTGACTGCTTGTCTTCCTCTCAAGCTTTGTCTCCTTGAGTCTTCTTACTCATTCTGCCAATGCAATCATCCTTGTGGTCGTCTTGTCCAAACAGAGTTCCTGTGCCATCTTTTCCTTAGCACATTCTTCGGCACTTCATGTTTTTATGCTTGACCATCACTTTCTCTCTCACTATCCCCTTTTTTTTCATTAACTTATGTCTTCTTATATAGAAGTCTGATTTGCCTTTGCCACTCAATTCTCCCTTTCCAATTTTAGGGTTTCAAAATGGATTAGGTAGGATACAATGTATCTACCCCATATCTTGTTCTCTTCTAGAAACTTCGCCAGTTGTATCCCTTTAAAAGAAAAATGTCTTACATGGTGTTTTGTGCCACTAGCTCATCATTCTTATCTTCTTTTTAATTCACAAATTTCTAGATAACAACCTTGTTGGCTTAGATCTGGTGAATCTTCGATTTCCAAAATAATGCAGCAGCTCGGCATTATTGAGTTACTGGTGCTCGGCACCTCTGTGTTACTCGGCACCT
Organism: Cupressus sempervirens; assembly: GCA_028749045.1. NCBI lineage: Eukaryota > Viridiplantae > Streptophyta > Pinopsida > Cupressales > Cupressaceae > Cupressus > Cupressus sempervirens. The sequence goes on from CM053783.1 coordinate 559,114,921, forward strand.
ATACCTGCTCGGCACTTGGTTCTGCTCGACACTTGATTCTGCTCGGCACTTGATTTTGCTCGGCACTTATACCTACTCGGCACTTTGATAAACTCTATGTCAGTCAGCATCTAAACTTGCTCGACATCTGAAGTTTACTCGGCATTAACTAGGAATTTGCTCAACTCTTACTAGCTTGCTCGGCTCCTTCTCTCTAATGAACTTAGTTTGAGCTTTACAAAAGACTTAGCTAAAACCTTAGATCTTTGATATGTTTCAGTGTGCACATTCTTTGTAGTATGTCATCAAATACACTTTTTCATCAATGGCTTAGCTAATCCTTGTACTTCATTACAACATCATAACTTCAACCTTTCTCTAGGTGTTCTAGTTACATCTTATTGATTGCCTCCACCTTGACAATCAACTAATTGATAGTATTTGGATTACTAAAGCAATTGGTATTCCTACAAGTAGCAAGTTTGACATCAATGACAAAATAATGATTGAGGAAATTCTTTACCAGTTCCATATATTATTCCAACAATCTCCCTCAACTTTTCTTATGATTATTTCAATCATTTCCAACACAAGAAGTCTCTATAAATGCCACAAATCACTCCATAATTGACTCCAAAGTCATGAGTTAGAACTGAGAGTCTAAAAATAGTAACTAAGACACCTACCTTGAATTTAAGCATTTAAGAACTTCAACTCTCTCTTGACACCTCTAGTTAACCAATGATTCAAAATTTTAATTTGAAATTAAATTCAAATCTTCTTTATCTAGTATTTTGTTGTATAGAATTTATTATTGGTCAATTGATTTATGAGCATCAATTATAATAATAATTACAAGTAATATATCAACAAAATAATAATAATAATCTAACATAATAACATAACAACTTTATTAATAAATTCATATATAATTATGTTAAAATATTAATGTTTATAGTTTGGGAATAAAAATGTACATGCCACATATTGGTAGACCCAAAATCTCATTTCAATTAACTTGAGGAGTAATAAAATGAAAAGGCCTAATACAAGGTCAATGTTTATTCCAACAATCTAGATTTTTTGGAGAAGAAAGAATAAGGGTTTCTGAACTGTCAGCTGCCACTAAAAAGGGAGAAATATGGGTTTGTCCAATGAACTCATAGGCTTGAATATGATTTTTCTTATGCTATTACTTACTTCAGTTGTATCCGTGAGCCATTGGTGAGGACTCCTATGCATTTCCTTCTTTTTATGGTGTTAAAATCTAATGTTTCCCTTATGTCTTGTGACTGGAATTTTCTTGGAGCTTATGTGGCCTCATTTATGATATTTTCCTTTGAAATCAATGAGTCTTTCTAGTGTTATTTACCCCACATCTGGGCATTTTTTGCTTGGATATTTAGCATACTATTCTGGAGACTTTCCTGCAATTTTGTGGCCATTTTCATGATGTTGTGATTGTTGGAGTTGATCTTATGAAACCCTTTGTAAATTAAAACCTTTTATCTCTTTTTAAATGATGTTTGGATTACAAATCTAATAGAACTCTAAGAATCTAAAGCCAAGTCATTTGTTTTCATCACATCACTAGGGCTTTCGGTATCTTCACTATTTATGACTACATTTAAATTTTTCCATTAATTTCATTTTCTAAAGTTTTTTTGGTAGCCTCTTTAGAAACTATTCTTAAAAAAAATTTACTTCGAATATGGGTTGATACTTCACACAAGTAGTCAAAATTCTAAAATTCATTACCATTTCCATTTCTTATCTTTGTCTCTTGTTCGTCTTCATCCACAACTATTAAAGCAAAAAGAAGCCTTTCTGATAATGACATAATCTTCTTAAACCCCTACTTTCAATTCCAAGTGATAATATTGAAGCCTACATATCCATTTTTTTTATTATTACTTTCAACATTTGCAATTCATAATGACTTCTTATGATTTAGCTTTGATACATTTTCTTCCTATGGAGAGTTTAAATGATTTTTCTGAAAATTGAGCTTCCATGAAACACAAAAACTTAACTATCCTTCTTGTATTGGAGATTAGAGTGATATTATTTCTTATTTAGCATTTTGATAGATATGTGACTTTTATACTCCTTTGTTTATTTTAAATCTACAATTATCTCCAAGAAATATTGTATTGTCTTTTACTGTTGCTTCTTGTAATTTATGTTTTTAAGCTACATTAATGTACTTGAAACAAAAGGTTTCAAGACTCAAGGTCTTGTCCCTTTAATGCTTCTACATTTTAGTTCAAAGCTATTATATCATAATTCTAATTTTTAAAAGAAAAAGGTTTCATAAAAATGTCTCTTTAATGCTTTTGTCAACTTATTCTGATCATCTTGATAAGTCACTTAATCTCTGATAATCATGTTGCAAGGGAAACAAACACGTTACTAGTAAAGGATTATGTTATAATTGTTCATCCTTTTTCTGGTAAATATTCTTGTTAGAAAATGTGTAGCATTTTCAGGTGTATGAAAGTTTAGGTGAAGTGAGACACTGTCATTGTTTAGATCCCTTTGGATCTAGCGTATCTTCTTTTTGAATGTAGGGTTTGAAAGCTTGGAGAAGATGTGATGCAAGGAAATAGATGGACAAAATCAAATGGATGTAATCTTTTGATTCATTATAGGCAATGACTAGTGCCCATGACCTCTCCTATATTCTATTCTCTTCTTTCTTGTTATGCATTTTTCATAGAGTAGAAATGTATATCAATAATTAGGGGTTGCTCTTGTAGTCACTTTGTGTGAGAGATATTTTACTTTTAGCATTTCATTATTATTCAGTTTGTAACTATCGATTGTATGTTATGATGTATAATACAAAGGATATTCTTGTTATTCTTTTATTCTGAATAAAATATTGATCTATCACTTAGTTATGTGCTAGATGTAATTAAACATGCACCTTATCTTCTCATGAACATTGAATAGAACTAAATTCTAACATGTGTTTATACACTTATTTTGATATATTGTGATCCAATATTTTGAGACATTATATCTAATGTATTAGAAGTTATCAGTATTACTTATGCCATACGATGATTACTTTAGTATGCTTAACTATGTTATTTCTAATATTTTAAATGTATGTATATGCATTATGATGATTATTTTAGCATTTTAATTTGAACTAATGAATATGTTATGATGATCCAATTATGAGATTAGTGATGTTAATCTATGTGCATAAATGGGAAAAGTTTATTTAAATAAAAGTTATAATATTTTGATCAATTTGATTATGTAAATTTGGTTGATATATACAAATATGATTTTATCGAACTACTGATATTCACATTGAGTGTGCAAGAAATTTAACCATGGAATTAATCAGAGAAATAGTAACCGACCCTATGTGTAAACTATAAGACCAAGGTTGAATCTAATAAAGTGATTCAAACCTCATTGTCAAGTGTTTAATTTGTATTGTAATCTAAATGTATGTGTATCATTTGTATTTTGTGGCATGTTGAATACTATGTAAAAGTAAATCATATGGTGTCACTTGACACTCGTCATATACATATGTGTATTGACATGTCAATTAGGGTTGTTAATATAAATCATTAACCTAAGACTGATTTAATTAGTAACCTAAATTAATCTTCCCTGATTATCATTTAGTGGAAAGGTTACATCCTGATGATTTCGGAGGTCAAATATTTCAAGCCACTTGTATAGGTCATGAGTTGATCCTAGAAGCAAAATTTAATGTAATTCAAGTGTACAAGTGGTAGGGTTATGGGTTAGGAACATTTTCCACCCTTCTAGAACTTCCTAGCAATATTTATGACCCCTAAAATATCCCAAATTTCCTTTGTTGCGAAAATGGATCATCTCCATGAGGTTACCCAAGTTTACAACCTTGCTAAGAAGTTTCCTTTATTATAGGAGCAAGTGGGGAGACCAAGGGAGGCTTAGAGTCAAGATTGGAGTTATTGCTATTTTGGGTGGGTGAGTTTAGAGGATATTTAGAGTCCCTTTGAAGAGTTGGAGGGGGTTCATCAACTCTATATTTTTAGAGAAGTCAAGCTTTGGAATTGGAAGGAGGAAAGGATTAAGCTCATCTAAAATTCATTCTTTCCATAACCTTTGTGAAGGTAGGTTTCTCCATTGCCATGGATATGTTCATTTTGTTCATTACTTAAGTGTGTGTGTAAATCTCTTGTATGTTTGGAGTTGTATTTTATGTTTTTATCATGTGAGGGATGGGTATTGTGGGTTTTTACTTGCTTTTCTTTTCATATTTTTTTCCTTGTTTTTTTGGGAAAACTATGACGGGAGTGTTGGCATTACTCACCCTCTGATAGGGCAGAAGTGGCCATGTAAGGGGAAGGGGTTAATTGGACTTCATGTTAGTTTAGAGTCTTTTCTCATGACAAGAATAGGGATGGAATTAAAGTTGTATGGTTCCTTTCTTGCCACTACCTATTGATTTTGTTTGGAGAGAAAATTAGTATGAAAAAATGGTAATCCATGTGAGGTTCTAGCCTTGGAAGAGGCATGCTTCTGTATGTTTTTGGCATTGGCCTCTCCTACATGAAAGATCCACCTTCATTAGAAATATAGTCCTTGGAATTATCTTCACTTGAAAATGTTACATTACTACATTATATAGAAGACCTCTTTTATAACATAATAAGTAATCCTATCTTGGAATACACTTGTAAGTTCATATTGGTTGGAGGAAAGCCAATCTCAATCATCCTTCATCAATAACAAAAGAGAAACAAAAACATTTAAATCTATGGATCTCCTAACTTGTAAATTTGATTATATAGTCCCTTTAAATTATAATGGTTCATATCAAACTTATATTATCTTTATGATTTCTCAATTCTCATCTAATCAAAAAGTTCATGCTAGTAGTTCCTAGAGAAGGAAATAAAGAAAACAAGAAGAAAAAAATCCCAAAAATACATATTTATGATACATTTTCTAGAAGAGCATTTTCACTCTCTAGAAAATATATGGGCAAAGAATAATTGTCTTCAAAAGTGGAAACCCTGAGAATATCCATTATATTATTCCTCCTCATCATAAAATAGAATATATTAGAAAGTGGAATATAAAATATAAATATTAAAATTTGTTGAGGCACTCATTGCCCTTAACACCCCATCTATATTTCAATGTTTTCCAAACCCCATCTATATTTCAATGTTTGAGTTGGCAAGTGGAAAGAGGGATGGGACAACATGTGGCCCCCACCCTCCCCTCTATACTCCTCTCTTTTCCCAATATGGGCACAAGTCCAAGCATTTAATGAATTAAAGTCAACAAGTTTCCTCAAAAAAAAACAAAAAAACAAAAAATGAACATTAACTCACATTTTACTTTTGGGGCAACCCATTGGTTGGGTGGGACCCCCAACCACTACCTCTATTCCTTGGAGTGCTCCCAATGAGTTGAGCACTACACTTGTACTTGGGCATTCACATTGAATTAAGGGCATGGGTCTTGGGAATTAGGGGAGATAGGGAGTATGATATGGATAGAAAAGGGTAGGTAGTTTCAAAAAGGTAATATACTTTTTTAAAATTATTATTTTTTATGTATTTTAAATTATTTTAGTGTAGTATTGTTAGTAAGAGGTAAAGGTAATTAGAAAGTAAATAGGATGGTAAAAAAATAAGTGATTAGAGTAGAGGTAGTGCAAATATTAGTTAATACATATTGTCAGTAGAAAATTTCTAATTGATAGTAAATATTTAAATAAGATGTAGTTAAATTAGGTAATGTGTGAATTAAATTAGTGAAGTAATTTTAAATTAGTTGTTAATAATTTTAAATTAGAGTACCTATTAATAAATTGATTTTTTTTAAGTAAAGTAATTTAGTTTGCATGTATGATTAATAAGTTAGATTAGCTTTGTGAGGCCTCACCCCAACCCATCTTAGCATCGATGATACATTGTTATTTTGATACTCATGTGTCAATATGTTAGAACATTATTTGATGCACTGAACATTATTATGCTATTTATGATGTGTGATGCTTTACTTATAGATATTTGTTTTGTCATTTAATGCTTTATAAACATGTATGATGATGAAGTGAATGAATGCAGAACTAACACCTTGATTTTTCCAATTTTAATGAATAAAATGAGATGAACAATTTAATTGTAGAAAATGAATGTTTTAATTTACATGATTCTCTTGATAATTATTTTTACATATATACATGTGTTTCTTGAACTACTGATGTGTGCAATGAGTGTGTAGAAAATTTAGCCAAGAAAACTCAAAGGAAGGATGGAACTAAACCCCTTGTTAAATTGTGTTATCTTTGTATTGTAATTCTTTAAAGGTTGTTATTTGGTCTTACTATTTCTCCTATCTTTTAATTGTTCCTATTAAGTCTTTAAGGCCTAAAAATATTAAATTTATGCACCCTAAGGGTAAGGGTATGGGTGGGGAGCACTTTCCAACCCCTTAGTCTCCTTGGTTGACTTTTAGGGTCACTCAAAAACCTTACTTTTGGTTGATTGCGAAAATGGATTGTCTCTTTACTTGAGTTGGTGACTCAAACTCCATCTTGAGTTTACTTGAAGTCTAGTTGAGTTAAGGATCATACTTAGAGGCATTTTTGGATTAGTTTTGGTTTTGTCACCCAATCTCTAGTTTTAGAGAAAGTTTGAAGATTGAAGGAAGAAAAGGGAAAAGCTCTTCTCAACTTTCCATTTTTCCATAACTCTTGTGAAGGTAGGAGTTCTTTACTCTTTGATTTTGTTTCTCCATGTTGTTCATGCTTGAATCATGCATAAGTTGTTGTGTTGTTCTTTGTTTTTCTTGCTTGTGTGTTGGGATTGATTTGGAGGGATCTTAACTTGTTCTTGATGTTCTTCTTATGCATGTTTTGATGTTTTGTTTTGAGGGGATGTTATGGGGATTGTTTTGGCATTACTCACCCTTGGATAGGGAAGAAGTGGCCATGTATGGGGGAAAGGCCTTAGTTGGACCTCAATGGTGTAGATTCTCCTCTCATGGTGAGAGGAGGGAAAGAGGGTAGGGTGTATGGGCCCCTACTTGTCATCACATACCTTGGTTGATATTGTGAAGTGGCCATGTATGGGGGAAAGGCCTTAGTTGGACCTCAATGGTGTAGAGTCTCCTCTCATGGTGAGAGGAGGGAAAGAGGGTAGGGTGTATGGGCCCCTACTTGTCATCACATACCTTGGTTGATATTGTGAATTTTTGAATATGGAAAGGAATGAAAATTTTTGTGGAAATAGCCCTGAAAGGGCCTTGTAAAAGAATGGAAATTCTTGAAGTTTTAGCCCCAAAAGGGCTATGTTTTGGTATGGTGATTGATGTCTCTCATTGGAAAAATCCACCTCCCCCCTAGTCAAGTTCTATGTTTGAACCTATTGTGCAAAACCAGGATAGGGTGCATGCTTGAATTGTTCTTGTGATGATTCACCCAGGTCAGCTCTTGTCTTCTCCTTGTGTTCCTTGAAGTTTTGAAGGTATTGGAAGAAAGCACTTGTGAAGGATTTTGTAGAGATTTCATTTGAATTGTAATATTATGTAAAATGTATTGGAGTTTGATGTATCGGCAAAGACATCAAGTTTTCTTACTGGTTCTTTCCTGATGGAGCCTTGAACTAGGATGAATAATAGAGAAAAAAATAAGATTATGAAAACCTCCTTGTATTGCTCTTATGTGATTTCAAATTTATGCATATGTATGTGGAAAAAAAATTAGCTCATTAGATAATGTTTTCAAATTATGAATTCTCAAGTCTCAATTATGTAATGAAAAGTAATTTGATATGTTTTAACTTCCAATTCAATGTTTATGTATCAAGAGGAAATGAAAATCTTCCATTGTGGTCACAAAGTTATCTCTCTCCTTGATAAACTACATAATAGACAAAATGAAATGTGGTTGAGAATTATGCATCACCTTGAATTCTAAATAAATGGAACATCCACCTTGTTACATGATGATTGTTAAAACATAAAATTTAGGAGAAAAGAAAGAAATTATGACCGTATTCACATCCTTGTATTAGCATTCTTGTTCGGAGAAATCCATGTTGTCATTAGGAATGAATTTCACTCTTAGTATAACACAAAAAAAGTATAGCAAGAAAGATATATCAACACTTAATAAAAAAGGGAATTCAACAAAAAGTGCACTTCCAGGAGTAAAAACCTCTCTGGAAAATGTATGTGAAAAAAATTTAATTCCCCAAGCCACAGAGAATATCCTCTGAATTATTCTCTCTTGAATCTCAACTTAAATCTTTGCTAATTTTATAAATAATAAAAAAAATCAATAAAGTAATGAGAATAGGAAAAAAAAAAATATATATATATATATATATATCCTATCTATCTTACCCAATTAACTTTATGCATTTACTACCCCCCCTATCCTAATCTCCCTAGAATCTACCTATCAAACTCTAAACATTAACCTTCATGCCCTTTTTGATGCAAGCTTTTGTGACATATCTCTATAAATTGGAATTTGCATTGAATGTGTATGGGGCTGAGTTCTATGCTTCCCCATGTACCTCTTTGACATGGTCATTGGGATTGGTAAGTGGTAGAGTTTGGAGTTCTTATTCAAACAAAAAATTAAAACTTCAACAAACAACTTGAACCATCCCCTCCAATACCCTTAGCACGCTCAGCATGAAGGATTGCCCACACGCATGGCAGGGGGATAAGACTGGCATGGGTACAGTCTTGGGCAGTGGGGTAGCTTGGGATTGCGTTTAGTCGACTTGGATGTGAGTGGGGCCATGTGGAGATGTGTAGATGGTATGTGAGTGCTAGTCTTGCCTTGTAGTGGTAGGTATGATAGTTCATGTTAAACTTAGTTTAGATTAGTTAAGATGAGAGATATATTAGTTTTAAGTTTGTTAAGATGTTAAAGGTGAGTGTTATTCATTTTGTTAATTTGAATGTTTTTTCTTTGTTAGCTTTAGTATATCCTTCTTATGGAAAGTTTTTAAAATCTTAGGTAGTCTAAAATATGTAGCATGCTAGTTTAGATTTTATTAAGCATTTGACTTAGTAGTATTATTAATTTCAAATAGACCATTGTTTCAAACAAAAGTGGTTATTACATTAGGAACGTGTAATTCAAGTAAATTTAATAGCCTTCGATGAATTATCAATTGAATAAATAAGGATTAGATTGACTTATAGATTTATTTGAATTAAATCTAAGCATCAATTCTAAGTGAAAATGATAGATTAATAAATTGGATTGTCATAAGTATGTTAGAAAAAATCTTTAAGTTTAAATGAATGTAGTATGATCGATGATAACATTTACCTCTAGTATGTGTGTATATCCAAGGTGAATAAGATTTTGCATTAAAGTTTTTATACGTAGATAGTATGCGTCAGATAGTTAGAGTTAGTTGATCTTCTTGAGTTTTAAATCTTCTTAATGTTAAATGATTAGATTGTAATGTCGAACAAGTTATGCAATTAAGGGGTAGATGTCATTTTAGTAGTAAGTCATTAGACATATTGAATAAGTTGTTGTGTTAATCTAATGTCACCTTGGGAGGTAATAATTTAAGGAATTGTTAAACCAATTGATGGATTGGGACTCTAATTAAATGGATTAGTCATTTAATTTAATTCAGTGATTCACTAAGAAACTCTCAGTTTACCCTAATAATCTCTTCACAAAATGTTCAAACTATGTTGTCACCTTTTTGTATCAATGGTGAACTTGCATCTAGTTTCAAAGTACCCTGGGTATCTGAACTTAAAACTTCTTGAACAATTCATTCCATTATAGTAGACATTAAAATTTCTTTTACAACCATGTTATCTTATTTAACCATTGTTCTTAATTTTTTTTAAAAAAATCTGGTGTGTGTGTTTCGCCCTTATATTTTGGGCATGACAAGCTTGTTATAATTTTACATCACTTGTAAGTATAAATTAAAATTAGTTAGCATGTAGATTTAATTAGATAGTAAAAAATAAAATAAGATAATAGTGTTGAAAAGAGATTGTTTGAAGTGTAGAACCTATCATGGAACAATTTTTCAATGATGTCAAAACTACTACTTGTTGGTGAGACAATTACTTTTTGGTCTGAATGCTATTATTTTTTTGATTGATGAAGAGGATTTGAAAAGAGAGGATAACAAGAGAACCTAGAGAAAGGTTGAGTTATTTGGTGTATAAAATGAGCACTGAGACCAAGTAAGACATTGATGCTATAGTGTATTGTTTATCTACTTAAAGTCTATAATGAAATATTACTCAAGCATAGATTGGAAGAAGATCAAGGAAAGAAATGTGTCTACCAAGCTTGGCCAAGAAAGCAGTGCAAGCTAATAAGAAAAGATTAGAAGCCGAGTGAAAATCAATAGGTTCCAAGCAAAGCAGAGAAATAATGAAACTCAAGTGAAAGTTAGTATATGCTGAGTAAAGTGTAGTGGATGTTGAGCATCAGTAAACTTTAGTATGTGTCGAGTGAACTAGTGTTGGTCAAGTGACAGAACACAATAAGTGTCGAGTAACAACAAAAAGTGTTAAATCAAAGATTTGATGAATCTGAGCTAACTAATTTGATTTCTTGAATAATGTGAAACATGTCAAAGATAATTATGATGAGCTAGTGGGACATAATTCAAGAGAGGTGAATTCAAGGAAGATTGTAGAGGAATTTTTTAGATGAACTAAAATGGAAAGGTGGGTAGATTCATTGAATCTTACCTAACCATAAAATGGACGATTGTGGTTGAGCCAAAAAAGATCTAAATTTCTCTATTTATAGAGATAGAAAGCCATAAGAAAAGGTTGTTATGTGAGAGAACCTAGGAAAAATAAGAAGTCTAGGGTGTTACTTCATCTAGTTGTTGAATAGAAGAGATTGCAGTTGGCATGCTGAGAAAGAAGGCTTAAGAGGTTAAATGCTTGAAGGTGAACAAGATATCAGAGCTAAAGAGTATCAATGCCAAGAAGAGTGGAGGACTAAACTAGAGACCTATAATCTACAAGTGAGTTGTGAGTTTTTATCAGATCAAATCATGTTGTTACTTTCTAACAACTGTACCTGTGTGGATAAATCCTTTGGATTAAGGTTGACCTAGCACTCATTTGTAAATCCTTTAACCAAATGACATTCTAATGGAATTTTCTAAAGTCCTCTATCAAAGCTCACTCCTAATAGAGTGATTGAAATCCTTTAACTAGGTCATATTTAATAGTGTGTATTGTAACCTTTAATAGGGTTGGCCTTTCAGATGGCATCACTTTGGAAGAGTGAAATTGGGTAATATGTTACTCGTGGTTTTTCCCAAATTGGGTTTCCATGTAAAATCTTTGTGTCAAATTGTGTGAATGTGTTTATGGAATTTCATGTTTACATTTCTGCAAAATTATTTTGACCTAGGATAGTGACCTACTAAGTTAAGGTCTTTTATGATCTAATGGATGCATGCATGTTATGGTTTTATGGATATGGATCTATTAAGCACTAAAAAGTTTTATCTGTATATTTGGACCTTGGATAATTGATTCACCCTCCCCACCAACTATTCTAAAGAATTCCAACAATTGGTATTAGAGCTTTGGTTCTTGTGAGGAAATAGTTTGAAGGTACTAAAAGTTGAAGATCAAGACGTGTTAGTTTGTGGTGACTAATCGGGAAAGTATTGTACATACTTCATAATTAGGCCCTATTTTATTATGATTTTGGGCTGACATGTAATTATTAATTATAACCCTATAGCAATTTAATACTTGAATAAAAGGGCTTAGGATTAGGGATTGTTTCATATGTGTGATGTGAAAATTGGTTCTTGCAACAGTATTGAGCTATAAGGGATTACGAATTGTAATCAGGTTGTAATCACTAGATCATAATAATATTGGACTTGTTGTTTGGTGGATATAGCATAGATATTGAGTAAACCACGTTAAATCTTGGTGTCTTGTTTTTTTCTGTGATCTATTATTTTTAGATATTGTTTATATTTGCATGAAATTGTTATTTCTGTCCATGGTTTAATCCTAACAAGTTTTATTAGAGCGAGGTTTTTTTTTTAGTTATCCTCTGTAGGAAAGTCTCATGGTTGAGTGGGAGTCTCACAGTTGAGTGGGAGTGATGGCAAACGAGGGTAAGCTAAGGGTTAAAAGGTTTAATAGGCAGAACTTCTAGTTATGGAATATGCAAATGGAAGACTATCTTTATTAGAAGGATTTATGGAAGTTGTTAGAAGGCAAAGTCAAGAATCAAGGATCTATGTCAAATGATGAATGGGATCTATTGGATAGAAAGGCACTTAGAAGCATTTGATTATGCTTGGCACCATTAGTGGAATTTAATATTACAAAAGTGAAGACAAAAAAAGAATTGATGCAAACCCTAGTGAAACTGTATGAAAAGCCCTCCGCTTCAAACAAGGTATTTCGCATGAAGAGTTTATTTAATATAAAAATGGCAGAAGGTGGCTCTATTGTAGATCATTTAAATGAGTTTAATACTATTAATAGTTAGTTATCTTCTGTGGATATCAATTTTGATGAAGAAATTAGGGCTCTCTTGATTTTGTGTTCTTTGCTTGAAAGCTGGAATGGCTATGAGTAATTATGTTCCTAGATCTAGTACCCTAAAATATGATTATGTGATCGATGTTGTTTTGAGTGAGGAAACTCATAGAAAATCCTTAGGTGGATCTACATCAGGAAGTGCTTTGAATGCACAAAGTAGGGGCAAAACAACTAAGAGAGGAAGTAATTCTAAAAATCATGGGAAATCAAGAGGAAAGTCAAAGGGGAGGAGGTCTTAATTGATAGGATAGAATGATTGCTGGTACTATGGGAAACCAAGGCACAAAAAGAAAGATTGTTGGAATCAAGAACTTAGTCAAAGGTCAAAGGTAAGGAGAACTTAGTGTGCAAATTGAAGAAAATTTTATATAGCTTGAAGTAAGCACCTAGGTAATGGTATCTAAAATTTGACAGTTTAATGCATGAGCATGGATATTGCAGGTGTCATTTAGATCATTGTGCTTATTTAAGAGGTTGAATGATGATAGCTATATTATTTTATGTTTATATGTTGATGATATACTTGTAGTTGGGTCTAACATGGATCATATTAAGGGGCTAAAATGCCAGTTAGTACATGCATTTGCTATGAAGGATTTGGAGGCAGAAAAATAAATCTTTGTTATGAAGATTTGCAAAGATAGGAAGAATAGAACATTGACACTATCTCAAGCTAATTATGTGGAGAAGGTGTTGCAATGTTTCTCTATGGAGAATGCTAAAGTTATCAGCACACATTTACCTAGTCATTTGAAGTTGACTAAGGAGATGTGTCCCAAGACACAAGAAGAGGAGGATAAGATGTCCAAGGTACCCTATGCTTCAGCTATAGGAAGTTTGATGTATTCTATGGTATGTAAAAGGCCAGATATTGCACATACAATGTTAGTTGTTAGCAGGTATATGAGTCATCCAAGAATTGAGCATTAAAATGCATTCAAATGGATTCTCAAATATTTGAGAGAACATCTAATAAGTTTTTACATTTTGGGGGCTCTACTACTAATTTATAGGGCTATGTTGAATTGGATTTGGCAAGGGATATTGATACCAAGTGGAGTACTATAGGTTATGTCTTTACTATTGGTGGGGTAGTCTTGAGCTAGATTTCTAGGTTACAAAAGATTAATGCTCTATCCACTATAGAGGCAGAGTATGTTGCTGCTACAAAGGTAGCTAAGGAGATGATATGGCTTTAGTTCTTCTTAGAAGAATTGGGACATCCTTAGAAGGATAATTATTTGTTCACAGATAGTCAAAGTGCCATTCATCTTGCAAAGAATTCAGCTCTGCATTCAAAGATAAAACACATATAGTTGCAATACCATTTCATTCAGTCAATTTTGGAGGATGGATAGTTAAAGTTGGATAAGATACATATAAATGGCAATCCCATAGATATGTTGATAGAGGTAGTAACAAGGGAGAATTTGAACTCCTCTTTAGCTTCGGTTGGTCTTCTAGACTAAACATCACTAAAAGAACAATAGCATCTAGGGTTGTTTGATCCAATGGGAGCCTCATGGAGTAGCGGCATAGCTACAGGATCAGTCTCCAAGTGGGAGATTGTTGTTTAATATGGAGCTTGATTAGTCCCCAAGTGTGAGATTGTTAGTTTGTGGTGACTAATCAGGAAAGTATTGTACATACTTCATAAATTCTTTGGGATTTTGGGCTGACACATAATTATTAATTATAACCCTAAAGAAATTTAATACTTGTATAAAAGGGCTTAGGGTTAGGGATTGTTTCATATGTGTGATGTAAAAATTGCTTCTTGTAGTGGTATTGAGCTATAAGAGATTATGGATTGTAGTTAGGTTGGAATCACTGGATCATAATAATATCAGACTTGTTGTTGGTGGACGTAGCCCAGGGATTGGGTGAACCACATTAAATCTTGGTGTCTTGTTTTTTTTTCTATGTGATCTATTATTTTCTAGATATTGTTTATATTTGCATGGAATTGTTATTTATGTCCATGGTTTAATCCTAACAAGATGTATAGAAAGGAGGTGTCCAAACTAAACAAAGAAAACTTTCTTGCATGGCAAAGTTTAATGAAGCTACATCTAGTAGGTCTAGGAGACTATGCACAATGTACTATCATTACTGAGCATGATCATCTTGTTGGAGCCCTTATTGCTGATGATTTTAAAAAGAATAAAGAACACAATCAGGCAAAATTAGAGATTGCCTCTTCCCTAAGCTACTCAGAGTTTGATGACATCAAAGGATGTGATACTATAAAGAAGATGTGGAATTCTATACAAATAGTTTATGGAGGAGATAAGAATGTTTTGAGAGCCAAAGTTGAAAGTCTAAGAGGAAAGTTCAATGACACAAGAATACAAGAAGGTGAGACCATAGTCCAATATTACATAAGAATCAAAGATGTTGTGAATGCTATCAGAGGAGGTAATGGTGTTATTGAAGATGAGACTATAATCAGAAATGTATTAGGGATATTGTTTCCTATCTATGCTATTAGAATCTCTTCCATACAAGAACTAAGTTGTGTTCCTGGTAGTAATCTAACCCTTGAAGGACTGATGGGTAGAATCACCACTTTTGAACTCTCTAATTTTGATAATTTCAAAACTGAAAATATTTAATCTACTTTCAAAGTTATATTGTCACTAAAAGAACCTAAAGAGCCAAAGAAAAAGGTCAAAAATGTTTCTAGTGATAGTGATACTAATGAAGATGATGTAGAAGAGCTTGAATCACGATTGGCAAGGAGATTTCACAAATGCAAAGGGAAATACAAAGTTAAGCTACCTATCATGTGTTTTAATTATGATGAGGTTGGTCATATTTTTGCTAGATGTCTAGATAAGAAGAACAATAGAAGTGGAGAAAAATAGATAAGCAAAAAAGATGAAAATGATAAATATTATTGACACAGAGAATAGGAGGAATAACTAGGGCCAAAGGCACACCCAGCTATTCAAACCACCCTGTAAGAGTTAACACAATGAAAAACACAACACAAATACAGCACTAAGGAGAGAGAACAAGATCTCTTTTATTAACTCATCAAATATTAACCATACATGCCCAGTTGTAAGGCCTTCTAGGTTATGGCTAGATATAGAATAAAACTTCCAGATCCATGATCCAACTTCAAATTTGCATTTCCAAACTCATACCCTACTCTTTCTAAACTCTCCCAAAATCTCCTTTAATCTAAGCCTAAGCACTCTATTTATACTTGCTAAAACATCTTATAGAACATTCTAGAACTTAGAGAAGCCACAAGTTGGCTCTCAACAAATATAACTACCTATACCAAAATTAAATGCGAGCAAATTCATATCAAATAGGAACTAGACATAGACAACTTGGCATCCACTTAATGACTCAGCATTAACTAGAAACTAGCACTCGACATCCACTAAAAAATGGTACTCAACATCAACTAAAAATTGGCACTCGACATCAACTAGAAACTGGAATTTGGCACAATTTGGAAACTGGTCACTCGACATCAACTAGAAACTGGTCACTCAGCATCAACTAGAAACTAGTCACTCAGATCAACTAGAAACTAGTCACTCAGCAGCAACTAGTAGAATGAACAAAAGTGCAGGATTACAAGGAAACCCAAGATGCTCCTGCATCAATTATAAAGACAAAGGAAAGAAGTCTTGCTACATTGCTAAAGAGGAAACAAAAGATGAATGTAATGACCATGATGATGAAGTTGTGTATGTTTCTATGAAAGATGATTCTGATGAGGATGAGGCCATTGCATTGATATCTTATGTGAACAAGAGTCATAGATGGATCATTGACAATGGATGTTCACACCACATGACTAGAGATAAAAGTAAGTTCATTACCCTTGATTACTACAATGAAAATAGTGTTAGATTTGGTAATGATGCACCCTATCTGATAAAAGGTAAGGGATCAATCAAACTAACGTAAAAGATCATGTGTGACAATGCTTACTATGTAGAAGGGCTTAACTATAACTTGTTGAGTGTGTCACAACTGAATAGTTCAGGTTACAAAGTTGAACTTGAGAAAAAGAAAGAAAAGATCTATGGAATTGATGGAAAATTGATTGGAAATGGAGATCAAACAAGAGGTAATCTATTTTATCTTGACATGAATGATGTTTCTTGTCTTGTTGTAGAATTGGATGATGTGTGGCTATAGCAGAAGAGGTTATGTCATGTTAACTTTGATAACTTAGTCAACATCAGTAACATGAAAAGAGTTAGAGGTTTGCCAAAACTAAAGAAACTTGATAATGTAATTTTCAAATAATGTCAATTAGACAAGATTAAAATCCTTTAACTAGGTCACATTTAATAGTGTGTATTGTAACCTTTAGCAGGGTTGGCCTTTCACAAGGCATCACTTTAGAAGAGTGAAATTGGGTAGCATGTTAATGGTGGCTTTTCCCTAATTTGATTTCCACGTAAAATCCCTGTGTCAATTTGTGTGAATGTGTTTATGGCATTTCATGTTTACATTTTTGCAAAGTTATTTTGACCTAGAACAATGACCTACTAAGTTAAGGTGTTGTATGATCTAATGGATGCATGGATGTTATGGTTTTATGGATATGGATTTATTAAGCACTTAAAAGTTTTATTTGTACATTTGGACCTTGGATAACTAATTCATAGCGCCCCCCCCCCCATTCTCAGTTTTAAAGAATTACAACAAATAGTTGATTAATAAATTGGTTGATATAAATTTTAAAGAGATTTAGTTAGTAAGCTTAGTAAATAAAGTTAGTAAGCTTATAAATTAGTAAATTAAAGTAGTTTCAAATTGTTTTAAGTTTAGTTTTATTTAAATGATTTTTATTTAGTTAGAATTTACTTTCTAGTAAATTAGTAGTTAATGCATGTAGTTAATTTTATAAGTAGATTTGTTTTATTGGATGGTAAGTGTAATTATCTAGTTAGTAAACAAAGTGTATTAATTGACTTAGTAAACTAAGTTCGTAAGTTTGGGGTTAGTTAATTGTTAAATTACTTGGTTTTTCTTTGGTATTATAGGTTAGTAATTATTGATTATTTTAATTTAGTTTCTATCATTAATATATAAAGTAGTGTGTGTGTGTGTGTGTATATATATATATTATTATATATATATAATATTTTATATTTATTAATTAAATAAGATGTTGAGTAATATAGAAAATTTTATGATTTATAAGAAACTTTATGTTTTTTTATAAGAAAAATAGGTTTTACAGGGATCTTGAAACCCAAAAGTTAATACATATTAAAAGGCTAATAATAGGCAACAAAAGCCCAGCCAGAGTACATACATATCAAAAGGTTGATAATAAGCAACAAAAGCCCAACCACAGTACTATGGCCAACCAAAAGGCCAGAACGACAGATAGGAAAAAATCCAAAAATCAAAAACTATAGAAACCACACAATCCAAAAGATAGGAAATGAAAAACCTTTGTTACTCTGCCTTTCTTTCCAACTCTTGCATCATTTTTGCCACTTCATAGGCTTTTTGGATCTCCTCAGTCATATGCTCCTACTTCTTCTAACCCATCTAATCCAAGTTGTTGAAGGTAATGTTTTTAGTCATGTCCTCATCCATCCTATCTTTAGCTCTATCCTTTTCCTCATTATCCTGTAGGAAACCCCTAGCTTTCAGCTTTCTAGAAAGAGAAGAGATATTTTCATTAAGAGAGGTCAGAATTGCAATCATCTGGTTTGCCAAATTATGATTGCAATTTTCCAGATTTTGAATTCTTTTTTCCACCAACCTGAGGCCATCCCCTTGATCTATCAAATTTCCATGTTCTAACTTCTTCCCTTGGTTTTCTAGCTGACCTGTTCTTTCTTTGACCTCCTCTAGTTCATGGTATAGTCATTTAATTGACCTAAAATTGTTGATTATACTATTTCTAGCATTATTTATCAAATTTATTCCAATTTCCCTTGCATTATCAATAATAGCCACTAGTTTCAAATCAATGAGTTCCTCCATCTAGAGTTTTCCCTCTTTACCTTCAAGGATATGGGGGTTCATGGTTTCTCTCACAATTCCCTTTTTTGAGGTTCTAACATTAAAAAATTTCCAAGCAATGCACCTATCCTTTATAACCACTTCTCTGCTCTCATCCTTTGTCTTCTCCTTGTCATGTTCCTAAGGAGTGGAAATTGGGGAAAGAGGAATGGTTGTGATCTCCAGCCTAGGATCCATTTTCCCCTCTAGGGGCACGTCCTCCTCCTTAGACCTGCTCTATTTTTTGGCTACCAGCTTCCTCCTTCTTAACATCCTCCTTCTCCTTATTCTCTTCATTAATATCCATATCATCCCCTTCCTCATTATACTCCTCATCTCCTTGACCAAAAATTTTAAATGCAATCCCCTTCGGACTTTTCTTGCATGGGGCTTTAGTTGACGAAGGAAAATTCTTCTCAAAAACCTTAGCCTTCTTTCCAAATGAAGGGTTAGCATCTTCATCCTCTAAACTTATACTCTAAACATCATCAGTGTCATACGCAAAGTTGGAACACCCCATCTCCTTAGATGATGCAACTTCCTAGGTGGGTTTTACTTCTAGATTGAGCCTTAAAATGCTCATAAATAAAAAATAGTAAACCCTCATGCAGGGATGGATTTGAAGTAGGCTTTTTCGTGTGCATGAAAATATTCTTATGCATGGAAGTATATAAATAAAAAGGAAAAGAGACCTTAATCCCATAACAAAAATTATTGAGTAGAACAAAATGATGTGTTCTAACCCATCAAATCTCATGTCTAAAGATATATACTCAATAATAGCCCTCAAAACATACCTCCATAGTTTCTTTATCAAATCCATCTTGTAGTGTGTTTCACTCTTGACTAGTTCCTTCTTTTCTTCTATATTTTTTGCAAAATCTTTCACAGCATTCGCAGACACCATCTTATCTTTGTAAAACTTCAGTCCCTCATCCAAAATTATAGTTATATGAGCAATAATATTCATAATTGCCTAATATGAGACCCCATTTACTTTGACCCTTCCATCTTTCCACAAATTTTCCATAAGATCAGTAATCACAGGATCGTATCCATAGAGCTTGCTATATATTTGGCAATTCCTCCCTTTTCTAACTTCTCCCACACTTTAGTTCTTTGCTTCCATCTTTTTGCCTCCCCTATTGGTTCTTTCCTACTTCTTTCCCCCACCATCTCTGTAGTCTTAACACTTACTATTCTCATAAACTTCATCCTCTAAAACCCCTTCTCAATCATTTGATTATTGTGATGGAAACTACTTTGATTTTTGCCGATTTGTCTTTCAATACCACTAAAATGGTACATACAATACTTGACCCATAAAATGTGTTGATTTGACACTAATAACATCATCTACCTATTCCATTCATATTCACCATTATTCTAGTTACTTACACCCATACTCTCATTTATATCCATAATTATCTTTGGATTTCCCCCATACCTCCCTGGATTTTTTCCAATTCAATTAAGCTTTTCACACCTACCAAAATATTCCCATTGGTATTCCAAATCATCACCATGTCTTTCTTTATTACATCATTGGCAAACCAATCAGCCACCGAGTTTTCCTCTCGATATTCATGGCTGACATGGATGTTGTCAAATTTACCAAGTGTTTAATAGATTTCTTTAATGATGTTAACTATTGTCCATGATGGTTGGAGAGCCCCTTTATTAAATTTAATGATGTTATTTGAGTCCCTGTCCAACCATTATTTTTTAATTCCCTTATCTAAAGGTAATTTCACTGTGTGGAGAGCTACACTAGCTTCAGAATAATGGCTTGTCTGATGTCCCAATGGGTAATATAAAGTAGCAATCCCTTCACCATAGTAGTTTGTTATAATACCTCCACATCCTAAGGGACCAAGATTCCCTTTTTCCACACCATCAAAGTTTTCTTCATGCCATCCCTCAAGTGGAAGCTTCCATTTTACCTCCTATCTTTTAGATCTCCTATCCTTTTCCTTCTCCCTTTTCTTACCCCCATCTTCAATGTCTCCCCCCTTTCTAATTTGGTAAATTTCCTTCATATGATTATTGATTTTATCCACAAGAACATAAGCAAGTTCCTCCCTATCTCTAAATATTCTATTGTTTCTTTCCTTCCAAACTCCCCAATAGAAGTGAGGCAAAGACTACGTGCTTAAATCTTGCAAGTTTGTGCCTTTATACATGCTATTCCATTGACAAAAGAAATTTAACACATTACCTGGCTTGCACCAATTGATGCCAAAATTCTTTGTAATAAGGTCCCAAACTTCCTTGGAATAAGAAAAATGGATAAACATGTGATTAACCAACTTCTCTTGTCGCTTACACAAAATACATCTATTTGGGATATAGTGGCCTCTCTTCTTCAAGTTTTCTAGTGTAAGAATTTTATCTTGTAAAGCTAGCCAAAAAAATATATTGATCTTAGGAGTAAGGCCAGGCATCCAAGCCCTAGCCCAAGGAGGTTTCTCCTTCAAGCTCCAAAGAGAATTATATCTCAAAGCAACCAAGTAAAAACCATTAGGATTATCTTCCCATATTAGTTCATCCCTCTTATTATTTAGAATCATTGAGTTCAGCATCAACATTATCGGCTTGAGATCATTCAAGATAAAAGACAGGTCTCTCCATCCCTAGTCAATTATGTAGTCTCTAACTTTTAATCCAAATTGCCTGATACAAATATTTGCCCAATATATATACTTAAATTTAGAACATGTCATTTTGTTCTACTCAATCATTTTAGTTATGGGATTAAGGTCTCTTTTCCTTTTTATTTATATACTTCCATGCATAACAATATTTATGTGCACAAGAAGAAGCCTACTTCAAATCTGGCCCTACATGAGGGTTTACTAATTTTTATTTATGAGCATTTCAAGGCTCAATCTAGAAGCAAAAACCCCACCTAGGTAGTTGTAGCATCAAAGGAGATAAGGAGTTCAAACTTCTAATCTGACATGGATGATGTTCAGAGTATAAGTTCAGAGGATGGAGATGCTAACCCTTCATCTGGAAAGAAGGCCAAGGTTTTTGAGAAGAAATTTCCTTCTTTAACTAAAGCCCCCTGTAGGAAAAGTCCCAAGGGGATTGGGTTTAAAATTATTGTTCAAGGAGATGAGGAGTATAATGAGGAAGGGGATGATATGGATACTGATGAAGAGAATAAGGAGAAGGAGGATGTTAAGAGGGAGGAGTCGGTAGCTAAAAAATAAAGGATACTTTTTGTTATTCAATATATATTATTTTATATATACTTAAATTTATATATCATTTGAATTACGTATGATATATCATTTTATATATTCCAACTTATTATAGTTATGTAAGAACATTGTGAATTCATTAAGTATGTATCTTATCACAATCATGTTGATCTCAGATTGGTTTTGATTAGTCTCAACTCACTTAAATTATTTACTTACTTCATGTTGAAAAAGTAGTACATGTTGAGCACAAAATGAATATTATAGAGCATGTCGAGTTCACAGTGAGTGTTGAGCCACTTATGTGCCAACTCATCATGTCTCGAGCAGATAGTGTATGTCGAGTGATTCAGTAGTAGAGTAAGGAATATACATTTAGTAATATAGTTGCCAAGTCATAGCATAGAGAATAGTATATGCCAAGCATAAAAGACTTTAGATGTCGAGTAAGACAGTTTTGACATATTTGTTTGTAATAGCACAAACAACTATGTAAATCATTTTTGAGTTGACTTAAGGATGAATTACAATATTTTTTAGATAAGGATGAATCTTAAGTTGGATTCCTAATGTAATTACATATAGCCAATTAGAAAATGGGAAGGATTAAGAAGAAAAAAGGATGAATCTCAGTCGTAGATTCATACCTAACCCTAAGTCACCAAAGTCTTCTTAAGGAGGACAAACCCTAA
The DNA here is from genome assembly GCA_028749045.1 of Cupressus sempervirens. Lineage (NCBI taxonomy): Eukaryota > Viridiplantae > Streptophyta > Pinopsida > Cupressales > Cupressaceae > Cupressus > Cupressus sempervirens. The sequence continues at coordinate 559,137,365 of CM053783.1, forward strand.
ACTCTCTAGCAAGTGTGTAAGGTGTTGAACCATAGTATAGAGAAGTTTACATGTGAAAATAGAGCATTCATGGTGGCTAAGGAGCTATGAAGTGACACAACATTGAAAAATTAGTTAGAGCATAATAGAGTCCAAAGAAGATAGTATACAGAAAAGAGACATCTGATAAAAAGGGATCAAGAAGATATCAATTTGGAGGTGATCTATTATCAAGCAAACAAGTGCTAACCAAAGGATCGATGTTGAGACATTTTAACAGGTGATTTCATCAAAATCTCTTAACAGAGTAGTCCTAACAGGCTATATTGAAATCCTTTAATAGGGTGCTTACTTAATTGTGAGTTAAAGTCCTTTAGCAAGGAACACTTCTAATAGGGTGTTGAAATCCTTTAACAGGGTGAGACCTAACTATCTTTGTAAGCCTTTAATAGGGTAGACCTTTTATAGGGTAGATTGTGTCTCATGATCAAAACATTGTAACCTTCATTTCATACACTCTATTATTGCAGTAGTGAAGATTTGTGGGTATCATCCCCTCCTCAATTTTACCTTCTCACTTGGAGGGTTTCTGGGTAATCATATCTGGTGTTATATGTGTGTGAATTTTTACTTGCTTACATGATTTGATGAATGTGCTTTACATGTTATTTTAGTTTATACATTGAATGTATGAGATGGATGTGTGGTGAAAGTTTTATGGGTCCAAGTTTGAACTATTGATTCACCCACCCACCTTGAAGTTTACCTTTCTTATTTTAATTTCAAAAATTGATATAAAAGCATTGTTCTCTGAAAGAGAAGCTTTGTAGCTTTGATGGAAGATCTCTAAATGGAAGTCTAAAAGTTGGAAAAGACCATTGAGAATCAGGAGATTGAAATACATCTCATTCTACATCAACTAAATGAAGCAAGAGAAGAACTAAAGAAATCCTTAAAGAGAAGGACGAAAATTGTTATTATGGAGAATGACACACAATATAAAGAGATAGACACTACTAAGTTATTTATAGATGGAGACTCCAGTGAATTTGATGTAGTAGTTGCAAATCTAATGGAAAAGAATAGAGCCCAAGCTAAGGAAATTAGAAATCTCAAGTTAGAGCTAGAATCACAAGCCACGCTACTATGTGAGATGATTGAACAGAAGAAGAAAGCCATGGAAGACAAAGCTATGATTAAAGAAGACAAAAGAGTTTTGGCCAATAGACTGGAAGAGAAGTAAATAGAACTAACCAAGATCTCCAACATGCAATTGGATAATCTAAGTCAAATGACGAGTGCCAACTATGAGCTAAATGTCAAGGATATTGAGATAACAACATTGAAGTTGCAAATACTCAAGGGAGGTTTGGGATTTCCTTACCCAAGATTTAGGGATTAGTTGGTGCATGCCAGATAATCTCCTGGATTTTTTTAGCCAATGGAAAAATTTGTTCAATTTGTTTGTTTTGCAAGAATTAAGTACCTGGATCTTACCTCACTACTGCTAGAGCATATGGAAGGAGAGGAACAATAGTATCTTCAAAGACAAAGAGGAGCCAGCCATTGTGCTTGGGAAGAAGATTTATAAAAATATAAAGGAAAACTACCTAGTAAGGAAGGGGGGAGATATTAATGTGGGTGGTAGAAAAATTCAGAAGGAAAAAGAAAGAATGTTAAAAAGACAGGAAGCCAAGTGGCTTCTTCCCCCAGAAGGATGGCATAAAGCCAATTTTGACGAGGTATACAAGGGAAATCCTAGCTCCTCAGGATGTAAAGGCATTATAAGGAATGAATTTGGGGAGGGCGTAGCGGCCTTCTCTCTCCCGTTGGGTTTCCAAACTAATCACTTTGTGAAAGCAACTGTGGCTTGCCATGTGGTGAAACTAGCTTTTGAAGTGGGAGTTACTAATCTCTGGCTTGAAGGGGACTCGAATAAAATTATTAAAAGTATAAATGGAAATTCTCATTATTTTTGGATGATTGCAAATCTAATTGAAGAGACATGTGAGACTCTTGCTAAATTTGATAGGGTCCATGTCACTCACATTTTCCAAGAAGCAAACCCGGTGGTAGATTGGTTTGCAAACAAAGGAGTCAAATCTGACGAAAAGATGACCTGGCAACCAGGAAAGAGTTTTTTGGTGGGTGTTAAAAGCCTAATCAAGCTAGATAAGATCCAAGGGAGTATGGAGGAGATCAATTTGCAATTATGACTAGGAAAGGCTTTTGGGGAAAGGGTACAATTCATAAAGGTTGTATTGGAAAGTACAAGAAGAGGAATTTATTATATTTTATTCGGCACACTTTATGGGTCATTTTTTGCATGCAACTTGTGTAATGATAAGGTTAATTTCTTTGACTTTTCTCTTAAACAAAGAGTTCCCCATCAGGTGGTGAAGTTATAGATGGTTGTGCTTATGAGAATTGTGGGAGTGCAAAGTGCTAAAATGGTGGGCAAAAGGTGTAAAAAAGAACTGGTGGGAAAGATGGAAAAATGGAGAAGTAGGGAAAAAGTGTGGGAGAAGCTGGAATAGGGCACGATTGCAAGATATATCATGAAGCTGCATGGTTATGATCAAAATGTGACAGATAGCATGGTCAGCTCGTGGAAGGATGGTAGAGTTAAGGTGAATGGAGTTTCATTTCTGATTACGGAGGAGGTGATTTCGGCTATAACTAAGATTTTGATGGAGGGTTTTAAGTTCTTTAGGGACAAAAAGCTCTTCGTCAATGCACTGAAGGACTTTGTTGACAACACTAAGGAGTCAAATGCCTTGAAAAAGAGTGATACATTCTATGATCCAGATTCCATAATGAAACTATGGAGCTGTCATCGAGTACATTACTCTTGACCCTAGGTTTGATCGTGTTCACACCCACTATTTCATTCTTTTGAATCATTTTTGGCATGATAGTAAAGTTTCTTTTCCTTTCTATTTGTTGACATCCATGAGCAAGGTGATGTCTAGCTTCAAAAAGAAGGCCACTACTAACCTTGCTTTACATGAGGGGTTGTTATTGCTTATCTATGAGTACTTTAAGGCTTAGACAATCAATACATCCCCTCACAGGCTAGGAAAGAGGAAATTGAAAGCTCAAGCTACTCTTCTCACTCAGATGATATTTAAAGCATTAGCTCTAAGGAAGGGGGGTTAACTTTCTCTAGTAAAAAAGTTATGCCTCATGAAAAGAAGTCACCCTCTCCCATTACCCCTAGTAGAAAAATCCCTAAGGGTCATGGTCAAAAAATGCTTGGGAATGAGGAGAAGGACTAAAGTGATGAAGAGGAGGACATGGAGACTAAAGATGAGGATAAGGAGAAGCAGGAGGGAAAAAAGAAAGACCAGGGTGGGAAGAAACGCAAACAGGTGGGAACGGACAATGAGAGATCATAGCAGGAACTAGATATATCTTTGCTGCCTCTCTCCCCTATCCATCCTCAAGCCCATCCAAAAGATTAGATAAAGGATAGTATTGGAGATGATGGGGGGGAAGTGTTGGCCAAGATAGGAGGAAAGCTTCGAGGAATTTTAATGTGAGGACAACGAAAATAGGTATTTTTAGAGAAGTGATGAATCCCCAAATTCTGGTGGACAACTAGGAGGAGCCACGGCTTGAAGAGCTAATTAACCCTACAATTGTGGAAATCTCTAATAATGCTAGGGAAACTAGGATGAACCTTCAGAACAATGCCTACAATAGCATGATTGACAATTTTAGGTCAATCAAGTGGCTTTTTCATGAGCTGAGGAGATCAAGGAGAAGGTGGGTCAAATGAAAGGAGCCAAGAATCTAATAGGTCTTGAGAAAGGGACAAAGTAGGATGATAGAATAAGCCTAGCAAAAATCAATATCCACAACGTAGAAAATTACAATCACAATCTATCAAGCCAGATGATCTCTCTGATCAACTCAATCAATGACAACATTCTATCATTAACTGGTTGGCTTAAAGATAGAGGTATACAGAAGCATGAGGATAGAAAAGATAGGGGAAAAGCTAGATCTGATGATGAAACTGCCACAGGTATCACTAACACTACTCTGGACTAGGATGTTCACAAGACTCATCAACAGGAGGTTAAGGAGAACCAAATGGCCTACGAGGCTACCCAAGTCATGTAGGAACTGGAAACAAAGAACAAGGATTAGTTCTTTTATTTGTTTCTAGCTGTTCCTTTTTGTCTGGCTTTTTTGTCCTGGCTTTTGCATGTTTTGTCTGTTTTTTCATAACAATGTGGCCTTTCCTTTGGCCTTTGTTGTTCGGCTAGGCCTAGTGCCTATTATCAGCCTTTAGACTTATTTTTTTGGATGGGCTTTTAATGCTTATTATCATCCTTGTTTATGTTCTAACTCTTGGGTTTTAGGGTCCTCGTAAAACTTGTTTATCTAATCAAAAACATTAAAGTTGCAAAATGAACAATTGCAAAGTGACCTAAGGAGTTTTTTGAAAGTTTCAATAAGCCTAATGAAGCATCAAATACTTTGAGCAATTATTGAGATCCCAAAGATCCAATAATGACACATCTGGACCAAGATACACAAGCATTGAAGAAGCAGAGTCATCCAAAAGTGTAGAAGAAAGGAGAAACAAAGATAAGAATTCCAAACCTACTTGTCATAATTGTGGTAAGAAATGACATACTGCTAATGTGTGTAGGAGCAAGACTACAAATCAGAATGTCAAGCATAAGAGCATGGTTTACTACCATAAGTGCAATAAACAAAGTCATCAGGCATTGAATGCAAAACCAAGACCATGCACACACAAAGATTTTAAGGATATTTTTATAACTATCAAAAGTATGGACATAGAGCTTTTGAGTGTAGATCCAAACACATGGTCATCAAATAGGCAAATAAAGGTAAGGAACAATGGAAACTCTTATAACTAGGATTATAATACAAGATATAGTTGTCATTATTGTCAAGAATATGGACATGTTCCTGAGAATTGTATTAGGACACACTTCAAAGGTGACTACAAGAGGTGGTTGAGTCAAACCACATGTTTTAGCTATTTGAAGACTATCACATAAGTAGGTATTTTCCAACAAGGTCAAAGGCACCAAGTTGTGAATTTCATAAAGGTAAAGGCACGGTAAATGTTGAAAATATCTGAAATGAAATGAACAAGACATGGAACAAGAAAGATGATTACAGCACATCAAATGGAGAAGGGGTCACTTCACCCAATGGGTCAAGTGATCACACCTTGTCAAACTAAGCAATCAAGATGTATGTGAGACTGATAATTAAAGATTATATCATTCATTAGTTCAAAAGCATTTAGTACTAAAAATATTACATTAGCATGAATAAAGATGGAAGATGTTATTAGGAATTCAAGAAAAATATTTAATTTTTTCATGTTACTATCAAGCATGAAATATTTCCTATTTGTGCAGAGTCAAATTCTAGAAGATGTCAAGCTATCAGATTGGCTAGTTGATGCCAAACTCATAATGGATTCTGAGTGAATGGAATGTTAATAGATGTCGAGTGAGCCTAAAATTGGTTAATGCTAAGCTTATAGTTGTGTAATCACTCAACATTTATTATAGGGTTTTCAAAGGGTATTTGATCAATTTTCAACTCATTTCACATCATTTCAAATTCAAGAAAGAGTAAGGAGAGTAGAAGGTAATATGGAAATCCATTCAAAGTAGTTGCAAAAGATTTTGGCAGTGATTCTATACTAGATCTTATAAGGTATTTATCAAGAGCCAAGCTATGTAGTTTTTGTTTTTATAAACCCTAGTTTCGCACAATGGTTTCTAGTTCAAAGAATATAGAGGGAAAGGAGGTTTTGAATGTCCAAATGGTTAGTAAAAAAGTTAAGCAACTGATTTTCAAATCCATTCCTAATATTTCTTACAAGAAAGACCCTTCTAGTGTGTTATCCATGATACCACTGAATATTTTCATGGTGCAAGATGTGAGAAAATGTTATAACTACAAGACTGGGAGCATTGGTAATATGGAGATTAGGAAAGCATACAATAGATTATGTGAGAATGGTGTGTTGAAAGAAGAATTCAAAATTGTAGAGAGGAAAGGGTTAAATTGTGCCCTAGATTTCCCTGATGTATTCAAGACTGTGTGGGTTAGGATAGTGCTTAGCCGAATTCACAATAGTTCATTATGGTTGGATAATTGACGTATCAAAATTACTAAAAGGATAATCCATATGATTTCTAGTTACCCAACCCTAGATTGGCCTAAGACACTAAGAAGTGACTCAAAGGAGGTGATTTAGAAAAACACTAGAGCTATATGGAACAAGAGAGGCATGATAATTGACACAATCACTGATCCTTTGATAGAGTTTGTTGTGAGGGTTATTTCAGACAAGTTTTACCAATCTAGTAGATTAAATAGTCTACCTATATAGTTGTGGATGTAGGATATAAAATTGTTAAGAAAGATCACACATATGATCTTGCAGAATTGCAACTACAACAACTAGTTGAGAACCTAAGAGTAATAAGGAAGACTAAGAGTACACAATATAAATTTGGTTCTATATTTATTTGTATATTCTTTTATGTGCAAGACAAATTCCCTACATTTGGCAAAGTTGCATGGAAAACCAATAGATCATTAGTAGTGCAAATTGGTGAATACATTGAACAATTAAGAGAAAATTTTGAATTAGTGATGACAAGCTAGTTTGAGGACTTCAAGTAGTCAATGAAGAAGAGGTTGAGAATACCAGTGTCACTAGTAGAGAAACTCTATGATGATGTATGTTTTCTAGTGAATGTTTTTTATACTTTTCTACAAGCTACTACACCATAGGTAAGATGGTTGAGGCCACTTTGATATGAAATAAATGTAGATGAAGCCTCTATAGCTATAAAAGCTTTACTTGTAGAAGAGGTAGATAAAAATGCCAAGGCATTTGGGAACTATGAGTTGTCTAAGTCCAAAATCACAATGGAACTGATGATTGCCTCAGTTATCAAGAAGAAAGATAAGCTGGTGAAGAAGTTAAAAGCTAAATTTGGAGAGGGTGTCAAGTAGGAAGAAGAAGAGGATGAAGAGGATGAAGATTCTTAAACAAATGTGCATACTATGATACAATGATTATAGAACAGATGGGCATACTCAAACAATTCCTAGCAAGGAAGAAGCATCAAGAAATGCTTAGAAGGGAGCATAAGCAAAATCAGGCATTGCAAGATATTAAAGACATCTTTTTAGATGCATTTAGTCTGCCAAATCCAAATGAGACCAAGCCACTAATTGAATAGTTGACAGACATAGTGGAAAAGGTTAGTGATATAAAACTAGATACAAATGCTAAATTATTAGAATGGTCAGAAAAGAAATTTTAGAGCATAGTGAATGAAAAGATATCAGCTGACATAGCACTAACACAAGTTGCATTGGCAACTAAGGTTGAGGATGTGAAGAAGGTACTTGAGAACATATTCTCATTATACACAAAATTGTCTAATCCAACACTCTTCACCCAAGAAACCATAAGTTGCATTTTGAGCCTAGAGAACCAAATCAATTCATCAAGTGCAAAACTATCTATGAATCTAGCTCAAAGTGAAAAGCACTTCAAAACATTACTTCAAACCTAGAGTCAGTTAGTTGCATTGTCAATAGATGAGGCCAATATAAGGGCCAAGCTGATTAGCATCTAGACCACTCTAACCCCTCATATGGAAATTTTTCATAAGGAACTAGGCTATGTTGAAACCCTAATGAAGAAAGACCCAAATATTTCTACACTAGATGGTCTAGTCCACCTTGTTGTTGAGTTTGATATCCAAATCAAGTCTTTGGATGTAGCATGTAAGAACTGGGATGTAACTCTCAAGATAATCCTAGATGTCCATAAATCTTTTTTTGTACAAACACAAGTTATAAGTGTATAGCCCATTGACATAAGTGTCAAAAAAGGGGAGAAATATTTTGGGGGAGAATAAAAGTTTTGGGGAGATATAAGGAGAGTGAGTTATAAAGAGAGAGAAAAGGATAGAGTAGAGATAGATTAAGCTAAGGGGGAGCAAGCACAAAATAGCATGAAGTCAAAGAGTATCAGTTGAGGCAAATTTACTCAAGAGGAGTACAAAATTTTGGATACAGATTAGACATATTAACTCAAAGGGAGTTATGAGATTTTGAGATATCCAAGTTATTGCAAAATTTTAAAATTTTAAAGTTTTGTACATAAGACAAGATATAGATATGTTATGCTTGTGAGATTAAGGATATTAATGTATACTCAAGTGTTTTTGATACTCATGTCAAAGGGGGAGATTGTTGATCTTAGATTTGTTTTGACAAGTGAGTGTCAACACACTTAAGTTATTTACTTAGTTCATGGCAAACAAGTAGTACATGTTGAGCACATGTATACTATAGAGCATGTTGAATTCAAAATGAGTATTAAGCCACTCATGTGCTAAGTCACTCAAGTGTTGAGAAGATAGTGTATGCTAAGTGATTCAGGAGTCAAGCAAGGAGTGCATATTGAGTAATACAAATGTCAAGTCACATTATAGAGAATAAAGATATAAAGACATAATGATATACACCAATTCGTATTGAACAAAAAAAGCACACCCACTAACCCTGATTTGTGGGATTTTGATTTATAAAGTTGAAGGGATTTGATATATTTGATGAGAAATATGTGGGATTTTTTAAAGAAATTCCCCAACTCATTTTTCCAGTCACTCATTCATTTGGGTTTTAGAAGTGAATATATATTTTGTCTTTTGTTGTGCCCTTGTCATCTATGTGTCTACATTGATCTTTTTCAATGGAGATGGAAGAAAAGGAAAAGGAAAATCAAGGGTATGCAGTAGGTAATCCAAATAATCCTTAATCAATCTTAGCTATAACCATTTTTTAGGCTACGTCCTAGTTTTTCATTCCCTTACCTTCTATCATTACTACCAACACACTTTCAAAGTGTGATTATAATAATAGGGTGTGATTAGAATCAAAAAATAGCTTACCTATGACAAATTGACACATGCAATTGAAGCCCTTCCTCCTACCTATGATCTACCCAAAAAAACTAAACTGAGTTTTTATTTTCTTTTTTTTTATATATCTTGATTTCATTAAAATTTTGACACTAAACTTAAGTGGTGTCAAAATTTTAAAACTAAGCTTAAGTGGCATGAAAATTTTGACCATTTTTGGACATTAAAAAAAAGTGAACTTCACAATCCAAAATGGCCCAACATAAAAAATGAAGGGAAAATATTGTTGTGTTTTCCTCCTACTCTCATTCTTCTCCTTTTTATTCTTTGTCTCTATCCCCTTCTTCTTCGCCTTCTAATAAACTATAATTAAATATTCTTCATTTTACTTTATTTTAAGTGATATTACATTCCATCAAGTTTTACTCCAACAAAAAGATAGCTCTTTGTTTGTGTATAGAATGGCTCATAGAAAAATAATCACTAAACCTTGATATATAACATGAAAGAATGTACTACAATAATTTCCATTTTAAAATGAATTTGTATTATTAATGTACAAATCTATCACATCAATAATTATTACTAATTGTATGTGTATAATTATGTTTCATTTCATGGACATCATTATTTTGCATTGTCCCATGTCTAAAGTTGATATTTTATTTGTTTCTTAGAACTTAGTTCCTCACTTTATTTTCTTTCTCTTGTATTCTATTTTCATCTTTCCCATGAATTTTTTTTCTAAGAAGAACTTTGACCACCACATATTTTACTTATATTTTGATCTCATATTGGTTTTGATAAGTGAGTATTCACACACTTAAGTTATTTACTTATTTCATGTTGAACAAGTAGTACATGTTGAGCATAACATGTATATTATAGAGCATGATAAGTTCACAGTAAGTGTCAAGCCACTCATGTGCCGAGTCACTCAAGTGTTGAGTAGACAATGTATGCTAAGTGACTTAGGAGCTCAGCAAGCAGTGCATGCCGAGTGATATAGATGTCAAGTCATAGTATAAAGATTAGTATATGTCAAGCATCAGAGACTTCAGGTGCCAAGTAAGACAGTTTTTACATAATTTTTTGCAATGGCACAAATAACTATGTAAACCATTTTTTAGCCTACTTAAAGATTGAATTATGATATTTTATAGATAAGGATGAATCTTAAGTTGGATTCCCAATGTAATTATATGTAGCCAATTAGAGAATGGGAAGGTTTAAGTGGAAAAATGGATGAATCTCATTTGTAGATTCATACCTAACCCTAAGTCACCAAAGTCTTCTTAAAGAGAACAAACCCTAAACTCTCTAGCAAGTTTGTAAGGCGTTGAAGAAAAGTATAGAGAAGTTTGCATGTATAAATAGAGAATTCATGGTGGCTAAGGAGTTATGAAGTGAGATTGAATTGTAGAATCAGTTAGAGAAAAATAGAGGAAGTAGCAAACAGAAAAGAGACATCTAACCAAGAAGGATCAAGAAGACATCAATTTAGAGGTGACCTATCATTAGGAAATCTAGTGATGACTGCAAGATCAATGCTGAGACATTCTAATAGATGATTTTAGTCAAAATCTCTTAATAGAGTAGTCCTAACAGGCTATATTAAAATCCTCTAACAAGGTGCTTACTTAATTATGAGTTAAAGTCCTTTAGCAAGGCACACTTCTAACATGGTGTTGAAATCCTTTAACAAGGTGAGACCTAACAGTCTTTGTAAGCCTTTAATAAGGTAGATCATATTTCATGGTCAAAACATTGTGACCATCATTGGACACACCTTATTACTGCAGTAGTGAATATTTGTGGGTTTCATCCCCACCCCAGTTTTACCTTCTCACTTGGAGGGTTTTTAGATAATCATATATGGTGTTATATGTGTGTGAATGTTTACTTTCTTACATGTTTTATATGTACATGCTTTAAATGTTATTGTTTACACATTGAATGTATGAGATGGATGTGTGGTGAAAATTTTATGAGTCCAATTTTAAACTATTGATTCACCTAGCCCCCCCCCCCCCCCCCCCCAAAAAAAAAAAAAAGTTTACCTTTCCTATTGTAAGTCCAACAATTGGTATTAGAGCCTTGTTCTTTGAAAGAGAAGCTTTTCAACTTTGAGGAAAGATTTTGAAATGATAGTCTACAAGTAGGGAAAGACTATTGAAAATCAAGAGATTGAAATACATCTCATTCTATATCAACTAAATGAAGCAAGAGAAGAACTAAAGAAATCCTTGAAGAGAAGAAAGGACATTGCTATTGCGGAGAATGACACACAATATAAAGAGATAGACACTACTAAGCTATTTGCAGATGGAGACTCCAATGAATTTGATGTAGCTGTTGCAAATCTAGTGGAAAAGAATAGAGCACAAGCTGATGAAATCAAAAACCTCAAGTTAGAGCAAGAATCACAAGCCCTACTACTATATGAGGTGACTGAACAGAAGAAGAAAGTCATGGAAGACAAAGTCATTATTGAAGAAGATAAACGAGTTTTGGTCAACAGACTAGAAGAGAAATCATCAAAACTAACCAAGATTTCCAACATGAAATTGGATACACTAATTCAAATGAAAAATGCCAACTATGAGCTAAATGTCAAGAATATTGACATAACAACATTGAAGTTGCATAATGAACAACTACAAAATGACCTAAAGAGGGAAAAGGAATTTGCTAAAAGTTTCAACAAACCAAATGAAGCCATCAAAAAATTTGAGTAATTATTGAGATCCCCAAGATCCAATAATGATACATCTAGACTGGGATACATAAGCACTGAAGAAGGAGAGTCATCCAAAAGTGTAGAAGAAAGGAGCAAAAAAGGTAAGAATTATAAATCTAGTTGTCATAATTGTGGTAAGAAAGGACATGCTGCTAATGTGTGCAAGAGAAAGACTGTAAATTAGAATGTCAATCATAAGAGCATGGTCCACTATCATAAGTTCAACAAACAAGGTCATCAAGCACATGAATGTAGAACCAATACCATGTAAACAAAGATTTGAAGGATATTTTTATAACTGTTAGAAGTATGGATATAGAGCTTTTGAGTGCAGATCCAAACCCATGTGGTCATCAAACAGGCAAACAAAGGTAAGGAACACTGGAAACTCTTATAACTAGGATTATAATACAAGATATAGCTATCATTATTGTCAAGAATATGGATATGTTCCTTAGAATTGTATTAGAACATACATTAGAGGTGACTACAAGAGGTGGTTGAGTCAAACCACATGTTTTAGCTATTTGAAGATTGGTCATATTAGTGATTATTGTCCAACTAGGTTAAAGGCACTGAGTTGTGAATTTAATAAAGGCAAAGGCAAGGCAGATGTTGAAAATGTCAGAAATGAAATGAACAAGAAATGGAACAAGAAAGATTATTGCAACACATCCAATGGAGAAGGGATCACTTCACCTAATGGGTTAGGTGATTACACCTCATCAAACTAAGCAATCAAGAGGTATGCGGGACTAATATTTAAAGGTTATATCATACATCAGTTCCAAAGGATTGAGTATTGAAAATATTACATTAGCATGAACAAAGATGCAAGTTGTTATTAGAAATCCACAAAAAAAAAAAATTAAGTTTTTCATGTTACTATCAAGCATGAAATATTTCCTATGTGTGTAGAATGAAATGCTAGAAGATGTCAAGCTAACAGACTAGCTAGTTGATGTTGAGCTCATAGTAGTTTCCAATTGATTGAAATGGTAATGAATGTTGAGTGAGCCTAAAATTGGTTGATGCCAAGCTTACAACTATGTAAGTATTCAACATTAATTGAAGAGTTTCAAAGGGTATTTTATTGATTTTAGCTCATTTCAAATTTGAGAAAGAGAAAGGAGAGTAGAAGCCAAGCTAGAAATCCATTCAAAGTAGTTGTATAAGATTTTAGCAATGATTCTACACCAGTTCATCAGATCTTATAAGGTATTTATCAAGAACTGTGCTACATAGTTTATATTTTCATAAACCCTAGTTTCACACACTGGCTTCTAGTTCAAAGAATATAGAGGGTAAGGAGGTTTTGAATGTCCAACTAGTTAGTAACAAAGTTAAGTAACTAATTTTCAAAGCTATTCTTGATATTTCTTACAAGCAAGACCCCTTCGGTGCATTATCCATGATACTACCAAATGTTTTAATGGTGCAAGATGTAAGAAAATGCTATAACTACAAAATTGGTAGCATTGGTGATATGGAGTTTAGGTAAGAATAAAATAGATTATGTGAGAATGATGTGTTGAAATAAGAATTTAAAATTGTAGAGAGGAAAGGGTTAAATTGTGCCCTAGATTTCTCAAATGTGTTCAAGACTGAATGGATGAGAATTGTATTAATTATGATACGTGATGGTTCACTATGGCTAGATAATGGACCTATCAAGATAACCAAAAGGACAATTCATAAGGTTATTGGTTATCCAACCCTAGATCAGCCTAAGACACTGAGAAGTGACGCGAAGGAGGTGATTGAGAAAAACACTGGAACTGTGTGGAACAAGAGAGGCATGACAATTGACACAATCACTAATCCTTTGATAGAGTTTGCTGTAAGGGTTATTTCACACAAGTTTTACCAATCTAGTAGATTAAATAGTGTGCCCTGTATAGCTGTGGATGTGGGATATAAAATTGTTAAGAAAGATTACACATATGATCTAGCAGAGCTACAATTGCAACAATTGATGGAGAATTTAGGAGCAATTAGGAAGTCTAAGCGTGAACAATGTAAATTTGTTTCTATATTTATATGCATATTCTTTTATGTTCAAAACACATTCCCTACATTTGGAATAGGTGGATGGAAAACCAACAAATCAGTAGCAGTGCAAATTGGTGAATGTATTGAGCAATTAGGTGATAATTTTGAATCTGTGATGACAAGATATTTTGAGGACTTTAAACAGTCAATGAAGAAGAGATTGATAATACTAGTATCTCTAGTATAAAAGTATTATGATGATATCTATTTTCTAGTATATGTTGATTATACTTTTGTACAAGTTGCTACACCAAGGGTGAGATGGCCGAGGCCCCCTGGATATGAAATATATGTAGACGAAGCTTCTATAGCTATTATTGCATTACTTGTAGAAGAGGTGGATAAAAATGCTAATGCATTTGGAAAATATGAAATGGAAAAGTCCAAAATCACCATGGAACTGAAGACTACCTCAATTATCAAGAAGAAAGATAGGCTAGTAAAGAAATTATAGACCAAATTTGGTGAAGGTGCCAAGGAGGAAGAAGAAGAAGAAGAGGATAAAGAGGAAGAATATTCTTAGGCACAAGTACCACTTGCACTTACTCAAGGAATGTAAGAAGACCAAGAAGAGGAGGAGACTAAAGTTATTGAAGATGTCATGGGAGAAGAAGCTAAGGAAGCACCTAATCCCACACAACAAAAGAAGAGAAAGGCTAAGGCCCAACCAATAACAAAAGCTAAGAAGGTAGCCAAGTCGAGTCAGCCCAAACCAACTACACCTACTATAAGGGATAGTGCATGTTCAACTACACAAAAGGCTAAAGAAAAGACAAGACCTATAGATTTAGGAGGTCAAGTGTAGAAAAAGCCGAGAAGGTAATGTGTGGCACAAGTAGAATTTGATGAGTAGAAAACATTGCCAGATGACAATAGCCAATTTAAGGTGGTGAGTCACAATCCCCTATTAAATCTTGAGAACATTTGCAAAATTTTTAAGAATAGTGTAGATCTATCAAGATTTTCTCATCTATATTTTGATAATCTCAGTAAAGTGGAGAAAAATCAAGTGGAGGAGGCCATATATGCCATGATAGAAAAATTCAAGACTAGCCCACTAGAGATTGCCAACTCAATGCCCAAAAGCCTATATGATTGAGTTGATCAAAAATGTCACTATTGTCTAAACTTGGAGAGATAAATAAGAGAGACCTCACTTGCACAAGTGATTCCTAAACTAAGTAAGGGTCAAATTTCTAAGGCTATGAAGAAGTAAGCAGTTAGGTTTACACCTAAATATAGATCCTTTAGCATTTTGCAAAATAACTTTAAGGTAGTAGTTAACAAGAACATTTAGATGTGGAAGCTTACATATGGGTTAACTATAGTGAAGGAAGGTGAGGAAGAGCCCATAGAGGTAAAGGATGATGAAGAAGAAGATGGTCATGATAACACTATTGAGGGAGGAACAAAAATTCACATAGATGACAAGGAAATAGCTTAGCCAGAGCAGCAAGATGAACAGAGTGTGCAAGACACACAATTGCCTAGTGTTAGCCCCCAACATGTAACAAGTGAAAATATTGAAACAATCATAGTTAAGGATGTTTTTGATGTCATAGCTCAGAACATCAATCCCCTTATAGAGGAATATTTCAAGAAGATACTAGATCAGTCCACACTATAGGAAAAACTTTGGTGAGTGGATGAATTGTAGAAATCAATGACTAAAATAACAAGGGTAGAGGTGAATCCACAAGAACCACTTTCTATTAGCCCTTAAGTCACTCATTCACAATGTTTGGACAAAACACCAGAAGCTACATTTGAAAAGGTTAATGCAACTACAAAGGATATAGTGGAAACATGAGTCACTAGTAAAGAATAACAAGAAATAGGTAAAACAAACTTATTTGCACCTACAACACAAGATCAAGGTGCATCACAAGTCATTGTGGAAGTTAAGAGCAAGCCTAAAGAGATAGATTTGACACCATAACTAAAGGAGCAAATAGTCATCCAAGCCTTAGTAACCTTACCAGTATCTGGCACTCCTTCCACTAACACTCTTTAGAAGTTGAGCACAGTACAAGACCATTATAGATCTCAGTGTTGAGCCTAAGTTCATCAAAGGAAAAAGAAGTCATAAAATATGGGGATGTGAGCCTTGATGAAGAAATTGTTCTACCAAAGTATGATTATGATACAATGACTATAGAACAAATGGGAATACTCCAACAAGACCTAGCAATGAAGAAGCATCAAGAAATGCTTAGAAGGGAGCACAGGTAGAATCAAGCATTGTAGGATATAAAAGACATCCTTTTAGATGCATTCAATTTGCCAACTCCAAATGAGACCAAGCCACTCATTGGATAGTTGACAAGCATAAAGGAGAAGGTTAGTGATGTTGACCTAGATACAAATGTTATGTTATTAGAATGGTCAGAAAAGAAATTCCAAAGAAAATTGAATGAAAAGATATTAGGTAACATAGCACTTACACAAGTTGTATTGGAAACTAAGGTTGAGGGTGTGAAGAAGGTACTTGAGAACATATTCTCATTATACACTAAACTATGTAATCCAACACTCTTTACCCAAGAAACCAAAAGTCACATTCTAAGTTTGGAAAGTCAAATTAGTTCATCAAGTGCAAAACTGCCAATGACACCAGCTCAAAGTGAAAAGCACTTCAAGACATTACTTCAAACCCAGAGCCAGTTAGTTGCATTGTCAATAGATGAGACCAATATAAGGGCCAAACTAATTAGCATCTAGACCACTCTAACCCCTCATATGGAAATTTTGCACAAGGAACTAGGCTATGCCAAAATGCTAATGAAGAAAGACCCAAATCTTTTGACACTAGATGGTCTAGTCCACCTTGCTACTGAGGTAGCTATCCAAATCAAGTCTTTAGATGTAGCATTTGAGAATTGGGATGCAACTCTCAAGATAATATTAGATGTCCATAAATATTTCTTGGAAAAACACACTATAAATGTATAGCCTATTGACATAAGTGTCAAAAAGAGGGAGAAATAAAGGAGAGAATTTTGGGAGATATAAGGAGAGTGAGAAATGGGGGAGAGTAAGAAAGGAGGGAGACATAAAGATAAGAGAAACAAGAGGGAGAGAAAGAAAAAGGAATAGAAAAAAGACAGATTAAGTTAAGGGGGAGCAAGCAAAGAACAACATGAAGTCAAAGAGTATTAGTTGAGATACATTTATTCAGTAGGAGTACAAAGTTTTGGATACAGAACTAACATATCAACTCAGGGGGAGTTATCAAATTTTGAGGTATACAAGTTGTTACAAAAAAAAAAAAAAAAAATTGAAGTTTTGTACATAAGTCAAGTTATAGATATGTTATGCTCGTGAGATTAATGATATTAATGCATACTCAAGTGTTTTTGACACTCATGTCAAAGGGGGAGATTGTTGTCCTTAGATTGGTTTTGGCAAATGAGTGTCTACACACTTAAGTTATTTGCTTAGTTCATTCCAAACAAGTAGTACATGCCGAGCACAACATATATATTATAGAGCATGATGAGTTCACAATGAGTGCCAAGCCACTCATGTGCTGAGTCACTCAAGTGTCAAGTAGACAGTGTATGCCAAGTGATTTAGGAGTCAAGCAAGCAATGCATGTTCAGTGATATAGATGTTGAGTCATAGTATAAAGATCATTATATACTAAGCATCAAAGACTTCAAGTGTCAAGTAAAATAGTTTTGACATAATTGTTTGTAATGGCACAAACAACTATGTAAATCATTTTTTGGCCAACTTAAATATTGAATTATGATATTTTAGAGATAAGGACAAATCTTAAGTTTGATTCCCAATGCAATTACATGTAGAAAATCAAAGAATGGGAAGGTTTAAGAAAAAAAATGGATGAATCTCAGTTGTAGATTCATACCTAACCCCAAGTCACCAAAGTCTTCTTAAGGATGACAAACCCTAAACTCTCTAGCAAGTTTATAAGGTATTGTTGAAGCAAAGTATAGAGAAGTTTGCATGTGTGAATAGAGAATTCATGGTGGCTAAGGAGTTATGAAGTGAGATTACATTGCAGAATCATTTAGAGCAGAATAGAGGAAAAAGATAGCATAGAGCAAAGAGACATCTGATGAAGAAGGATCAAGAAGACATTAGTTTTGAGGTGATCTATCATTATGAAATCTAATGTTGACCAAAAGATCAATTCTGAGACATTCTAATAGGTGATTTCAGTCAAAATCTCTTAATAGAGTAGTCCTAATAGGCTCTATTGAAATCCTCTAACAAGGTGCTTACTTAATTGTGATTTAAATTCCTTTAGCAAGGCACACTTCTAATAGGGTGTTGAAATCCTTTAACAGGGTGAGACCTAATAGTCTTTGTAAGCCTTTAATAGGGCAAATCTTTTACAAGGTAGATCATGTTTCATGGTCAAAACATTATAGCCTTCATTAGATACACTTTATTACTGCAGTAGTGAAGATTTGTGGGTGTCATCCCCACCCCATTTTTACCTTCTCACTTGGATGGTTTTTGGGTAATCATATATGGTGTTATATGTTTATGAATGTTTACTTGCTGACATGTTTTAGATGTACATGCTTTAAATGTTATTTCAATTTACACATTCAATGTATGAGATAGATGTGTGGTGAAAGTTTTATGGGTCCAAATTTAAACTATTGATTCACACACACCCCCCCCACCCCCTTCTTAGAAGTTAACCTTTCCTATTTTAATTCCAACATCGTACTTATCTTTGGCTATATCAAGTTCTTAACATTCTCACAAGATAGAAATTTCATAATTTCCATGGATTAAGCTTTTTATGATTTGTAAGATATGAACATCCATAACGCTTTTAATTCTTTTAAGCACCTCATAGCTCATCCATATCAATCATATGCACCTTAATCTAAAATTAGGGGATAATGGTGGTCTACTATTGTTGGAATTACAATAGGAACGATAAAATATGAGGGCAAGAAGGGGGTTGAATCAATGCTTTAAACTTTAACCCATTAAAACATTCACCACACATTGATCTCTTGATTCAATAACTAAACCAAAATACCTTGTAAATCATATGCATCTAAAGTATGTAAACAAGTAAGCATTCACACATATATGACATAAGATATGATTACCTAGAAACCCTCCAATGAGAAGGTAAAATTGGGGTGGGGATGACACCCTGAAATCTTCACTATTGTAGTAATAAAGTGTATCCAATGAAGGGTACAATGTTTGATCATGAAACATGATCTACCCTATGAAAGGTTTTCCATGTTAAAGCTTACAAAGACTATTAGGTCTTACCCTATTAAAAGATTTCAACACCTTATTAGAAGTGTGCCTAATTAAAGGACTTTAACTCACAATTAAGTAAGAACCTTGTTATAGGATTTCAATAAAACCTATTAGGACTACTCTGTTAAGAGATTTAACTAATTCACCTATTAGAATGTCTTAGCAATGATCTTATGGTTAGCACTCTATTGCTTGATGTCAGATCACCTCTAAATTGATGTATTATTGATCCTTCTTGATGAGATGTCTCTTTTTTGTTCATTATTTCCTTTCTTTGTTCTCCTTTAACTGATTCTGCAATGCAATTCAAATCATAATACCTTGGTCACCATGAATGTCTTGTTTGTGCATGTAAAATCTCCTTCTTACTCATACTCTACATATTGGAACATTTAGGTTTTTTTCCTCCTTAAGAAGACTTAGGTGACTTAGGATT
Organism: Cupressus sempervirens; assembly: GCA_028749045.1. Taxonomy (NCBI): domain Eukaryota; kingdom Viridiplantae; phylum Streptophyta; class Pinopsida; order Cupressales; family Cupressaceae; genus Cupressus; species Cupressus sempervirens. Next base: position 559,156,788 of record CM053783.1, read on the forward strand.
AGGTATGAATCAACAACTACAATTCATCCATATTGTCACTTAAACCTTCCCTTTATCTAATTGGGTGCATGTAATACATAGGGATTCCCACTTAAGATTCATCCTTATCAACAAAATATCATAATTCAATCCTTAAGTCAACCCAAAAATGGTTTACATAGTAGTTTTTGCAAATACAAACAACTATGTCAAAAGTGTGTTACTTGGCATCTGAAGTCCCTAGTGCTCGACACTAACTGTGAGTTCAATACTATCACTCGACATCTGAATGACTCAGCACGCATTGCCTACTTGGCACTTGAATCACTTGGCACATACTATCTACTCGGCACTTGAATGACTTGGCACATGAGTGACTCGATAGTCACTATTTACTCAGCATCCACTAACTTTTATGTTGTGCTCAGCATATGTTACTTGTTCAGCATGAACTAAGTAAATGATTAAGTGTTTAGGCACTCACTTGTTAAAACCATTCTGAGATTAACAATATCCCCCTTTGACATGAGTGTCAAAAACAATTGGTCATACATTAATAATCTTATTCCTATGAGCATAACATAGATGTCTATTTGGCTTCTATACAAAATTTCAAAAATATCAAAATTTTGCAACATGACTTATACCTCAAAATTTCATAACACTACCTGAGTTGTTTGATCTATTCTGTATTATAACCTATATCAAAATCTTTCTTTGGGTTAGTAGATTTGCATCAACTGATACTCTTTCTCAATTTTCTATTCTATCTAAACTAATTTTTGCATTTTACTATTCTCTTTATTCTACTTGCTTACTTGCTTTCCCACTTACTCTTACTCTCTCATTCTCTTACTGCCCCTTTTTGACAACAATGTCAATAGGTTATACACCTATATTGTATTTTTCCAAAAAGGATTTATGGACCTCAAGTATAATTTAAGAGTTACATCCTAATTATCACAAGCTACCTCCAAAGATTTAATTTGGATGGCTAGCTCGATAGCAAGGTGTACTAAGCCATCTAATGTAGAAATATTGGGGTCTTTCTTCATAAGTGTTTATGCATAGCCTAGCTCCTTGTGTAATATCTGCATATGAAGAGTCAATGTAGACTGGATGCTGATTAGTTTAACCCTTATATTGGCTTCATCTACTTGTAATGTTGCTAACTGACTTTGGGATTGTAAGAGGATCCCAAAGTGTTTCTCACTTTGAGCTAGAGACATGGGCAATTTTGTACCTAATGACTGCATTTAACTCTCCAAACTTAGGATGTGAATCCTTATCTCTTGTGTGAAGAGTGTAGGGTTACACAATTTGGTGTAGAAAGAGAAAATGTTCTCTAGTACCTTCTCACATTATCTATCTTAGTTGCCAACACAACCTGTGTTAGTGCAATATCACTAGATATCTTCTCATTCACTTTGTTCTGAAACTGCTTTTCAAACCATTCTAATAATTTGACATTATTATCTAGGTCTGTGTCACTAACTCTTTCCACTATATTGGTCAATTGTTCAATGATTTGCTTCATTTCATCTAAAGTAGGTAGACTAAATGCATCTAAGAAAATCTCTTTGATCTCAATCAAAGCTTGCTTCTACCTATGCTCCCTTCTAAGTAGTTCTTGATGTTTCTTCCTTGCTAGGTCCTCTTGAAGTATACCCATCTGCTCAATTGTTATTGCTACATAATCAAATTTGGGCAATAAAATTTCTTCATCTAGGCTAGCATCTCCATAAGTAATTACATATTTTGCCTTAGATGAGATGGGACTCGACACACAGAATTGCAAAGGTGTTGCATCTATGCTTGGCTTCTAAAGAGTTTGACTGGAAGGAGTTCTAGATTCTAGTAATATCACTAGTGCTTGAAGTGCTAATAGCTCATTCACCTTAGGTGTCAAACTTGTCTCTTTAGACTTGTCCTTTTCTACCTCTCAGTTTTCAATGGCACCTTGATATTGTGCTAGAGGTGTAGGTACATCTACCTAACCTATTTGGCTTTGTATCCCATCATTTACTAGTGTTTCCACCTTGTCTTCTCCAATTGTCTCAACCTTGTCCTTTTTAGGTTCATGTACATTTTCTAAGACTAGAGTGCCTTCCATGAGTGTATTGATAATGCATCCTATTGTCTCCTTCCTTAGATATACAACTATGGGTTGTGAAGGTTGTACACTTGTGACTTGAGGAGTGATTGTAGATATTTCTTGTGTTTTCATCTCCTCCCCTATAGTTATAGTATCTGACTTCTGAATTTCATCCACACTTACCAATATAGGGTTGTGACATAATTTGGCTTGGAAAGTAGATTGGATAAGTATCCTTTTTAAATCTTCCTCTATAATGGGATTGATGTTCTAATTAGTATTATCAAAAACATCCTTTACTTTGACAATTTCATTTATTATACTTGTCACCTATGGAGGGCTAGCACTCAACATTAGTGTATCTTGTACACTCTATTCTTGTTTCTTCTCTTCCTTAGTTGTTGCCTAGTTATCAACATTTGTATCAGTGCCTCCCTCAACTATGCATTGATCTTTATCATCTTCTTCATCATCTCCTACCGCAATAGGTTCTTGGTCAACATCTTTGGTTGCGGTCAGTCCATATGTAATCTTCCACATTTGTTTGGAATTTTGGACAACATCCTATACTTAGGCATAAATATAATAGTATATTTCTTAATTTCTTTTGACATTTCAGCCTTACTAAGTTCTAGCATAACTTAAGTGAGGTATGTCTCCCTAATTTGCTTCTCTGTGTCTAAACAATAGTGCCATTTTTTCTCAACTCTATCATATAAACTCTTAGGTATGGAGTTGGAAATTTCTAGAGGAGCCTTCTTAAATGTAGCTATCATGGCATATATTGCCTCCTCTACTTGATTCTTCTCAAGTTTTCCAAGGTTTTCAAACTCAATGCGAGAGAAACTTGATAAATCAGCATTTTTTCTAACATTCTCACATAAATTATCTAGGTCTGAGGATGGATTGTGACTCGCCACTTGGAATTGGTTGTTTTCATCAAATTCAATCTTCTCCTCATCAAATTTAGCCTAAGTAACATACTTTCTTCTTGGTCTTTCGTGTGCTCCACCTTCCTGCTCTTTAGGCTTAGCTACCTCTTTAGCCTTCTATGCAATAACTCTTGTACAAGCCCTTATGGTAGGTATTGTTGTTTTAGGTTGGCTTGGTTTTGCAACCTTCTTTGGTCTTGGCACTACTTGTGTCTTGGAATTTCTTTTCTTCTTGTCATTAGTAATAGGTGCTTCCTCGGCTTCTTCTTCATTAGCACCTTATATAGTTTCTAAGTCCTCCTCTTGTTGATCCACTCCCTGACCTTGTATAAGTGCTAATGGTGCTTGAGCCTATGTGTCCTCTTCTTCTTCATCATCATCTTATTCTTCTTCCTTGAAGGGATCCTACTTATATGTTAAATTTTGAATTGCCTTGAAAATAGGTTGTTTTATCTCATTGCTAATTAATTGAACATTCAGAACTTCTTTTCCTCTACATCCTTCACTTTTGAAGAACTAGATACCATTACATTATTAGAATTCTTTAAGATTATGGGTAGATTCCCTAGTATGTAATTATAGTGAATTGAAGATAGGCAATTTGGTATTGCAACTACAACTCATAGTACAACTCTATTGACACTAATATCCCCACATGTTTAGATTCTTCAAAAAGAAATCAATGTAACAACAAGAGGATGGAAGGGGACTCATTTTAGTATCCTTGAATTTGTACTTTTGAGTGAGTTATAATTAGAACAAAACCCTTAGTATAGTAAACCCTAACCGTAGGGTGATGTTGATAAAGATAGCTATGCAGCTAGAATATGAGATCAATCACAATTTGAGAAATATGGCCTTTAGACCACCATCTAAATTTAATTCAAGATCCCTTCAATGTATTTGGAAGACCTAAGATTCCTCCTTTCCTTCAATGACCTTGGTATGACCACATTATGTCAGCAATGTAAATTTTGTAAGTAACTGGATTTATTTTCTTATTTATCTGATTTTAGAATTTTGGTATTTTAATGTTCTTTCATTTTTGCCAATAGTGTGATGTGGAGCTACTTAGCCAAATTTATTATTGATGATTCTATTTTTCCTCTGGGATGTGTCTTTATTTCTTGATTAAAATTGTACTATTATGGTCACTCATTATTTCTTTTTTTTAGACTTTTGCGTTGGATGTTGAAATTAAATTTTGAGGCACTTTCTTCTAAATTTTGTTGGTAAAGTGACATGATGGGCCTACCAAAGGGATTCTTGACAATCAAGTGGATGTATAGCATTAGGGTATGGGGTTATTAGTGAGAGTACTTGTGTCCCACCCACTCTTAGGACTTAGAGAATAGGATTAGTGATTATCTATTGACTAATAGGAATTATGGTTGCACCCCAATATAAAACTAGTTAAGGTTACAAGTTAACCTAATAGAATTTTAGATGCAAAAGGTGCATGTGTAGCAATGGTCTATTTAGTGTCCTATCAAGGAATTCGTACACAATGGAAACCATAAAGTAGAAGTGTTTAACCTTGAATAAAAATCCAAGTTGCATTATAAGAAACCTCATTTGAGGAAGTCTTGTACAACTATTACCCCGATGAGTGAGTATGTATGTGAATTATTAATCATTCTATTGCATAGGAGTAAATTTTGGTATAATTCTAGACAAGGTATAGCATAGGACAAATGTTTTACTTGTGTGACTTCCAAGAGGAAGTCAAAGGCTAGTGGGGGAGGATGTAAGACCCCTCCTTGTATGTACTTATTTAAATATGAATTAATGGTTTATGGCTTAGGTATCCTAATGGAAATTGAGATCAGTTGATACATTTATGTTTTAATACTCAGTGGTTTGAGACTTACTACATTATCTCGACTGTTTAAACATTAATTTGCACTAACAATAATACAAAGTATTTCACCATATGATGACAATGTTAATTATGGTCCCTTAATGATTAGGGTATGTGCACTCAAATAGCTCAGTATGCCCTATTGATGATGTTTTGAGTATGTGTATGCATTATGATAATTATTTCAATATTTTAATTTAAATTGATAAATATGTTATGATACAATTATCATGAGATTAGTGATGATTAAATATGTGTGCAGAAATGAGAAAGGTTATTCAAATGAAATTTTTAATGTTTTGATCGATATGATCATGAAAATTTGGTTTAAATATATGAATATGATGTTTTTTACTAAGGAAAACAAGTTCTAAAAGGGCCCTAAACCCAAACAAAATAAAGTACGATCAACAACAATACACTTAAGACTTTGAACAGAAGTAGAAAGTGAAAAGTAAAATCAAACTACTGATGTGCGAATTGAGTGTGTAGGATTATTAACCATGGGACTTATCAAAGAATTGGCAATCGACTCTATGTGAAAATTGTAAGACTACGATTGAATCCAATAAAGTGATTCAAAACTCATTGTCAAGTGTTTTATGTGTATCATAAATCTAAATGTGTGTATCATTATGTAATTGTAAGTGTTAATGTTACATAACAATGAATCTTATGGTGTCACTTGACACATGTAATACATATATGTGTATCAGCTTATTAATTAGGGTTAGTAGAGTAACTTGTTACCCAAAGATTGATTACGTTAGTAATCTAAGGCTAATTAGTTAGTAACCTAGATTAATTACCCTAGTTGGAGTTTAGTGGAAAGGATTCATTCTTAGGGTTTTAAAAGTTCAAATATTTCAAGCCAATTATATAGGTCCTAAAATGATCCTAGAGGCCAAACATAATGCAATCCAAGTGCCTAAGGGGTATGTATATGGGTCGAGGACATTTTCCACCCTTCTAGATCCTTCTGTTGACTTTTATGACCCCCTAAATATCGTATTTTCCCTTTAGTGCGAAAATTAAACATATCCTTGAGGTTTTCCAAGTTTACACTTCTCCTAAAAGGCTATCTTAATGGTAGGATCAAGTGGGAAGACCCTAGAAAGCTTAAGTCAAGTTTGGAGTTATTGTCATTTTAGGTGGGTGAGTGTGGAAGCTTATTTAGTTGCCATTTTGAGGGTTGAAGGGTGTTCAACCATTCTCTACATTTAGAGAAAGTCAAGCTTGGAATTGAAAAGGAAGAAGGATTAGCTCTTCTCAAAAACTCCATTTCTATAACCTTTATGGAGGAAGGATTCTTAATGACTTTGTTCTTCATGCATTATTCTTTGTTTTCTTATGTAAATAACTTGCATGTGTGTGTGTTTTGTGTTTGTGATGAAATATGGGAGGGATGGATATTTGTGGGTTTTCTATTTTTTCTCCTTCATTATTTTCCTTTTTTTTTGTTGGGAAAACTGTTAAGGGTGTGTTGGCATTACTCACCCTTTGATAGGGCAAAAGTGATCATGTACATGAGGAGGGCCTTAGTTGGACTCTAGGTCAGTGCAAAGTCTCTCCTCATGATGAGGAGAGGGAGAAAGTAAGGTGTTGTGGGCCCGCCCTTGTCAATGCAAATTGGTTTTTGTTTGGGGAGATAAGGAAAGATAATGAAAGTTCTTTGTGATTATTAGCCTCAAAAGAGACATATGGTTGGTGTTTGTGATTGACATCTCCTACCCTAGAAAAATCCACCTTCTCCCTTGTCTTGATTCAATATGAAACTTGTTGTGCAAGCCTTGGATGAGATTATATGTTAAGTGTGTCAATATCTGATTATCACTTGGTCAATTTTGGTTCTTTGTGGTTATCTTTATGTAAATTTGTAGATTGTTTAGTTGATACCTTGATATGGAGCGAAACTATATTCAGATTTTATTTTTTGGTGTTCTTGAGTCCATTATTATGGAGACTTCTCCTTGAAAAATATGATCCTGATGTGTAGAATTTGATAGTAGAAATGAGAATATGTTAACTAAATTTCATGGTAAATCCCTTAAAAATATATTGGTTAGGATGAATGTAGAAATATAGAGTTTTACAATTAATTGCTAACTTTATATTTGTAATGACAATGATATTGGGTTTTCTTCACTGATTCTTTCCTGATTGAATCTTTGAATCAAGTTTTTAATAAAATATATATTAAGTGACTACCCCACTTATGTTTTAAAAAAAAAGCAATTCATTTCTTATGACATTCCTTGTACTCCTAAAAATTCATTCCATATGAAAATGATCAATTGTAATTATATATAATGATGTTATACAAAGTTGTTTGATTTAATTATGATTATATGTTAGAAGAAATTTGATTCAAATGAATGTTAATTTATATTGAATTATTAGTAGCTATTGAAAAATACTCCTATTTGAATGCAAAATATAACATCAAAAAATATTCATGTATTTCATCCAAGAAAATGAATTTAACACTAGTATACCTTGCCATGTTAAAAATTATATAAGAAAACCTAACACTTGATGAGAAAAATAAACCTAAAAATCTCATCTATTTTGGAGCAAAAATGCTCATTGGATTTTTTACGAAAAAAGTTTTAATTCTCTTTTGATAACAGAGAATATTGTAGTAAGATTCCTATTTAAATCTATTTGATTCCTTATTAAATAAGGAATATATAATTATAAAATGAAAAAAAAATAAAAATAATGTTGATCTTATATTGGTTTGAGAAGTGAGTGTCAGCACACTTAAGCTATATACTTAGTTCATGTCGAACTAGTAGTACATGTTGAGCACAACATGTAAGTATTAGACCATGTTGAGCTATAGTGGTGCCGAGTCACTCAAGTGTCAAGCAGATAGACCATGCCAAGTGATTCAAGAGCTAAGTAAATAGTGGATGTTGATCAATGCAGGTGTTGAGTCACAATATAAAGATTAGTGCATGACGAGCATTAGTGACTTCAGATGTCAAGTAACATAGTTTTGATATATTTGTTTGTAATGGCATAAACAACTATGTAAACCATTTTTAGTGACTTAAAGGTAAATTATGATATTTTGGAGATAAGAATGAATTTATAATTGGATTCCCTATGCAATTACATGCAGCCAATCAAAAAAAGGGAAGGATTAAGAAACAAAATGGATGAATCTCAGTTGTAGATTTATACCTAATCCTAAGCCACCAAAGTCTTTTTAAGGAGGACAAAACCCTAAACTCTTCATGATGAATGAATAGTGAGTGTGTAAGGAATTCAAGGAGCAAAGAAGAGAAGTTTGCATGAGAAAATAGAGCATTCAAGGTGACTTAGAAGTTATGAAGAAAGAGTAAATTGTAGAATTAGTTAAAGCATAATAGAGGAAAGAGAAAAGGATACAACATTGAGAAATCTAATCAAGAAGGATCAAGAAGACATTGTATAGAGGTGATCTATTATTAGGCAAGCAAGTGCCAACCACAAGATCTATGATGAGACATTCTAACAGGTGATTTCAGTCAAATCTCTTAATAGAGTAGTCCTAATAGGTTGTATGAAATCCTTTAACAAGGTGCTTACCTAGTTGTAAGTTAAAGTCCTCTAACAAGGCACACTTCTAACAGAGAATTGAAATCCTCTAACAAGGTGAGACCTAATAGTCTTTGTAAGCCTTTAATAGGGCAGACTTTTCATAGTATAGATTATGTTTCATGGTCAAAACATTGTAAACTTCATTGGATACACTTTATTGCTGCAGTAATGAACATTTGTGGGTGTCATCCCCACCCCAATTTTACCTTCTCACTTGGAGGGTTTCTGTGTAATCATATCTAGTGCTATGTGTGTGAATGCTTACATGTTTACATGATTTAGATGAATATGCTTACATGTTATTTCAGTTTATTTATTGAATGCATGAGATGGATATGTGGTGAAAGTTTTATGGGTCCAAGCTTAAACTATTGGTTCCCCCCCCCCCATCCCCGCCCCACCAAGAAGTTTACCTTTCCTATTGTAATTCCAACAAATAAAACTATCTACACCTTGTCTTATCCTAATTTCACCCACTAAACTTTAATATATAACTTTCACCCTTGTTGACATCACCCCCTTTAACTCCTAAGATTTCCCCATGTGAGACTTGGACGTACGACAAATATTGTGGAGTTCTTTTTCTTGTCACAAAGTCAAATAGGAATTAAATGAAAAAATAATGAATGAAAATTTAAATGATAACATATTCCTTATTCTACCTCCACACATGATGACATCATCCCCACTATTTCTCTTCCCAAAAATGGTTGCTCCATATCTTTTGCAAGTGTAATGAGTATGAAGAAAAAAAGGGGGTGTTTGGAACTTAGCATAGATTTTTATGTGCCTTTCCCTTACACTTATTCACTTTGTCTAAGGAGACCACCGTACTTCCCTTGAAGACTCCTTGTTGTGATTTGTTGTAGACCTTGGGAGGAGTGTTGGTGAATGGAGAAATACCCATTTTTTCTTGGGTGGAGCAACCAGAAAGTAGGAGAAGGGGTGGGTTGCAAGGGTGGTTAGATACATAGGTTTAGAATTTACTTAAGAGTTAATGGTTAGTAGGTAAGTGTTTAGTTGTTACACTTGGTTAGTGTAAAGTAAGTCTAATTAGTAATTAATGCTGTTAGGAGTAATAGATAATGTTAGTGGTTTCAAATTTTGATCAATGTCCTTGGTTGAAAGTAGGATTATGTGTTAGTTAGTTTAGTGGTTAGTAAATAATGTTTAGTGTTATTAGTTAGATGTTATTGAAAAGAATTATTTATAATTTGAAGGTTAAATGGTTTTGATGTGGAAGTATTGGGTAAGTAGTGAATCTTTAGAAAGTATAGGAACTTAGGAATAGGTTGTAGTTGTTTGATTAAATGATTGTTTGCTATTTAAATTATGATATGCCATTAGATGATTGTATCTGAGATGAATAGATTTTATGTGACTAGGTCTTTATGGAATAGGAATAACTTTTTATTAGTGAGTAAGTTATTGGATAATTAGTGGATAGATGGTTTGGAATATGAATAGTATATGAATTATCCCAGGTGAATGGATATAAGTATAAATCAAATTTATCATAGAGTGTTGATTTAATTATTATATTATTTGAATTAAATACTTAATTAAATATAATTCTTAATGTTATTAATATTTTGGTTAGAGAGTGACCTTGAGATAATAAGTGCTTATGTAAATATTTCAAAGTCTTATAGGACAAGATTTGACATGATAACTTGATAAGACGATTGGGTTATATCAGAATATGGGTTGATGTCATGATTAGTTTAATAATAAATATTTAATGTTTTTAATTATTTCTAAATAGGTTATGATAACAACCGGAATTAAGTATCTGTATATAATTATAGATTAACCTTTAAATATGGAGTTAGTTGCTTCTAAGTGGAATCATGTGAATCTAACCTTTCTAAAACTAAACCTATCAATCTCAAATTTTAATTTAGGAACTTGGAAACCCTAAGATGCATTTTGAAGCAGAAATTGTACCTTTGTCATTTGAACCTAACATTTAATTGATCAACTTATTCAACCCAAATTAGGGGCTCCTGTAGCACTTGATTTATGGGTTTCCAACCCATGCACTAAGATTGAATGTCATCTCTGCATCCTCATGTAATATAATCAAAAATTAATTGTCACCCAAACCTTGTGACCCAAACCTACTTTATCATGTCACAATCCTTCTAGTATGAATTCAATGTTAGTATGTGTTTAACATTTTTGTTATCACCTTTATAAAAAATAAAATTGTTGGTGTATTTTTGTCTTGATATTTTGGACATGACACTCCAAATTTTTTAGGTCTACATATATTATCCCATTGGATAAGTTTTTTTTTCTTATCTTCTAACCCATTCCAAAAGAAATTTCTCATATTTTTGTCTAATTTATTATTAACCCCTTTAGGTAGGTGAAAACATGACATCAAATAGGTTGGAATAGCTGATAGAACTGAGTTTATTTTGGTTTCTCTTCCTTCCTTAGGTAGTCATTTACCTTTCCAATTTTTTATTTTTTAATCTAATTTCCCTAATATAGGAAGCCAATATTTTTTCTCCCTAAAACTTTTTCCAAGTTGAACTCCTAGATATTTGCAATGATAATAACCTTTCTTAAATCCCATTAATTGGCATATTCTATCTTCTAAATTTGGTGTAATATTTATAAAAATAAATTTAGATTTGTCTTCATTAAATTTTTTACCAGAGGCTTCCATATATGTTGTGATGATTTTTTTGAAGTTGTGGGCTTCTTCCAAGGAACTTTTTCTTGGGAGGATGGTGTCATCCTTAAATTGTTGATGTGTAATTCTAGATATACCTTCCATAACTATGGTTCCTTTGATGAGGGACTATTCTTGAGTCTTCTTAATACTTCTTCCAAAGGCTTCTACCATAGTGATAAAATGAAGGAAGATATCAAATCTCCTTGTCTTATTCCTCTTAAAATATTGAAGAACATTTTGGTGTTCCATTTATAAGGAGAGAAATTTTTGGGGTAGCTATACAATTGAAAATAAGATTAATCCATTGATGCAAGAGACAAATGCTTTGAGGGACTTAGACATGAATCTCCAATCTACCTTATTGTATGCTTTTTGTATGTCTAGTTTCATGAGCATACATGCTTCTTAAGTTGTTTGGGAAGAGTGAATTACTTCCTAATAATAATAATACCATCTAAAATTGATCTATTAGGCATGAATCCCATCTTCTCTTTTGAAATGAGCTTAAGCAAAACTACTTTGAGTTTGTTTGCTAGGGCTTTAGTTAGAATTGTATATATGGTGTTACTATTGGAATTACAAGGGGAAAGAGAGTAAACTTTTGGGGGAGGTGAATCAGGAGTTTAAACTAGGACCCATAAAAATTTCACCATTCATTCATCACATGTATTAATATACTAAAATAAGATGTAAAACATATGCATCTAAATCATCTAAACATGTAATCAATCACACACATAACACCTAATATGATTACCCAAAAACACTCCAAGTGAGAAGGTAAAACTGGGATGGGGATGACAGCCACAAATCTTCATTACTGTAGTAATAAAGTGTGTCCAATGAAGGTTACAATGATTTGAACATGAATCATGGTCTACCCTATTAAAGGTCTACCCTGTGAGGATTTCAACACCGTATTAAAAGTGTGCCTAGTTAGAGGACTTCAACTTACAATTAACTAAGGACCTTGTTAAAGGATTTCATACTACCTATTAGGACTACTCTGTTAAGAGAATTAACTGAAATCACTTGTTAAAATTTCTCAGCATATATCCTAGGATTAGCACTTGCTTGCCTAATAATAGATCACCTATACACAATTTCTAATTGATCCTTCATGATTAGATGTCTCCAATGTTATATCCTTCTCTCTATCCTTTGTTCTTCTCTAACTAATTCTGCAATTCTCTCTTTCTTCTAAGTCACCTTGAATGCTCTGCAAACTATCTTGTTCACTCTTCCAATTCAATCATTCACCCCTTGTTATTTCATAAAGAGTTTAGGCTTTCATCCTTCTTCAGAAGTCTTAGGTGGCTTAGGGTTATGTATGAATTTATGGCTGAAATTCATCCATTTTTCTACTTAAACCTTCCCATTTTTTGATTGGTTGCATTTAATTGTATAGGGAATCCAAATATAGACTCATCCTTATCTCCAAAAGATTGTAATCTATCCTTAATGTGACTCAAAAATGGTTTGCATAGTTGTTTGTGCCATTATAAAAAAATATGTCAAAATTGTGTCACTCAGCATATGAAGTCTTTGATGCTCAACATGCACTATTCTATATACTATGACTTGGCACTTGCATTATTCAGCATCCACTATTTACTCAGCTCCTAAATCACTTGGCATGGTCTATCTACCCAGCACTTGAATGACTTGGCACATGAGTGACTCAGCACTCATTGCAACTTGGTTACATGTTGTGCTTAGCATTTATTACTAGTTTGGTATGAACTAAGTAAATGGCTTAAGTGTCTTGATACAAGCTTGTCAAAACCAATCTAAGATCAATAGTTACATAGAGCGATTGAGCGATAATCACCTAGTTTTGCATGCTTGACTTATTTAGGAACAAGAACTAAAAATGTATTGTTAATTTCTACTAGTGGCTTCTATCATTTTCCATAAATAATCTCCTAATATATCCCAGAATTTTTGAAAGAAGAAAGCTTGAAACCCATTTGGTCCTAGGGACTTATCTAGATTTGGATTGAAGATATTTGTTTCAATTTCTTCTTTTGAGAAAACCTTATTTAAAAATTTATTGTCATCATTTGATATTAATTTTGGAATGAAATTTAATATGGTTCTTTGTGCTCTTAAGTTTGAATTTTTATAATTTTTTAGAATGTTATTATAGTAATTTACAAATTGATGTAGGAGCATCCTAGGCTTTCTTGCAATCCTACATGTTTGGAGGAATTTTGGTTAAGTGTTGAGGAGCATCGAGCTTGAATTTTGGTGGAGTTATGTTTTCATGTTATGGATGTTTTGTAGACATGTTGGGGAACCTTTCCTCATGATTTCATAGATATTGGATGGATTGAGTTGAAGTTTGAACTGTTTTTACATTACTGCTGGAACTGCATTTTTCTGGTTTCTGGATGCCTATTGTGAGGTGTGTAACTAATTTTTCACAATGGACAAGAGGCTTTTGACTTCATGGATTGAAGAGGACCTAGATTAATTCCTTGTATCAAGAGAACAAGTCCTAATTTATTATAGGTTAGGAGATATGGCAATTCTCCCAAAGTATCAATTTCTGGCAATTTTGCGTGACAGTCTATTGTGTGTGACTTCTAGGATAGATGCACACTTTTCTTTGGGGAATCAGCCTTTTCACATTTAAGGGGTTGTAGAGGACCTATATTTATACCTACATTTGAAGCACAAGTTCTAATTCAATCAGAGCTAGGAGATATCATGATTTTACTCAAATATCGATTTGTGGACATTTAATTGTTGTTGCAGGCTGACTTGTGGCATGTAATATATGTATTTGTATTTAATTTTTTTTATGGACCAACTTGTGGCTTATATGGGTATAAGTAGGGGTCTTGTGGATTCTTTAATTCATTATTGATTTTGGGGATGGAATGAAGTATAAATGTGAATTTGAGGAGCTAGAGTTGTGGCTTAGGAACTAGAGGATTTCTTGGTGGACCTGTAGGTACAAGTGTGGATTCTTCTTGGTGTTCTTATCTAGTCCTGTATCTGGACTAGCAGAGATTGGTTGTAAGTTGGAACTTATTGGATCTTATAGAACTAATTGTATTTTTTAATTACTTTTTTTATTTGGCCCTAACCTAGAAGGCCTTACAACCAGGCATATTGCATGTAATCAATTATATATCTATGAATCAAGAATTGTAATTTAGTATCAAATCTTGCATTGTTGTTTCTTGGTGTTGTGTTTCCATTGTGTGGTTATATTATTGCAGAATAGGACATATCCTTTTGGGATAATCCTACATTGTACTATATCATGTGGTATTAGAGCGAAGGTTGTTCCTAAGTGTGTTGACAGATTGCCAAAGCTTAGGTAGTTTACACTAGGATTTGCAAAGAAGGTTGATCTTGTGGTTGATTGATCTTCTTGAATGGTGGATTTTTTGCTTAGGGTTTGCTAAAATTTTGGAAGATTGGACCCTAGGTAAATTGATGATCTTAGTGATGTTGTAGAAGAACATATATCAAAGAAGATGAGAACAGAATTTAGATCTAAGATTGCATTGATGATGAGTGACATTATTGCTAAAATTGTAAGTGCCTTAGGTGGTGTACCTAGGCATGTGGATACTAAAGGAAGTTATGAGGAAGTTGCTGAAGAATTTGAAGCTACTAGATATAGTGGTGAGGACATAATTAATCATCCAGAGAGACCTATTAGAACTATGGCTAGTCAATTTACTAGACCTAGATCTTAGTTTAAGTTGAAGCATAAGATGGAGATTTCTAATTTTTCAGGTACTTTGAATCTTGAAGACCTGATTGATTAGATTGGTGAATTGGAAGACTACTTTGAGCTTGAGGATATTGAGCATCCACTTAGAGTAAGCTTGTCACAAACTAAGTTGAAGGGACATGTTGCTCTTTGGTGGAAAGAACTACAAAGAGATAGAGAAGAGGAAGGTGAAATGAAGATCACTAGATGGAAATTAATGGTGACTAAGTTGAAGGCTAAGTTCATTCCTACTGATTATGAACTTGAGTTATTTAAAAGGTTGCAAAATTTGAAGTAGAAGGATATGACTATGAAATATTATACAAAGGAGTTCTACAAGTTGACTATTCGGTCTGGGCATAGAGAATTGTTAAAGGAGAAGGTAGCGCGATACATTAATGGTTTGAGATTCAATATTCAGGATGAGGTTGGTATGTTGAATATTTCTTCAGTTGAGGATGCTTATTAGTATGCTTTGAAAGCAGAGGAGAAGCTAAAGAGGAAGAATCAAGGTAGTTCCCAAGGGAAGGAGAAGCGAGATAGTTCAACACAAGCTAAACCAAAAGTAGAAGGTGAATCAAAACCTATTGATCAGAAAAAGAGGATAGGTGGAGATGGGTTCAGAGGTAATTGTTTCAAGTGTGGTCGAGAAGGGCATAGATTTTTTGAATGCCCAATTGGGAGGGAAATAGCTATTGTGAATGAGGTTGTAGTCTAATATATTTAGCTTGAGCAAGGAGAGATTTTGTTGGCTCAATGAGTACTAATTAGTGAGAGGACATTGGATTGCTATCAAAGAACTAGTTTGTTCAAGACTTGTTGTAAGTTTGGTGGTAAAGTATGCAAGGTGATTGTGGATGGTGGTAGTACTGATAACCTTTTTGTTGAAGAGATGGTTCAAAAACCATGTTTGAAGAGAATGAGACATCCTTATCCTTATAGGATTGGCTGGTTACAAGCTAAGCATGCTTTGAAAGTGAGGGAGCAATGCCTTGTTGATTTCCAGGTTAGCCAGTATAAGGATCAAGTGTTGTGTGATATTCTGGATATGAATAGTTGTCATGTGCTACTTAGCAAACCTTGGCAGTATGATTGCAGGGTTGTGCATGATTGTGTTAGAAATGTGTTTATCATTGAGAAAGGTGATAGGAAGTTTTCTTGATTCCTTTTTAGAATGAAGAAATTAGTAGGAGGAACCTGAGTATTGGTAGCCGACTTGAGTTGGAAAATTCTAAGAAGGTTGAAGATTAGCATGGAAAGAAGACTTATGGAACACCTATGGTGGATGTGAAGAAGAACAAAAACAAGGGAAAGAGTGTACAAGCTAAATACTTGGAGGATGTGTATGTAAAGAACCAATTTGGGATTTATGTGTTGAATCCTAGAAGATGTTCTTCTAGTTACGAGAACATCTTTTCAAACCTGGGGTGTCTGATGTAGGAGCATCCTAGGCTTTCTTGCAATCCTGTATGTTTGAAGGAATTTTGGTTAAGTTTTGAGGAGCATCGAGCTTGGATTTTGTTGGAGTTATGTTTACATGGTTAGGGATATTTTGGAGACATATTGGGGAACCTTTCCTCATGATTGCATAGAGATTGGATGGATTGAGTTGAAGTTTGATATGTTTTTACATTGTTGCTGGAACTGCATTTTTTTAGTTTATGGATGCTTGTTGCAAGGCATGTAACTAATTCTTCACAATTAATGAGAAGATAAAAACTGTATGGATTAAAGAGGGCCTATATGAATTCCTTCTATCAAGAGAGAAAGTCCTAATTCATTATAGGTTGGGAGATATGGCAATTCTCCCGAAGTATCAATTTCTAGCAGTTTTGCACAACAGTCTGTTGTGTGTGACTTTCAAGAAGGATGTGCACTTTTTCTTGGTGAATAAACCCTTTTTCATTTAAGGGGTTTTATAGGACCTAGATATCTAACTATTCTTTAAATCATGAATTCTAATTCAATTGGAGCTAGGAGATATCATGATTTTACTTGGATATTGACTTCTGGACATTTAATTGTTGTTGCAAGCTGACTTGTGGCATGTAATTTATGTATTTGTATTTAATTTGTGTTATGGTCCAATGTGTGGATTATATGGGTATAAGTAGGGATCTTGTGGAGTCTTTTAGTCATTATTGAGTTTGGGGATGGAATGATGGATATATGTGAATTTGAGGAGCTAGATTTGTGGTTTAGGAACTAGAGGATCTCTTGTTGGACCTATAGGTACAAGTGTGGATTCTTCTTGGTGTTCTTATCAAATTATGTATCTAGACTAGTTGAGATTGGTTGTAAGTTGGATCTTGTTGTATCTTCTAGAACTAAGTGTATTTTGTAATTCTTTTTTGTATTTGGCCCTAACTTGGAAGGCCTTACAACTGAGCATATTGCATGTAATTAGTTATATATCTATGAATCAAGAATTGTAATTTGGTATCAAATCTTGCATTGTTTTTTCTTGGTGTTGTATTTCTATTATGTGGTTATATTACTGGGGGCAATAACACCTCCTTTGGGTATACTCCTACCTTGCACTACATCACAAATATCTATGCTTTCTATTTTGGATCTTCTATAACATTTCCTTGCCCATCCTTGGTTTTTTATATTCTGTTGAAATTTCTATTATTGATAGTACTATTATGAAAGAATTTTGTATTACGACCACCCTCTGAATTTATATTTCTAAATGATTTCTTCTTTCATTAGTATAGATTCTTGTTTTGATAGTAGTTCTTTTTCTTTAATGAATTTATTATTGTTTATACCTCTTATGATTTCATCATTTTTTTTTTTCAATTCTTCCTCTATTTTTAATTTTTCTTTGAATGTATTATTAAAATGGTTTTCATTCCATCTTAGGATGTTTTCCTTTAATATCTTTAATTTAGATATAAAATAAAATATTTTGGATCCTTCAAAGTTCCCCTCTATCCACCATTGTTTTATGAGAGTCATATTCATCTTGGAACCGCATATTTTTGCATTTAAATGGATTTCTGGAAGGTTTATGATGCATTGATATTTCTAATTTGACAAGGAAATAATATGATCTAGCATTTGGGAGAATAAAGGAATGAATTGAGTGATCTGTCATAACTTGGGAGGTTACTTGTGAGCCTCCTTATTTTTCTTCTAAATTTAAAATAGCATCAAAGTACCCACCAATCCAGAATAGATATTTGGGATATCTATTTATAAAGGTCCTTATTTCACTCCATATGGCTTTCTTGCTAGCTATTGGAGTGGGTTCATATACATTGATTAGAACAAATTGTAAATCTTCTTTATAACTTTCAATTCTTCCTCTCATCCAATTGTTTTTTTTTGTCCATTTGTTGTATTCTAGTTTCCTAGGGTCCCAAATAATACCAATGCTACTTGAAGCTCCCTCAGATTCTATCAGATCAGTTTTCCAAACCTCGAGTTTCATAATTTACTTGTCTCCTTTTGACTTGCTTAGTTTTGTTTCTTGAATCAATATTATTTATGATTCAAATAAGGTTATATTACACTTTAATAATAAGAATTTTTTTTTAGGAGCATTTAATCCCCTAACATTCCATGTACTTAGTCTCATTTAAATATGGGAAGGTACTTCCCCTTCCCAACTTTTAGAACATTTTGAATCTTTTTTTGCTTTCCTGCTTTACCAGTTGCTAATCTTAACTTAGAAAGTGTTTTCCTTCCTCTTTCTTCTTCTTTTTACCACAGTGAAAGGCTTTTATACCTTCCAGATTGCATGTCATTCCTAGTGTATCAATATTATCCTTAGCATTGCTTAGACTTTTCTTTATTACTTCATCTTTGATTTCTTCCTCTTCTCTCATTTCTTTGAAGATGTTTTTTTTATCTTGAGGATCCATCTTCTTTATTTATTTTTAAATTTTTATTTTATTTTGGCTTGTGATTTCATAATTTCTTTGGTCAAGATTTTCTTGCACTCCAAACTCTCCCAAAAATTATTTGGAATTTGTCTTGTTGTTTTCTATAACAAAAAGGTTTTTATCTGAAGTTGATTCTATCTTGTTTTCTAAAATATAGGATTATAATTCCAAAGGGATATCATTCTATTTATGTTCTTCATTTTCCCCTTGATCTTTCATAGAATGATTTAATGGGTATTTCCCATCTTGAGGAGTTTTCCATAATTTGTAGGGTTTCATCTTAGTTTCTTTGGCTCTTTTTATAAAAGTCATATGTCATGTTTGTGTAGGCTAGTTTGTATGCCATGTAATATCTAACATTATTCTATGAGGAGTTGTAACTTAATTTTCCTCCTTTTCAAGAGATGCTAGATTAATATCTAGATTCAACAAGATCTCTTCTACATTTATACTTGCAATTTTTTATACATTTTCTCCCCTTGTCTACAATTTTTTCTCTTCATAAACATCTATCTTTGGAATTTGTGTTCATTTTAGAGTTTCTCTGTTAGGTTTTTAAATTGGATTACTGCTTTCTAGTTCTAATTCTCATGTCTTCTTTATGTTCTCCATAGATTCAAATAACTTGCTTTCTTTTTTAGGACTATAAGACTTAATGTTTTTGGTGTGATCTTTATGGGCTACTTAATTTTTGTGTTGTGATCTTTATGGGCTTCTTCTCAAAGAGTGATTTGATCACTAATGTCATTTTGAATTAACAAGATGTCATGAGTGAGCCTTTTATATAGTATCAAATTATTTTTGATATCCTCAATGAATAAATTGTGTGTTATACATTGTTCACACTATTGCATTATTTTATTTTTCTTCAATACTAAAGATAATTATTGGGATACTTATCAACAACTTCATAAACTATCTATGTTCTAACAACTTGAATATTAGTTGATGGATATTCTTGAATAAAAGGAAATTATTGGAAACTTGAGGTGCTATCTAAGAATTATCCTTCTTCAATTTCCTTGTTGATGTTATCCTCCTTTGAAATTTTACAAGATCTTCTATTGCTTATTTATTCCTTTGACTGATCAACAAGTTCTATATTTTCCTTCATATGATAATAATTATTTCTAATATGTATCATTGAAACAATATCTCTCAAAGATGGGTTTAGAGCTAAGTATGTAGATTATTAGTTTGGTGTTTATCCACTTCAATGATGTCTTTTATGCGACCTTAATATCTAGAAACATTTAGTTTATAAATGGATCTATTGGTTATTAATTAAATGGACTTAGGTTTGGAGAGTCCTAATTTTAAATTGATAAGCATTTTGATGTTATTACACTTTATTAAATTTGCTTCTATCCCTATGAGTTCACTGATTAATGATACAATATGCTTGATTATGTCTGTGTGGTTAATGCTAGGAGGAAATGATTCCAATTCTACACATGTTGGCGATAGATAATTATAAGCTATAGTTTCACTAAAATTAGGTTCCCATTTGATGAATTTTATAGCATATCTTTTGAAAAAAAAATGATACAAATAGAAAATCCTCCATTTAATAGACTCATTTTTTTTGTGAATGTAAAATAATCGATTAGAGATAGAGGATATACTTAGCTAGGTACCACAAACTTCTTCCTACCATTTGATCATGAGTTTTTTGAAATGAGACCATTCCAAAATGAAAACAATCCCTACCTTTAACAATTTGACCAATATTTTTCACTATCTTGATTGCTTATTATAAGAAGATCTTTTGATATTTATTATATATTTTTTGCATCTTGGCCGATAGGGTTGTTGCTTAGGTTAACCATATTGGGGTCTATTACCACAGTGAGGGACAATCCTTTTAGTGGAAAAATATTCTACATTATAGAGGATTTCTAATCTTTGATGAGGAGGAATATAGGTTTTAAGTTTTTTCTTATTATCAATTTGTAACGGCGAAGATTTTCCAAAAGGAATTATGTCCAATTCTGAGATATGTTGATGTTGAAGATTGCTAGGGTTGGCAAGATTACTAGATGTTCTTTTATTTCTCTTAATTGTTGGTATCCACCCATTCTGATCTTTGTGTGTTGTTAGTATTCGCTTTGAGTATTTTTTTATGGAAAATACCTTTTCCTTCTATTTTAGTTTGATAGATTAATCCTTTTTTGGATTTGCCTAAGTTTTTGATCTAGAGTTTCCTTTAATTAATTGACCATCTTCATTCATCATTTTTAGAATAGAGAAATGATTGGAGTTTTAAAAAAGCCCTAATATGCATATTTGGATATGAAGAAATATGATTTCAGAAGGTTCTATGTTATTGCAGTATTCACTTCAATCGCAAAGTTCGCACAAATTGCAAAGTTTTCCATAATACTAAGTCTTATATATATAATGTTTTAAGGCAATATTTTAAAAGCCTAAAAGATTATTTTTTAAATAAATTGTATATGAATTTTTAATTAGATCACTTTTAGGGACAATGGATATTTGTAACTTTTTATTTTGTACTTTCATAAAACCATCCATAACCCTATATACATTTCACCCACACCCATAGGCCAAGGCTCTTCATGAAGTACATTGCAAATGATAGTTAACCACCTCAATGCTAAGAATAATATAGTTGTTCACCTCAATATTAACATTAACCAATAATGATCTATGTGGAATCCTCTAAGATATCTTGGGGAACTGAGAGTATTTTGTAATTTTTATTGTTCTAATGACAAATTTAGTAAAATTTTCAAAGCCAAAATAAGATCTAAAGTTTTGAAAATTATTAAATATTGTGAGAGGTAAAAATTTATTTAGAAATTTCATATCTATATCATGTTAGAGGTGTGATGGTGTATCATCTTAAAATGGAAGCACTTCCATCTTCGTAGGTTTTGCGCCATCTTTTAGTACACTTATCATGATATATTTGAATTTAGGATGCATTTTGCACTTGATTCCTTCATTTTAGGTAAAATTAGGGCTAGGATCTTAAAGATTCTCCTTAATTTCTCTCCTCTATTGCTCTATTCTTTGGGGAGGACTTAAAAATAGGTCCTCCTAGCCTTTATCATATTCATTATAGGACTTGGTGTCTATTTTGGGCATCCTTAGAATTCTCCTTTTTATTACTCTACCTAATGATGATTCCTAGATCAGGTTGACCAAGTCAACCCTAACCTAGGGCAATGTTGAGTTTGACCATGACCTAGGTCAAGGTTGGGGTTCTCTTTGACCTCTCTAGGAGTTTGATCCCCTTTTTCATTTTTTGTTCTAAAGGGCTTCAAAATTAGTGTTAGGCTTTCAGATTTGAATACAAAAGGGGTTAATTTGAGATTCATTCAATTATTTTCCCTCCTTAGTTTGATATGTTGATTGGACCATAATTCAAGGTAAAATTTGAATTATATGTCCTCCCATTACTCTAGGAGCCTCACCTTGAAGCCTCTATATAAAGACTTTCATTTGCATCTTTATACAACTAGAAGAACTAGACTGGAACTAGAGAAGAGAGAACACGAACACGATAACTACAATCAAGAGATGATGTTATGAAGATGTAATATTTCAAGAGAATGTTATAGAAGATCAAGCTATTGTGGATATCAAGCATTTTTATACCTTTATGGACATCTATTTGGAGCAAGAGAGATTCAATCTTCCTTGATCCACCATTATCAATATTCAAGCATTAAAAGAGACAATCATATGGTAGAAATTATAGATTATGAGTTTGGTAGTACTTTATCCTTGGGTGTTTGGTATGCTTTCTTATCTTATTCAATTCTATGAATTGCTTTCTCATACATATACATATATTTATGTTATGGTTTCAATCTAGTAGATTAGATCTTAGCATTACACATTCAATACACACATGTTCTATTATATCTGGCTCTTCGTGGAGGTGGAAATCACCAAAATATGGGTTTGACTAAGGAAAAATCCTATATAGGCACCCCAAAACCCTATTTTTAGATATATATATATATATATATATATATATGTGCAAGTGTTATTTTGAAGATCGGAGTGCAAACTTGGATACCCTTTTTGGAAAACTTCCAAGATCCGTAGACAAAATTTTCATCAAAGTAGAAAAGGTCAAGGTCAACTTTTCAAGGTACAATTGTACCCCACCAATAGGGTCAAGTTCAACCTCCCTTCAAAAAAACAAAAGATTTCTAGGTTTTCTTTGTTTCAACATTTCTAGTTTAGAACAGGTTGTAGATTTTCTAGAAATTGTGCACGGGCATTAGAAAAATAGGTATTTTCATATTGGTTCCATTTCAAGGTATGTATCTTATCCTATCAAATTTCAATTATTTTCTATTACTTACTTCATATCAACTCTAAACAAGTAAATTAATAATGGTGAATATCCTAAGCATTACTATAGATTTATTTTTACACTATTCATTTTGGTAAACCTGTGATAGACAACTCTTTCTTTTTGGTGTCAGATTTGCATCTTGTATCAGATCTTGCATGTTAATTAGATTTCTTTCATTTATATCTTTAAAAAATTGCAAAGTTTCTTTAAAAATACAAAATCATTTATATTTTCATGTTGTTTGTATTTCAATATGTATGATTGTTGTTTGGAATAATTTAGTGAAGTTTTATTGTAAAAAAGGATAGATCCCTTAATGAGGTACATGGAAGTGAGATTGAAAATGGTTTAGATAAGATCTCCATTGATCCTATTCCTATTTCACTCTCCTTGAAAACCTCTCTGATTGACCTTTACCATAGGGTGTGTGCATGGTTACCTTCATGTTCTACTATATGCAATGTTGATAAACCTAAGATGATATATCCTACACCTTTGATGACAGTTAAAGGATGTCCTTGAAAAAAATTTAAGGGTAAACCTAGAGATTCTTTGGATTTCTTTGATAATACTAATTCTATTTCACATGCTTATCGCACACAAAATAACCCTCAGCCTACTATCCTGGTATCTTGAGCACCTTCTCAACCTATTCTTCCTCAACCTCCTAAGTTTTCTTCTACCTTTAAGGGGTATAACTTAGTTGATCAGTTACGTGCTACTCCTACTAAGATATCTTTATGGGAGTTACTTCAAACTTCTCTTACATATTATTAGGCATTGCAAAAAGCCTTATCTAATCTTCTAGCTTCGCCTTCTAATCAAGACAACATTCATTCTATTTTGGATTGCATGCATGTTATGTCTTTTGTACCTCCTATTGTGTTTTCTGATAATGATTTACCTTCTCTTGAGGTTCAAAATCAATATGATTCTCTTATAATTGTTGTTTCTATTAATCATAGTATCATTCAAAGAACATGAATTGATAATGGATCTGGACTTAATGTTTGTAGCATGGAAATTCTTAAAGCAATTAAGGCTGATCTTACCACTATTCAACTTGATAATGTTCCTATACATAGATTTGATAATATTGCAAAGAGAACTATAGGCATTATTAATTTACCTATTAAAGTTGGTCTAGTTATTTTTAATACACCTATTCATGTTATTCTTGGACCTCTCAGTTATAATCTTCTATTAGGAAGACCTTGGTTATATACTATGCATGCAGTTCCTTCTACTCTTCATTGTGAGGTTTGGTTTATCTATAACAACTTAATGTATACATTACATGTGGATTATGCATCAAATCCTTGATTAAATGATGAGTATGCTAAAATCTCTGAGCCTCTTCAACCAAGTAAAGAGATTGAAAAATAACTTGAGATAAAAACAACCTGAGATTCAATAGCCAAAAGTTTCATCTGCTTCTCCGATTGAGGATGATTGGTGACATTGGATTTTAATCCTACTTTTATTGAAGAATATAAGGTCTCTAATTTGGAATTTATAAAGCAACAAACTAAATTTGAGAAATAAGTTTTTATTTCTTCTAAACTTTCTGAGGAATTAAAAAGTAATTTTGTTGCTACTTTGATTAATGAAACAATTGAAATGATAAAACCTAATTGTTCTAATATTGTGACATATGACACTCCTTTGACTTCATCTGAAATGGCTGATTGGTATGGTTCTAGCTATCATTTTCTTAAGAAAATGGGATTTAATTGAAAAGGATGTGGTAAATATGAACAAGGTATACAAGTACCTTTGGATAATGAAATTTATGATCATATGTATGGATTAGAATTTAATCCGTATAAAAAACCATTAGCTTTTCCTCTTAATGTTAATCAGATATGTGGTGGTAACTTGAAATTGGTTAACCCAACTTCTTATTGACATAAATCAAGCACCTACTTTGGATATTTTTCCTGAAGATGAAAGTTTAATGGAATTTTTTGGGATTTATGATGATTTACCTAAGTTCCATCACAAATAAAGAAAGCCTTTTTGTTTAATACAAATGCTTGTTTTTGAGAACATGATAATCATGATATTCTTTCCTTACTCATGGATTCTTTGATACATAGTGATTTTTTAATAATTGAGATTGTTGATATTCAAATGGATGAGAATAATCTTGAGAAGATAATAAAGATTGGGAAATGTTTGAATCAGGATGAGTGTGATCAATTGAGTTCCCTTTTACTAGAATTTAAGGATATTTTTGCTTGGATATATTTGGATATGTCAGGTATTGATTCTAAGATCATTATTCATAATATTGTCTTAAAACAAAATATAAAACCTATGAAGTAGATAATTCAAAAGATGAATCCTCATATTGCTTTATTAGTCAAAAGTGAAATTGAAAAGTTATTGGATTCTAGATTCATCCATTCTATTGATTACTCTGATTGAATTTGAAACATTATGCTTATTTCAAAAGGAGAAAATAAGATAAGGATGTGTATTGATTTTAGAGATTTAAATTTAGCATCCTTAAAAGATGATTTCCAATTACCCAATATTGATATGATTATGGATTCAATAGTGGGTCATGCTTTGTTATCTTTTATGGATGGATTTTCTAGATATAATCAAATATTTATTCCTCCTAAAGATCAATTTAAAACTACATTTTAAACACCTTGGGAAACATCTTGGTGTGTCATGATACCTTTTGGATTAAATAATGCAGGAGAAACTTATCAATACACTATGACTTTGATTTTACATGATTACATCCATAAGATTCTTGAAGACTATGTGGATAATACTTTAGCAAAGTGTATACAAAGAGAAGATCATGTTACAATTTTACGAAAAGTATTTGAATGGATTAGAAGTTACAGCATGAGATTAAATCCTAAGAAATGTGTTTTTGGAGTTGATTATGGTAAATTGTTAGGATCTATAATCTGTAAGAGAGGCATAGAAATTGATATTGAGAAGATTGATGCTATTGTTAATATGCCTCCTCCTAAGAATATATCTTAGTTATGCAGTTTACAAGAAAAGATACAAGCTATTCATCACTTTGTTTCTAAGTTAGTTGATTAAACAATTCCTTTTACTTCCTTTCTTTGAAAGGATACCACTTTCTCTTGGAGTGATGAATGTAAACAAACTTTTGAGAAATTTAAGGAGTATCTTACAAATCCTCTTATTTTGCAACCAACTAAATTTGATAAGCCATTTTATTTATATACTTCTGTGACTTTGAAGGCCAAAACTACCTTGTTAGCTCAAAATGATGATGATGGTAAGGAAAGACCTATCTGTTACATTCATCGAACTTTACTTGATTATGAAACAAGATACACAAATTTGGAAAGGAAATGTCTCACTATAGTTTATGCATGTTAAAAACTCAAGCATTATCTTATAAATGTTGAAGTCAATGTGGTTGTCAAATTTGATCCTTTGAAACATCTTTTCTCACAAACTAATCTCTCTACCCATTTGGAAAAGTGGATGATGTTACTTACAAAATTTGATCTTAATTTCATTTATCAAAAATCTATTAAGGGACAAGCTTTAATGGATTATTTCATTGAAGCTCCTTGTCCTCATTTGAAAACATGTTCTAATTCAATGGAATTTCCTGATGATAATAATCTCTTTATTCAACAAGATGATATTTGGGAATTTTATTTTGATGGGTCTAAATGTAAGATAGGATCTAGTGTTGGTATTATCTTAATTTCTTCTACAAAAAATCCAATCCCTTTATCATACAAATTAACCTTTCCTTGTACTAATAACATTGTGGAGTATGAAGCTCTTATAGCCTTTTTACGAGTAGCTTCATCCCTTAACATCAAACACTTGCAAATATATGGAGATTCACAATTGATTGTTGAACAAGTTAAAAGAGGTTATCAATTGGCTCCTGATGTGCTTTCACAATTCTCTTCTTATATGATTCAAATCTTACCTACAAATGATAATCAACATGCGGATGTCATGGCAAGCACAACTTTTTTGGCATCTTGAAAATAATGTAGAAAACTTTCAATTTATTACACAAACTCTTAAAAACCCTACAATTTCTAAAAATATTACCTCTAATTATTTTAACTTGCATTTGGATGAATGGTATTCTCACATTTTTTATTTTTTGAGAGACAATACTTTTCCTTAATTAGCAAGAAGAAACACATGTAATTATATTAGGAAACTTGCAGCATGTTACATCATTTTATTAGATATGCTTTACAAGCACTCTTACGAAGGATTTTTATTAAGATGTCTTAACAAAACTAAAATTTTGGTAGGTTTGGGAGAATGTCATTCTAGTTCTTGTGCAGGGAATTTTGGTGAAAATATTTCATTAATAAATTACTTAAAATGGGATATTATTGGCAAATGATGGAGCAAGATTCTTTTATGTTTGTTAAGAAATGTCCTCAATGTCAACAATTTAGTAATTTGATTCATGCTCCTACTCATGAGCTTTGTAATCAAGTTTCTCCATGGCCTTTTAGTATTTGGGGTTTTGATCATATTGGCAAAATTTCACCACCTTCTTCTCAAGGACATAGATACATTCTAATTGTTATGGATTATTTCATGAAATGGGTTGAAGTAGTTCCTCTTCACTCAACAAGTATGGATTTTATTTGTGATTTCATCCTTAATAATATCATAACAAGATTTGGTATACCTTCAGCGATAGTTTCAAATAATGACACTTCTTTCAAAAAAAAAGAATCTGCAAAATTCTTGGAGAAATATCAAATTCAACATAAATTTTCAACTCTTTATTATGCTCAATCTAATGGTCAAGTTGAAGCATCAAATAAAATTATTGAATATATTTTGGGAAAAATGGTCAACAAACATGCAAAAGGTTGGCATACTCAATTGACATATGCTTTATTGGCTTATAGGAAAAGTGTTTGTACTACCACTGGTACTTCTCCTTATAATCTCATTTATGGTACTGATGCAATTATGCCTTTGGAATTAGAAATACCTTCTTTGTGTGTTTCATTTCATGGGATAATTGACAAAGATACTTTTCTGGAACAACATTTACTAGAGTTAGAAATGTTGGATGAACAACAAACGCATGCATTATAAGAACATATAAAAACTTATCATAAATCTTTACAGAAGCAATATAATCATAAGGTAATTGAACAAACATTTTCAATTGGTGATTTAGTTTAATATGAGAATCAACAAAATGTGAATTCTTTACTTTGTGAAAAAGGAAAGTTTAGCCCTAATTGGCTTGGACCTTTTGTTGTTATTGAATATTTTGGTTTAGGTGCTTATAAACTTGTTGATATGGATGGTGTTTCTTTTAAAGAACCTATTAATATTATGCATCTTATATGTTATTATCCTTAATTTTATTCTTTCTTTTATTTCTGCATTTAATATATTTGTTATAGATATTATTTTATGGGTTATGTAGTTTTTAGCAAAATTACATATTGAATATATTTATGCATCTTATTTCTTTCTGTTAAGTTTTATATCAAACATAGAACTAAATAGTAAAAAAAAAAATTCATTCATCACAAAGTGATTTAAGTTTTGATATATATGTGGCCAATGATCCTATCTATCACTATGCCTATCACTACAATCTGATGGTTGATGGCTTGTAGATCTCTCTAGCCTATAGTAGGAACTAGTAGATCTATGTGTC
This sequence comes from Cupressus sempervirens, assembly GCA_028749045.1. NCBI lineage: Eukaryota > Viridiplantae > Streptophyta > Pinopsida > Cupressales > Cupressaceae > Cupressus > Cupressus sempervirens. The sequence goes on from CM053783.1 coordinate 559,185,565, forward strand.
TATGTATGACTCTTGGATATGCTCATACCATGTGAGCACTCTTGGTCACTCTGTAACTTAGCTATTAGTTTCTCCTCCCTTTCCCTGCACATCCTTAACTCTTATTGGACAACTGCAAAGATATCGGCATGTATGTTAAGATCTCTATAGCCAAGAGAGGTCTCTCACTTGCTCACTAGTAGTCAGTAGGATATACATGTATCCTTCAAAACCTCAAATATAAAACTCCTCCACTTTGCTATGCTAGCTATAGAATAAAAGTTATGTTTATCAACTTCATACTTTTCCAAATCAAATTACATATTTAATCATATTTCATATTTCATACCTGGGTCTTCCTCTTGGATGTCATTGAAAGGTCTAGATGGTAGGGGCATGGAGCAACTACTCCCTCCATGCTCACTATGTTTAGGCCTCTCCAATGGTGTCTTTGTGTGGGTGCATGGGGGCCATCAGGATCTCATTGGTGATATGTGATAAATGTGTACATCTACACCAATATCATTAGCTAGGGGCATCTCCTCTGCTCTATCCTATACTCTCTCCTCTCTCTCCTCTCCATGGGCTCTCCCTCAAAGATGTGTTACTCCTCATCTTTGATGTCCTCATCCTCCTCTGATGTATCATCATCTTGTTGTGTCCTCTCTAAAGCACCTAGATCACCTATAGGGTAATCCTTAGGGAAGATCAGATGAGACCCCTGTAGACTCTAGTACTTGATGTAGTCTTGGCTCATACCTGAGTAGGTCACATCTGATGGTACCTCTATATCCTTTGTATCATCAGCATCACTATCCTCTATGTTTCTTTCTAATGATCAATGTATGGCACTGAGTCTTTGATAATACCTTGTTGGATGTACATAGAAAGGTACTACTCTAGGGACTCCCTGTACTAGCCCAAACTATCTCATTACCCAATCATAGTAGTATGGCACCACTATATGATTCAGATGACTCTCTAGAAACTTTTGTCACTATGAGTATCTTATCTAGAATCATGTATTAGGCCACTCTGTCATCCAATAATAGGGTCTCCATATCACATCTACACTAGGAATGTGGTCTAGAGATACTCTCCAAAATAGGATATCTCCAAACTGCCAGACATTCTTTAGTGGATAAGAAAAACTCTAGTTGTGCTCACATCTACCATCACTAGGATACCCTATGGACGTTTACATGTAAAGTGCTTGGATAACCAAATCTATAGAAGAGTGCATATAGATAGGCTCTCTCTCTTATATCTCACCGATTGACATAGCTCATGGTATAGTTGAGCTAGCATGCTATGACCCCATGAGAATATATTCCTCTTGGTCTTCATCCTTTATATAATGTGAGTAAGTGGTGTTGAAAATATGGTACCCTACAAGTTGGGTAACACAACCAAGGATACTATACCAAGCATCACTCTCTGTATCAAAGGAGTAGGGCCTCATAGTATGGATGATAGAAGAACATGATATGATCATGTCCACATCTATGGAACATGTCCCAAGTAGTACTCCTTGTCTACAAGGATCACCTCATAAGATCACTAGGCTCTAGGTCTCATGGTCTCACCTCAGATTGCAAGTCGCAGGATCCTATAGACATCCTCTAATGTAACTGTGATCTCTCCTAAGGGAAGATGAAAGGAGAATGTATCCTTATCCCATCTCTCTATAAGAGCTTATAGCATGGCTTGATGTAATTTGATATATGGTAGGACTACTACCCAGTATAGTCCTACATCTCTCAATAGTTGTATATCCTCCCCATCAAGCTTGGATAATCTCTCTTTGATGGTAACAAGAAACTCTCCAAAGGGATGCTCTCAGAGACGAACCATGCCCTGTAAGTAAGGATGAATATCATATCAATATTTTGTGACATCAAAACTGCAAACTAAAATTAACTAGGTCAAGGTCAACCTTTCTAGATTAGGATAGACCTTGTTGGGTCAAGGACAACCTCATCCCAAAAAGAGTGCAAATCTAATAGTCTATGTCAGCATTTCTAGGACAACGTCAAACTTTAAGGTTCAAGGTTGACCTTGCCTATAGAAATCACATATTTGGAAAGTAAAAAATCAAAATAATAGCAAACTCACCTTAGGAAGTGGTTGTCCAGTAGCTAGGCACTGTTGCAATAGCTCTACGTGTGTTGCTCGAAGGTATTTTCTTCTTGGCATCTTGCTTCCTTGTTTCAAATCTAAAAAAGGTAAGAATGAGTAAGTATGGTTTTCTTTTCATTATTTATAGGTAAAAATTAGGTTTTACTTATGGTAAACTTAGATTCCTCTTGTCTCATGCATTTAGATAGACATTCACTCTTTTCATCATAACTTGAGCTCGATAACTCTATTTTTGACACCGTTAGTGGCATTGGAAATGTGATTCAAATACCTAAATCCTTGAACCAATATATGAAGATTATAAAACCATATAATTTTTTTAAGAAACATATTTTCCACAAACTACATATTCAGTGCTTAGAGTTATTCTTATCAACCTATTTCACCCTTCGAAAGTAGAAAGTCAAAAAAAGGGGGGGCATAAGGGGCTTGATGCACCTATCAACTATCATTTAGTAATAATTAGGTAGTTTATGGATTTTCATTAACTATTTGTGTTGTGGGTTCTAACATTTTTTGTAGGATCTCTACATTGAGGGCATGCTTATATCCTTTTTATTTAATATAATTTTTTCTTACTTTAGCTTGCATATTCACATAGTGTCATATTGAAGCTAAATTTGGGGCTAAATGTATCATCTTAAAATGGAATCACTTCCATATTGGTAGGTTTGGCACCCTATTTTAATATATTTGCATTTAGGATGCATTCTACACTTGATTCCTTCATTTTAGGTGAAATTAGGGTTAGGATCTTGAAGATTCTCCTTAATTTCCCTCCTCTATGGATATATTTTATGGGTGGGACTTAAAAATAGGTCATATTATCCTTTATCACATTCATTATAGGACTTGGTGTCTATTTTGCTCATTTAATCTTGTTCCAACATCATTTCTAGGTTTCTAGGCATCCTCAAAATTCCCCTTTTTCTGCTCTACCTGATGATGATTCCTAGGTCAACCTTGACCTATGGAAAGGTCAACTAGGTCAACCCTAAACAAGGACAAGGTTGAGCTCATCCTTGAGCTCTCTTGGAGTTTGATGCCCTTTTCCATTTTTGGTCTCCCAGGGCTCTGAAATCAGTGTCAGGCTTTCAAATGTGAATGCGGAAGGGGTTAATTCAAGATTCATTTAATTATTGTCTCTCCTAAGTTGGTTATGTTTATTGGACCATAATTCAAGGTGAAATTTGAATTATGGGTCCTCACATTACTCTAGGAGCCTCACCTTGAAGCCTCTATATAAAGATTCTCATAATTTGCATCTTTCTACAACTAGAAGAACTAGACTAGTACTAGAGAAGAAAGAACACAAACAAGCTAACTACAATCAAGAGAGGATGTTATGAAGATGCAAGATTGCAAGAGCATTATATAGAAGATCAAGCTATTATGGATATCAAGCATTTTTATACCTTTGTGGGCATCTATTTGGAGCAAGAGAGATTCAGTCTTCCTTGATCTGCCATTATTGATATTCAAGCATTCAAAGATACAATCATGGGGCAAAAATTATAGATTATGAGTTTGGTAGGAGTACTTTAGCCTTGCAGGCTTGGTATACTTTCTTATCTTATTCAAGTCTATGCATTTCTTTCTTATACATATACATATATATTCATGCTAGGGTTTCAATCTAGTAAATTAGATCTTGGCATTGCACATTCAATACACACACACACACACATTCTATTATATCTGGCTATTCGTGGAGGTGGAAATCACCAAAATGGGAATTTGACTAAGGCAAAACCCTATATAGCCTCCCCAAAACCCTATTTGTAGATATATACAAGTGTTATTTTGAAGATCAATGTGCAGATTTAGATACCCTTTTCAACAAACTTTCAAGATCTGCAAATGAAATTTTAATCAAAGCAGAAAAGGTCAAGGTTGACCTTTTAGGGCATAATTGTACCCTAGAGCACAATTTTACCCCACCAAAAAGTTCAAGGTCAACCTTCCTTCCAACAGACAAAATATTTAAGGGTTTTCTCCGTTTCAACATTTTCAGTTCAAAACGGGTTACAGATTTTCAAGAAACTATGCACAGGCATCATAAAATAGGTATTTTAATATTGGTTCCATTTTGAAGTATGTATCTTATCCTATAAAATTTCAAGTATTTTCTATTACTTATTTCATATCAACTCTAAAAAAATAAATGAATAGTGGTGAATATCCTACGCATTGTTATAGATCCATTTTTACACTATTCATATGGTATAGTCATTGTTAGAGTTTGTGAAATTATACCTTATATAAGAGGATATAATGATAGCTATTATATTTATTAGTTAAATATAAATAATTAAAATAATTTTATTCAAATTTATATATTAATGTGGCATCTTAAATTGGAATCACTCCAATTTAATGAAGATATAACACCTATTTAATGTCAGATCACCATCTCCTTTCATATCTCCCCTTTTCTTCTCCTTTCTCTTAGGTGAAATTGGGGTAAGACCTAATTGATCCACTTCAAATCTCCTATTTTCATGGCATAAATTTTGAGGTAGGATCTAACTATCTAGGTCCTCCCTTTCCTTCATTTAACCACTCAATTTTTCTTCTATGCACTAAAATGACTATATCTCGAACTTTGTACTTGATTTCTAGGATTTAAGACATGTTTTAAGATCCTGAGGGAATCTTGAAGGTTATGGGCTCTAGTTGATAGAGACACAATGCATCCCTATCTAATCATGGATAAAGTGTGCCCTTGATGGGCCAATTAGGGATGCACTACATCTCTATTTGGGTCCTATTTTGGGTCCTCTACTTGGGTCATGTGTCTAGAAAGCTCCTGGGAGTTAATTCCTAAGTGAGTTGACCAGTTGGAGTTAATCAATTTGTAACCCTTTACAAACCCTACCATTTTCTCATTTTCACAATCATCATGCATCTATAATCACATATGCACAAGTACTCTAATAATCAAGCCTTCAACCATTCAAGTATTTAAGCAATTCCTCCACTAGAGATCAAAGATTCAAGCATTCAAGCAATTGAAGGAGTTTACCTTCAAGGTCTCCTTCAATCTATTCAAGTTCCTTTATGGAATCTTCTACATCCATTTATCTGCATCTTCTTGATCCAAATCAATTGGTTAAGTAAGCACATTGCATTCGATTTGAGAAATCATAATATTGTAAGGTGAATTTGTACCTTTAATTTATATTTTTGCATTTCAATTATTTTAATTCAAGGTTAACTCCTGAACTAGGGTTTGACCAAGGAGAACCCCCTCTCAACAACAAAAGTTGCATGTTGCAAATCTCATATTGGTGAACAATAATTAGATTTGGATACCCTATTTGACTTTCTTTGGAATTGTGAAATAAGAATCAATGTTGCATGCAATTTGACAAGGTCGAAGGAGGTCACCCTTGAATTCAATGTCAACAAAAGTCACCCATGTTAGAATGCCAAATTATTTGTGGGTTTTGTAGATTTCAACATTTTAAATTTGGATCCGATGTTATTTAGTAGTTTTGAGTAGCACAACAAACATAAAATCATATCTAAAAGGTTTTTCCTGCAACTTTCTTGTCATTTTAGCATATATATTTACTTTATTCATATATATAGCCCTATATTTTACTATCTCATAGGCATCTCAAGGACTTTTGGGTCTTTTCCCCTATTCTTCTCTCACTAGATCAAGCTTGCATCAGTGCTCCTCTCTCTCTCTTGGTTAGCACTATTCTTTCTAGATCTAGTCCTTTGGAATTGGGATTGAGAGGATCATTTTCCTTGACTCCCTCTTTGAGTTTTGTAAGAGGGATTATGTGATGAACTTAGGGTCTTGTACCCTTGATTCAAATTTCTCCCTTATGAATTAACGAATTATGAAATTAAAATAGCTATATATTTTGTTATAAGAATTAATAGTAAAATTTAAAATTTAAAAATATCAATAGAATTGCACTCTAATAAGTGGGTCATAAGATTGGAAATCTACACAAAATTCTTATTTTTTATCAAAAAACAATCTATATTAAGTAAAATCTTCAAGCATAGATTTACACTTAGAAAAAATAACATTTGCACAAAATATACAATATAATACATATTAGGTACTCGTAAATGTGGAAGAGACCACAAATACAAGACCAAAAAAAGATTTACATGGATCAATATCATAAATTCTATGGTCCTCGAGTAAGGCACACATCACATCACTTTGAGAATTTACAAGATTAAGGGCTTAACTTACAAAAATGACAAAAAAAAAAAAAAAATTATAGGATTTTATATTCAACCTAATATATTGCATTAATCTAGAGAGTGTCTGACTTCCTAATGGGCTTACAAAAATAACATTTTCACAAAATATACAATATAATACATATTAGGTACTCGTAAATGTGGAAGAGACCACAAATACAAGACCAAAAAAAGATTTACATGGATCAATATCATAAATTCTATGGTCCTCGAGTAAGGCACACATCACATCACTTTGAGAATTTACATGATTAAGGGCTTAACTTACAAAAATGACAAAAAAATAAAATATTTTATTAGATTTTATATTCAACCTAATATATTGCATTAATCTAGAGAGTGTCTGACTTCCTAATGGGCTTACATTTCTATATAAATACTCTATAAACATGCTCTTTATCTGTGCATTTGTCTACCTACGTAATACATTTTATTCTCTTGTGAGAATTCTTTCCATTATAACAAGAACACGATTTTGTCTCACTCCCATGAATCTCTCTGAATGACACTTCAAAGCTAGACTCATCAATATTATTACCAATTTTGGTGACTTGAATTCCCTTACCGATGGGAAGTGTAGTAGATTTAACACTCCCATTCTTCTCCTAGGAAACACTAAATTTTCCATTAAAAAGATTATTTATAACAACCATTTCCCAAGTAGGATTCATAATCATGAGCTTCAAAAGGCCTAGGTAGTCTTCAATCTTGTAGTCAATTAGAGCAAAATCAGCATTTGTGTACTTGGGTAGAATATTTTTTGTGCATCCTACAATAAATTGTAGTTCCTACCCCATTTCACTTATTGTAGTGCTTGCCCCTAGTTCGCATTTCTATTATCATTATTGAACTCTTTTAGGCCAGTTTTACGCCTATGATTAGTAGCATTACTTTGAGTTTATCAGTTATTGTTTCAGATTCAGTTGATTTTTATGATGAGATTATTTGATACTCTATATTTCATGTATGTATGATGATTATTCAGTGTTTTCAGTTATCGATGATGATTAGTTAGATGGTTTATTATCATATGTGCTTTCTTATGGATACTTACCCCATACTACATGTGTATGGTGTCCGTGTTTGTTTTCTTTATGTATGGTGTTTCTGATGTGGTTAAGGAAGGGAGTCGTAGTCACCTGCTAGTCGAGATCTACACAATGCACCACTTCTTGTCATTGCTTGTTTAGCTTAGAATATTGTGTCTGTACATGCGTGGATTTTATGCAGGTTGCAGGTACCGAGTATCGACTTCCCTGAATTGCCAGGATGAGCATACCCTATCGCATTATCTCAATGGTAAGAGGGGAGATAAATTCTTGAGTCCAAATCCTAAACCTTTAAGCCATTTGCCCTAATTGAAAATTAGGACAAGTATCTGAGTCAGTACCGTTCGAATGCGTTGAATGACGTTAACTCGTGATCATAACCCTTTAGTTTGATCTAATATGTGTTTTTCTTTGATGGGTTTTTGTATGTTGTCTTTATGAGTCTTTGGTGTATTTTCTATTAATTAAGTTTAATTAAAAAGATTAATTAATAATTTAATTTAATAGAAGATTATTATGACATTTTAATATTTAATTATATTTAATTAATTGAGAAATTAATTAAATGAAAAGAATTAAAATTGGAGATTAAAGTTAAAAGTTTAAATTTAGAATGTGATAATATTTATTTAATTTAATAATAAAATATTTAGAGTTCATTTTTAAATAAATGCTAAATATTATTATTAATTGAATTAATAAATATTTTATCAATTAAGTTTCTAAAATGAATTAAGAAGTGGAAAAGATATTAAATTATTAAAAAGATTCTACATTGCATGATGCGTGCATAAGTTTAAAATAGAAGAAATTGATTAAAAGATAATATATAAGTGAAATTAATAAAGATATTTTTATTGCATGAAGTGCGCATGAGATTAAAGTAATTTTATAATTCATAAATGTGCATGGAAAAGATTAATGAAAGATAAAGGAAAGATTAATAAAAAGTTAATTTGGAGTTTGATTCTTGTGAGCAAAGAGTCCTCTCGGGTGAATGCACAATTAGTGCCCCAATTTAGGGAGGAAGCTCCTTATCACAACTTTGAGGTTCATTTTTGAGGGACCGCAGATTTTGGAAGTGAATTTTTGGAGACGAATCTTGGATGCGAATTTTGGAAGCGAATTTTCTTACAATTCTCAGTTGGTTGCGTGTTAGCATCAGGTTGAGGTAGGATCTTGTGATCATTGATTGAATTATGCAACCTGATATTCCTGTCTACTTCGTGATTGTAAGAACTTGTCTTCTTGAATGTGTCAATTCTTTGTTCCGGGTCTTTTGCTATTCGATTTCATCTTTATATCTAGATTGAAACACTATCTAGAAAACCTTGTTCAACAATTGAAAGAATCAAAATTAAATCAAGATTTGGGTTTGAATTTAAATGAAATTGAGAAATTTAAATTTGAAAAGGGTTTGATTATGAAAATGAAATCTTAGATCAAAAATTTGAATGGTTCAACTTTTTTTTTTTTCCTATCAGATTAAAATTTCAATTATTATTATAAAAATAAATAAATAAATAAATAAAATGTATATATATTAGTAAATATATAATAATAAAACTTAACAATATTATTGGAAAGGTTGTTTTAAATAAACAAAATTATTTAAAAATAATAATAATAATAATAACAATAAGAAGGAGAGACATTTTATTTTATATACATAAATTATATTTTAAAAGAAGTATATTTAAAAATAGTAATAATATATTATATTATAATATATTTGGATTGTTTATTTAGACAAAAAAAAAAACAATATATATATATATTAGTGGAAAACATTACATAAAGTTTTAATTTAAAAAGAACTGTCGGTGGTTGTACCTTATCGTAGTCTACCAATGGTACGTCTAAGCCGCACGCTATATTAAGGAGCCAATGGTAATTAAGAATAAAGGGATATGTTTAAAAAAAGGTTTTCTAAACTTGTAATATACATTTAAAGTTTTAAATAAACTTTCATTAAATAAGACATGTTTAAAGTTTTTTTTTTTTATAAAGAACTTTTATTAACATTTCTATTAAAGTAAGATACATTTAAAGTTTTAATAAATTCTTATTAATATTTTAATTAAAGTAATTTGTTAATAGTATTATATATATTTTTAATTATTATTTTTAATTTATAATATTAATTAATTAATTTAATAATATTTATTTAATAAATGTAATAATTAATAAATATTATTAATTAAGGATTCTTTTCAAATAGTTTTATTTTATTTTTATTAATTACTAGTTTGTAATGCTAATTATTTGTGTGAATACGAATATAATTATTAATGAATTTAATTAAAGATAATTTAATTAAGTTTAATTAATAATTGAAGATAATTTAACGGAGTTTAAAATTTATTTAATTATTATTGATTAAAAATATCAATTTTTATAAAATTGTAGTTATTTTATTTAAAGTCAATAAATAACTATTTTTGTAAACTAAATAAATAAAAGAATCTTCTTAGATTATTTATAGGGTAATTGTACAATCATTTAAATATACAAATGGGTTAATTGCAAGGGATAGTTGCAAAACTTGTTACTTGAAATGTATATGAACCTGAAAATAGAAACCTTATTTTAATTCAGCAATATTTTATCTTTCAAAACTAATTGTGAGATTTTGATGATTTCTATGTACTATCTATGTTTGGGGTTTTGGGTGGTCCTAGAGTGTTGACCAGTTTAGGATGTTTACCAGAGGCTCGGGGGTTATGCGAATGTGATGATATGATGATCTATTCTCGATCTATCTAAACCCAACCATGGTCATGTGCGATATGCTCTATGATGTGTGTGGATGTATTTACTGTTTGTTATTGCTTTCTAGTTTCCTTGTGTGAAGCTGAGGTGTATGTATATGAGATACTTGACTTAACCATTTTTGAGTCATCGATCAGTTATATTTGATAACCATTTTTGAGTCATTGATCAGGTATACTTGGGTTACTTTCCAGTCGCTTTGAGAGGATTGAAGTGTTTGTTTTGTTCTTGATGATGTCATTGTGTGACATGTTTTGACTTGACCATTTTGGAGTCTTTGATCAGTATTATGATCTATTATTGGGATACTTTCTGGTTGCTCATTGAAGAACCATTAGATATTGTGATTTATCATTGATGCCTTCAGTTGCTAATAGAGAACTGTTGTGATCATTATGATTATTATTTGATGCTTTCCAGTTGCTCGTAGAGAACTAATGTGATTATTGTGGATTATACTTGTGATGCTTTCCAGTCGCTTGTTTAGGGCTGAAGTGATTTTGTGATTTGTGATTTCATGAGCTAGGGTAGGTTATCTATATGTAGTGTTGGAAAGTGGCTTGTAATGGGGGCCGGGGCCCTAAGTGGCTGCCAAAGTAACTCATTGTAAGTTGTTTTACTAAGTGATAACATTTACACTAAATGAGAGTAAAATGAACCTAATAAGATTAATTGTATGTTCTCTCCCATGCCTTGAGTGCTAGTATAGACTAGGATGGGGTAGAGAGAACGCTTGGTTGCGACCTTGCATTCCGTAGTATGCCTCGTCAGTACGAGAGGATACTAGTGGCCGCAAGAACACAGGGGACCTGAGATTCCTAGGGGATTGCTCGGGTAACTTCCAACGTGATTCATGTGATGACACTTTTCCACTTACATAGTAGGTTTCCTATGTGTCTTTGTGTGCCTTTGGGTCTAGTTGTCGATCTTTGTGTTGGAACCTTTGAGTTAGTATACTTTTAGGATTTCCTGGACTTAGAGAGTTTTTGTGATCATGTGGTTTGATATCCTGTTTGGGACTTGAGACTATCTCCTCAGCGCGGTGGGAGTGGACCATTTAGGTTTCACATGGTCGGGTGGTAGTGCTTTTTACTCTTACCATTGAGATCCGTCCGTGGTCACCGTGGCTGGAGCTTTCTTGGTTGACATTTACCTTCATTCTATTCATGGGTTATTATGATGGATGGTTAGATTTTATGATGGATGTTTTATCATTATGGATGTATGGTGAATGATTTCATTTATTTTACTGTACTTTGTATCATGGATTTGAGGATGATGTATCTTTATTTTTACATATGTATATTCTTTTAAGCCTTTCATACCTGTGACATGTGTAGTGGATGATTGAGCATTCCGAATTAATTTTCCAAGAGGCATTCGAAACAAATGTATATTATGGACATTGGACTTTTCATTATTCTTTCATGTGGATGTGGTAGTTGTTAGACTTAAAATTAATTAAATTTAAATGTGACTCAACGTCTTGGGATCCTTAAGGAATGTAACCTGTTATTTATGTTTGTTGATGATTACATGTTATTGCTTCCGCTACTATGTGTTTGATGTGTATGTTATACTTTATTACTTCAAAAAAATAAAAATAAAAATTAGCAAACTTAGTAAAACTTTAGGCTAATTCTTTTGGATCCCTTGGTGGGGCGTTACACTTATAGTATATTTACAAAAAAATTTAGGCCAATTTTCATGTTATGTTATTTGATCTTGTGGTACTTGGTCACCTAGTTGGTTGATACTATCTTCATGATTTCATTATATATTCAATGACCTACTTCATACTTGGGATATTTTATGTGTACTGTGATTCATGGTTATTCATGTGATGATGCTTAAATGCTTTTATATAATGATTACAGTTATGATCATGATGATGTTTTATATAGATTATGGATTCTTACCCCATACTTGAATGTGTATGGTGGATGTGTCTCTTTTACTTTTCTATTTGTCATGATTGATGTGGTTGAGGGAGGGATTCATAGTCACTTGCTAGTCAGGATCTACATGATGTACCACTTCTCACAATTTCTTATTTAGTTTAGATATATAAATGCATATGTACATACTCAACTTTTATGCAAGTTGTAGGTATCGAGCATCGACTTCCCTAAATTTCCAAGATGAGTGTGCCTTATCGTAGTATCTCAATCGTAAAAGAGAAGTGATAGTTTTCAAGTCTAAATCCCAACTTTTAGCCTATTTTTTCCTATGGTAAAGGAAAAATATATGTTTACTTCACCCTTCCAAATCTGTCAAGGTGACATGAATTTGAGTACTTAAACCTTGAGTTTGATTTTATGTTTTTCCTAGTTGTCAAGTTTATTTTGAATATGTAGTCTACTTTTTGGGTTACTATGCAAATAGACAACCAAGAAAATGTTGGAAATCTGATTGAAAAGATCATTGTGAGAAGAAGATTGATTGAAAGAGGGAGATTGTCGTTAAAGGAATATTTTCAATTATTATTTTGACATTGATGTCAAACCTACTATTTATAGGAATAACAATTGCTTATAAGATCCAAGCACTATCACTTAGTTGATTGATGAAGAGGATTTGATCAACAAGATGTAACAAGAGTACCTAAGGGAAAGGTTGAGGTATGATATTGTAATGAAGTGCAAGGATCAGTTAAGAAAATGGTTAAATGTTGTATTGATAACATACTTGAAGATATAGAGGTTGGCCACACTTAGATACATTGGAGAAATAAGTTGTAACAAGGTTGACTGTAAAGCTTAAACTAAGTTCATCAGTGGGTGCCGAGCAAGCTAGTTTAAGCTAAGTAAATTTTCAGTTGGAGCTAAGCAAATGCAAAATCTAGTGTGTGTCGAGTGAACTTGAGGTGTCGAGTGAAGTTCAAGTGTCGAGCAAAGTAACAAGTTTCGAGCATCAAAAAATCTTAGTAGGTGTCCAGTAAACTTCAGGTGCCGAGCATCAGTAAAAACATAGTTGATGCTGAGTAACTTAATATGTGCCAAGCACTAGAATTTCAATAGTGTCAAGCTGCTGCATTATTGGAAATGTAGAAGATTTGCAAAATCTAAGCTGACATAGTTGTTACGTAGAATTTTGTGAACTATTTGAAGGATAAGGATGATGAGTTACTGGCATAGAATTTTATTTAAACCATTTTTGAGCAAATTCAAGAGGATTCTTCATGATGTTTCTAGAAGAAACATAATATGGGTTAGATTCAATGAATCCTACCTAATCCATACGAATTGAAATTAAAGGAGGGAAGAATCAAGCTAGAAAGGAAGTTCTAGATTCTTATTTAAGGAGTCATAGACCAAGAAGCAAGAGCTATTCAAGTGCCAAATTGTGAAGTGGTTGAGAGGGTGTCAAGGAGAAGGCATCTAGGAGAAGGAAGACCAGAGTACAGAGACTCTACTTTGACAAGTGGTTAGAGAGAGATGATTACACTGGTACGTTGAGCATGAAGACTCAAGGAGACTAAGCTTGAAAGGACGGAAAGCTATCAAGAGTTACAGAGATTGAAGGCTACGCAATAATATGAGCTAAGAAGTGATCTGAAATTTGCAAGTTGAGTTGTATTATGTAATCAAGTCAAAAAACCTTATTGTTTCTCTCTAGCAATTGTATCAGTTAGGGTAAGAGAAAATCCTACGGACTTAGGTTGGTTTAATAGCCATTTATAAATCCTTTAATAGGGTGACATTCCAAGTGAATTCTCTAAAGTCCTCTAACCAGGCCCACTTCTAATAGGGTGGTTAAATCCTTTAACCAAGTCACATTTAACAGTGTGTTGTAAGCTTTTAACAGGGAAGACCTTTCATAGGGCATCACTTCAGAAGAGTGAGAATTGAGTAGCATGTTACTGGTGGTTTTTTCCAAATTGGATTTTCACATAAATCATTGTGTTATGTGGGAATCTTTTTATGTGTTATGATTGCATGTTGATTTACAGCAACTTGTTGAATAGGAAAGTTTAAGCGTAACAAATAGTTAAATGGGCACACTTTACTAATGAAAGGGTTTGAAAAGGACATTTGGACCTTGAATAACTGATTCCCCCCCCCCTCTTAGTTATTCTAAAGCATTTCTAACAATTGTTATAAGAGCCATCTGCTGATTTAGTTTCAAGGTACTAGAAGAAGGAAGATCAAGATGTCCAAGAGAAAAGTACCCAAGCTCAACAAAGACAACTTTGTTGCATGGAAAAGTCTAATAAAATTGCACCTTAGATCAATAGGTGATTATGCAAAAACCTCAATTGGAATAGAACATGTAGACCCAGTTGGACCTCTTACTGCAAATGATTTGAACAAAAGGAAGGAGCACAATCATACAATGTTGGAGATTGCCTATACACTCAATTATGCTAAATTTGATGACATAAAAGGATGTGACACTACATTCAAGATGCAAAAAGCCTTGACAGATATCTATGGAGGAGATCAAAATGTTTAGAGAGCAAAGAGAGAAAGTCTCAGCGGAAAATTTGATGACATGAAAATTGAGGAAGGTGAAAATGTTGCTCAATATGGCTTTAGAATAAAAGAAGTGGTAAGTGCAATAAGAATTTTGGGTTGTCAATTAGAAGAAGAGACTATCAATAGCAAATAATTAAGGACCCTACTCCCTATCTATTCCATTAGAGTTTCAGCCATCCAAGAGCTAAGATGTGTACAAGGAAACAAACTAACCTTTGAAGGAATTGTTGGAAGACTTACTGCATTTGAATTGTCCAACTTTGATAATTGCAAACCTCAAAACCTTGAATCTAATTTCAAGGCCAAGCTAACATTGAAAGATGTTGAGGAGGTGACATCAAATAAGAAGAGAAGAAAAGGAAAACATGCATCCAGTGATAGCAGCATAGATGAGGAAGATGTGGAATAGTTAGAAGCACTACTAGCTAGAAGATTCCATAGAGGCAAAGCTAAATTCAAAGGTAAGTTGCCTATCATTTGTTTTAATTGCAATGAAGTAGGTCGTATTGCTACAAGGTGTACATAGAAGAAGAACTACAAAGAACAAAAAAAGTACAAGAGCAAGAGAGAAGATGATAGCAGAGATTACAAGGACAAAGGCAAAAGATGCTACATTGTTGAAGAAGATTCTAATGAGAATGATGATATAGTAGTCTATATGGCTATGAAGGATGAATCAAATAAAGATGAAGAAACAACACTAGTGACTTGTGTGAACAAGAATGACAAGTGGATCATAGACAGTGGATGCTCACATCACATGATAGGAGACAAAAGTAAGTTTATTACCTTTACTCAATATGATGGAAATAGTGTTAGATTTGGTAATGATGCTCCATGTCAAATCAAAGGAAAAGGCTCAATTAAACTTGGAGAGAAAATTTCATGTGATGATGCATACTATGTTGAAGGATTGAACTACAATATATTGAGTGTATCATAGTTAGGCAATGTAGGTTGCAAAGTAGAATTTGGAAACAAAACTGCCAAAATCTATGACACTAATGGAAATCTAATAGGAAAAGGTGAACAAACTAGGAGTAACTTGTTTTACCTAGATATGGAAGATGCAACTTGTCTTGTTGTTAGACTTGATGATGTGTGGTTATGACATAAAAGATTGTGTCATGTTAATTTTGACAATTTCATTAGCATCAGCAAAAAGAAGAAAGCCAAAGGTTTGCCTAAACTGAAGAAGCCTAAAAATAAAATGTGCAAACAATGTCAACTAGGAAAGATGACTAAGTCTAGTTTCAAAAGCAAAACATACACTTCCAAAGAAGTACTAGAGTTAGTCCATATAGACTTATGTGGTCCAATAGAATTGCAAAGCTACCTAGGAGACAAATACATAATGCTATTTGTAGATGACTATTCCAGGATGATGACTACCATGTTCTTAAAGAAAAAATCTGATGCATTTCAAATGTTCAAGTGGTATTTGGCCAGAGTTGAGAAGGAAACAAGAAAGAGTCTGAAATGCCTAAGATCAAACAAAGGAGGTGAGTTCACATCAAAAGAATTTGAGATATTCTGCAATGATAAAGGTATCAAAAGACAAACATCAGCACCAAGAACTCCACCAAAAAATGGTATTGCTAAAAGAAGGAATAGATCAGTAATAGGCTATGCTAGAACCTTAATGATGGAGAAAAATGTAGCTCTAGAGTACTGGAGAGAAGCTGTCAGCACTATTATTTACACCCTGAATAGAGTCCAAGTCAAGAAAGGTACAAATGCAACACCTTTTGAATTATGGTATGGTCACTCACCTAATGTAAAACATTTTAAAGTCTTTGGTTGTAAATGTTATATTCTTAAAGACACTAGAAATGGAAAGTTTGATGCAAAAAGTGATGAAGGGATATTCCTTGGATACTCCACTAGAAGTAAGACATATAAGTGTTTGAACACTAACACTAACAAGATTGTGGAGAGTGCAAATGTAAATTTTGATGAACATGAAGAAATCCAAGTTGATGAGTCCAAGAAATCAAAGGATTGTAGATCTTTTATATACTTCTATGAAGGAATGACTGTTGAAGAAAATGTTGCCAATCAAGTTGAGAATCAGCAACAAATCTCAATATCAGCCGAGTCACAACCAATGAATGTTGAGCTGCATTCAAAATTTGAGTTGTAGAATGAAGGAAATGTACATTCTGACTCTAAAAATAGTATACATGAAAGAAATGATGAAGTACCAGATGGAGAAGAGCAAAATGACTCTGAAGCTAAAGGATCAAACATGGAAAGACGGATAGAGCCAAGATTAGCTAAGTATGTAAGAAGACATCACCTTACAAATCAAATCATTGGTGACAAGGATGTTAGACCAATGATAAGAAACAAACTAAGAAATGAATCATTTTTTCTCAGCAAGGTTGAGCCTAAAATAGTAAAAGATGCACTACAAGATGATGACTAGTATAAAGCTATGGAAGAAGAGATAGACTAGATTGAGAAGAACAAACTTGGACCCTAGTTCCTAGACCAACAGATAAGAATGTAATTGGTACCAAATGGTTGTTTAGGAAAAAACTTGATGAGAATGGTGAGATAACTAGAAACAAAGCCAAACTAGTTTGCAAAGGCTATGCATAAAAAGAAGGACTAGATTATGGGAAAAAATTTGTCCCTGTTGCAAGAATGGAAGGAGTAAGAACATTACTTGCATATGTTTCTTACAAAGGTTTCAAAGTCTACCAAATGGATGTGAAGTATTCTTTTCTTGAATGGTATACTAGAAGAAGAAGTCTACATAGAACAACCAGAGGGATTTGTTGATGACAACAACAAAAATATGGTTTGCAAACTGCATAAGGCACTTTATGGTTTAAAGCAAACACCTAGAGCATGGTATGAAAGATTGCACAAATATCCTGTGAAGATAGGATTTGAGAGAACATATGACAATAGAAACTTGTATATCAAGGTAGAAAAAGGTAAAGACATTTTGATATCTAAAATCTTTGTTGATGATATAATATTTGGAGGAAAAGATGTTTTATGCAAATTTTTTGCTGATCAAATGAAACATGAGTTTGAGATCTCAATGTTTGGAGAAATTAAATTCTTTGTTGGATTGCAAGTACATCAAATAAAGCATGGCATATTTGTAACACAATCCAAATATATCAAGGAAATACTCAAGACATTTGGATTAGAAGATTCAAAAATAGTTAGCACACCAATGGTAACTGAACATAAGCTATCAAAGAATGATGAGTCAGGTGAAGTGAATCAGATAATGTATAGATCAATGATTGGAAAGTTGCAATATTTGTACATAGTAGACCAAACATTGCATTAGCTATTGGAATAGTGGCAAAAAAAATTGCAAATCCAAGAGAAAATCATCTGATGGTAGTAAAGAGAATAATGAGGTATCTAAAAGGAACTGATGACTATGGTTTGTACTACAAGAGGAGTAAAAAGTTTGAACTAAGAGCTTGCACTGATGCAAATTGGGGAGATAATATTGATGATAGAAAAAGCACTAGTGGAGAAGCACTTTTCTTTGAAAAAAAATTGATTACATGGACCATAAAAAAGCAGAGTTGTACCTCACAGTCCACTACGGAAGTTGAATATGTTGCAGCTGCTATCAATTGCACTAATATTGTATGGATCAAACATCTGTTGCAAGGTATGAAGGACAAGGTAAATGAGCCTATGATACTTTATTGTGATAATACAAGTGTTATCAACATATCAAAGAATCTTGTAATGCATGCCAAAACCAAGCATATTGCAATCAAGTATCACTATGTAAGAGAATTGGTGGAAGACAAACAAGTGAAGATGGAATATGTTAGCTCAAAGGAATAGATTGCTAACATCTTCACAAAAGTACTACCTAAAGATGCTTTTGAGTATCTCAGAGGTAAGTTAGGGGTGATACCACTAGCCAAGGCTACTTGAAGCAAAGCAAGACTACCCTGCATCAAAGGAATTGATTGTTGAAATACTGCACATTGATGTAGAGGATATTTACTTTAGGATTCATACCTAAAGTAATTGAAGTGATGAAGTTCCAAATCAGTCACAAGCAAGGTGATAGAGGGAGAAACTAAAAGAACTTGCAAATGCTACACTTGCATGATAGGAAGTTAAGATGTTAATATGTCTTTAGCATTGTTGTCAAAGAGGGAGAAGTTGTAGGAAACTGATCAATAGAATTTGATCAATAGTAAGAGGGAAAAGTAGACAAAAATGATCAATATTTGAGGGAGAAGATGAAGAAACTAATTAGAAAATATAGAAAAAGAAAGAAATAGCAGAAGATGAGCAATGCATATAGAGGGAGTGAATGAAAGAAGGGCAAAAAGGAAAAGAACAAGGGTATAGTAGCTAAGAGGGAGATTGTTGAGATGTCAAAATTGATGGTAACACAATTACTATTTGGCATTTAATTTACTATTCTAACCTAGTTAGCATAGTTGAATAGTTTGATCTGATGGTTTATCATTTTGGTTTGCCATCAATGCCAAAGAGGGAGATTGTTGGAAATCTAATTGAAAAGATCATTGTGAGAGGAATATTGATTGAAAGAGGGAGATTGTTGTTGAAGGAATGTTTTCAATCATTGTTTTGTTATTGATGTCAAATCTACTATTTGTAGGAATGAAAAATTCTTATAAGATCTAAGTACTATCACTTAGTTGATTGATGAAGAGGATTTGATCAACAAGATGTAACAAGAGTACCTAAAGGAAAGGTTGAGTTATGATATTGTAATGAAGTGCAAGGATCAATTAAGACAATGGTTAAATGTTGTATTGATAACATACTTGAAGATTTAGAGGCTGACCACACTTAGAAACATTGGAGGAATAAGTTGTAACAAGGTTGACTATAAAGCTTAAACTAAGTTCATCAGTAGGTGCCGAGCAAGCTAGTTTAAGCTAACAAAATTTTTAGTTGGAGACGAGCAAATGCAAAATCTAGTGTGTGTCGAGTGAACTTCAGGTGCCAAGTGAAGTTGAAGTGTTAAGTAGAGTAATAGGTGCCGAGCATTAGAAAATCTTAGTAGGTTTTGAGTAAACTTCAGGTGTCGAGCATCAATAAAAAATATAGTTGATGCTAAGCACCAGAATTTCAATAGTGCCAAGTTGTTGCATTATTGGAAATGCCAAAGATTTGCCAAATCTAAGTTGACATTATTGTTACCTAGAATTTTGTGAATCATTTGAAGGATAAGGATGATGAGCTTGTGGCACAAAATTCTATGCAAACCATTTTTGAGTGAATTCAAGAGGATTCTTCATGATGTTTGTAGAAGAAACATAATATGGGTTAGATTTAATGAATCCTACCTAATCCATACGAATTAAAATTAAAGGAGTGAAGAATCGAGTGAGAAAGGAAGTTCTAGATTCCTATTTAAGAGTCATAGACCAAGAAGCAAGAGCTGATAGAGTGTCAAATTGTGAAGTGGTTGAAAGGGTGTCAAGAAGAAGGCATCTAGGAGAAGGAAGACTAGAGTACAAAGACTATGCTTCGACAAGTGGTCAAAGAGATGATTGCACTGGTACATTGAGCATGAAGACTCAAGGAGACTAAGCCTAAAAGGAGGGAAAGCTATCAGGAGTTGCAGAGACCAAAGGCCAGGCAATGATATGAGCTAAGAAGTGATCTGAAATTTGCAAGTTGAGTTGTATTTTATAATCAGGTCAAAAACCCTTATTGTTTCTCTCTAGCAATTGTATCAGTTAGGATAAGAGAAAATCCTATGGACTTAGGTTGGTTTAATAACCATTTGTAAATCCTTTAACAGGGTGACATTCCAAGTGAATGCTCTAAAGTCCTCTAACTAGGTCCACTTCTAACAGGGTGGTTAAATCCTTTAACCAAGTCATATTTAATAGTGTGTTTTAAGCCTTTAATAGGGTGGGCCTTTCATAGGGCATCACTTTAGAAGAGTGAGAATTGAGTAGCATGTTACTGGTGGTTTTTTCCAAATTGGGTTTCCATATAAATCATTGTGTTATATGTTGATCTTTTTATGTGTTATGCTTGCATGTTGATTTATAGTAACTTGCTGAATAGGAAAGATTAAGCGTGGATGAACAGATAGTTAAATCGGGACACTTTACTAATGAAAAGGTTTAAATAGGACATTTGGCCTTGAATAACTAATTCACCCCCACCCCCCCTCTCAATTATTCTAAAGCATTTCCAACAGAAAACTAATTAAAATAAATAACCATATGGAAAACTATAGAAAGGAAAACATTATTATATTATATTTAATTAATTGAGTATTTATTCAATAGAAGTATTTGAATTAAAAGGCTTAGTTAAAAAGTCCAACTTTGGAATTAATAATAATTAAATTTTCCTAAAAAGCTAAAGTTGGTGAAATAATACTAATTTAATTTAGCCTTTGTAAATTTAGAAGTTGTTTCTTAAATAACAATAATTGAATATTATTTGGAATTAAAATAAATAATATTATTCTCTCAAAGCATCTTGCTAAATAAAAAATCAAGTGGGAATTATAAAAATAAAATAAAATATTAAAAGGCACTAAGCATTCATGAAAGATTTCATTAAAGTAAAATAAAAATTAATAAAGTGAGAGGTTGTTGGCAATATGGTCAGATATATGTCTTGAGAGTTGTCATTTATGTCAACATTTAGAGATAGAAAATTATCTAAGAGTTAGACAGTTTGTAACAACACAAAGAATAGTTGTGATGTATATGGACAACTCATTGAGAGTTAGCTTATGCACAATTGAGGAAAGTTCCATAACAATATCATGATGATATATACCAATGCACAGATATGTACAAACAATATGATGCGAGTTATGGTTGAAATACCAGTACAAGTATTTGATCGAGTAGAACAAAACATAACAGAGAATTGAAATTATTTTGGTAACAAAATAATTACTATGTCATAATGAGCCTGTTGGCATTAAGTTATGTTTTTCATTAGTGACAACACTTATTCATAATTTTGTATGGTTACCGAGTTCATCATTTTGTCTCTAGTGTTTACCAAGCATTCAGTGTTTGCCAAGTGAGTTCAGCAGTGTTTACCAAGCATTCATTGTTTACCAAGAGAGTTCAGCAATGCAATAGTTCAAACCGAACAGTTAGTGATTATTGAGCTTCACAGTGTCTACCGAGTTATCAATTCCTGTGATGTGAAGCCAATATCAACTGAGTGATGGTATGAGCAGTTTTTATCAAGTGAAATCAAGGTAAGCATAGTGTTCAGTTCTTACCGAGTTACACTATATCTATCGAGTCTCCAATGTTCACCAAGTTGAAAGCTACATTGAGTGATTAGTATGGACCATGCCTCTACTTCTACCAAATGCATGATGATGTTGAGTAATGCAGTAGACGCTGAGTATTAGGATGTCACCAAGTCAGCTATTCAAAACCCAAGTTTCCACATTTGGGTCGACTCAGTAATATTTGTGTTAACTTGTGTTTTGGCCAACCTTGTGAATATGAGAATTGGGATGGTATATATGTAATGTATTGTATCATTCTTAGATATGATGAAAAGTAATGTTTTGAGAAGAGTGAATGCGAATCAGCAGCAGAGCAAAGTACTCAGCAAGGTTTATAAGGAGTAGTCAAGTTACATCCATCATAAGAGGTGATCAGCATTTCAAGGATCTAATCAACAATCAGTTGTAAGTTAGATCTACTATTCATCCTAATAGGTGAATCAGATTCAAATCCTTTAATAGGGTAGACTTAACAGTCTTTTCTCTAAATCTCTTAATAGAGTGCATACTACATTGTGTGTTTGTAAAACATCTAACAAGGTGGACCTAGCAGTCCTAATTGCTCCTAATAGGGTAGATCATTAGAAGTGATCATTGTAAGCCTTAACAAGCAAAATTTATACTACAGCATTGAATTTTTGTGGGTATCATCCCCACCCCTATTTTACTTTCTATTTGGAAGGTTTCTGGGTCACCAAATATTGTGTTCATGTGCTATGAATTTTTATCTTTCAATTTCTCATGCATGCAGTAGATTAGATCAATTAATGGTGAATGGATTATGTTGATTAAGTGCTAAATTTGTTAAAAATTTTGAGCTTACTGATTCACCCCTCCCCTCTTAGTAACCTAGCTAATCTTGATTATTTCCAACAGAGCTGACTATGTGGATATTATTCCATAAGTTATTTTTATGTCAAGCGACATGAAGGCCAACTAAGCAAAGATTTTCTAATGTACAAATTATAAGTAAAGATCTTATCTTGCAAATATAAGTTTGCGAGATATATGTGATCTATGTGAAATTTTTGATTGGTGTGAAGTCAATGAGATGATATGTGAACTACATCTGATGTATGATTAGAGCTAGTGCAAATTACAACAAATAGAAATTATTGTATGTATATCTATTCTTGTGAAGAAATGAATTATATAATTGCATTTTAGGGAAGTGAGCTCTTCTTGCATACATTGTAATTGATCTACTAACTCCTAACAAGGTTGAAGAAACTCCTAACAGGGTTGAGGCTTCTAACAAGGCCTAGTCCTCTAACAAGAACTCAAGACACTATATATACTTCATAGAATCCTAATGGGGTCAATATCCTTAACATGATCCTTTTGTTTAGTGAATCATCTTGTGGGTATCATCCCCACTGGGGTTTTCCCTTGGTCAGGGTTTCCCTAGTTAACAAATAATGGTGTTATGAGTTCTATATGTGTATGGTTATATTTATTGTTCAACATTGTTGGTTTACTTTCATATGCAAGTTATAAAGTAATTAACATTATTTAGTTGTGGGAAAAAGTTTGTAGAATATTGATTCACCCCCTCCAAATATTATCTATTTCTAACAAAGGCCATTTGGGAAACATAAAGCCTAACTAGGGGCAGATGTCTTTTAGTAAGGGATTGTAGCTCATTTCTCCACAAACAAGTTTGGAGAAGCAAATTGAGAATTGACAGGTGGAATTATTCTGTGGGCTTTTTGAGATGAGATTTTTGGGAGCACAAAGATTCACTAGATTGTTAGCATCAAAGTTAGGTAGGGTTTTGTAGAAATCCATTTTATAAAATCTCTTTAAAAAAATTGCCATATTTGTGTCTGCAAGAATGAGAAATTATTGTGGTAGAATTTGTGAAACTTTAGATTGTTTCTATTTCCATAAATCTAGAAGAAGAATTGGAAACTCTTGTTGGAAAGATTGATTGTTCTTGGTTTGAAATCATCTATAAAAAGAAAACAAGAGATTGAAACCCCAATAGAAAAACTTGAATGTAGAAAACAATTCTATCACTAGGGTTCTAAAAGAGAACAAAAGAGAATTAACAATATTTGATTTAAACAAAATTTGATTGCTTGAAATTTGTCTCCCTACCAAATTTGTAAATTATTTTATTTTTTTTAAATTAAATTTGTTTTGGAGGAGCAAGGCCCATGACCCCCTCACACCATTATCCTTCCTTTCCCAATGGCTTGTTGCTAAGGTAGCCAAAGATGCTATGACAGTAGAGGCTACCTAAGCAGTCAGGTTATTGCGGCAGCTTCTAAAGGGTTGTGTGTAACACCCCACCCCCATTTGGGTTTATTAAAATATTTTTTAAAATGAGATTTTTATTAAATTTCTCTTCTTTAAAAAAATTAAAATGTTATTATTCTTTCTTTTTAAACTATTATATTATTTAACATTGTTAAAAGCAGTTTGGTTATGTTTAAAAGTTCATTTCAAATATAAATTAGATTTAGTTTATTTTTAAATTAAACTTAATCTATTTTGAATTTAATTATTATTAAATATTACTTTATTTTCTTCAATCTTAAATAGTGTTAGGATTATGGTTGGTGGATAAATTTGGGAATTAAATGGTTTTCTTATGCCTTAGAGTATTATTAATTTCTTGAGTAAATAATAAGTGGTTGTTATAGAAATCTAATAGAGGCATAGTTGGTTAAGAAAACATTATTATTATTTTTAACTACAAAAACTGGGAATGGTATTATGATCAAGTTAAACTTGGAAGACTACCAACTACAAAAACTCTGAAAATAAGAACTTGAATCATACTCAAATCAAACTTGATGAAATTTCATTGAAACTACGTGGCTGAAAAATACACTTGTTCTCATTGTCTATTGGGGAAACTTTGTAGTTTGGCCAAACTAGAATGTTTACTAGAGGCTTAGGAAGTAGTTAATTTTTATGATGACTTTTCTTTGATGTTCTAGACACAATCATTTCTTTCCCAAACAATGATTCTAAATATATGTGTTATATGATGAGTACCCATATTTCTATGTAAGCTCATGTGTTGTGTTTCTTGATTCAACTTTGAGGCTTTTGATTTATATTCATGGGGATTCCATTTTCTCATAAAGAATTGATGTGTGTATGGTGACTTTATTTGAGATGCTTATTTATGAGCTTAGGGTAGGTTATATATGTGTATGTTGGGAATTGTCTTGCAATAGGGGTCAGAGCCCTAAAGAGGTTTCTTGGATAACTCATTGTAAGATGTATTAATAACTGATAACATTCTCATTAATGTGGTTAAAATGAATTTAGAAGATGTCAATTTGATACCTCTCTCATACCTTGAGTGCTAGTACATATGATGTAGGAGCATCTTGGGTATAAGAGCAATCTTACATCACCCAAAAATATTTTTATTTTAGTCTTTTCTATTTTAATAAGGACTAGTAGACAAGGTGGTTACTATTTATGGGAACTTGTTATTTTTAGTGAGGTTTTCATATGAGCTTGGAATGTTCTCATTTTCTACATGAAGGTTCATTTTAGAATTATAAGCCTACCATAAAAATCTCACTTCTCTAGCTTAAGTATCTGAGAAGTTATTGCAAATTTTCAATGGAAAAATTTGCAAAAAAATCTTCAGGCTCACTGTTGGAGGCCTTAGAGTACTCACATGAGGTCTGAAAACTTAACAAATGGGCACTTGTGCAATTTTGAGCTTGTAGACTAGGAGCTAGCATTTCTGAAAAGTGGTTATAATAGCCAATCAAAGCAATGGTTTGAGATTTATGGCCTTCTAAAGTTGGGCTACCCAAAATATCTAAAATAATTGTCAAAGATGTATTTGGCCGACACTATATTTATTGTTAGGGTCTGTCGGCCCTAGGTATTAAGTTTTATTGTCTAGAACCTTCCCAAGTGGCACAAAATTTCCTATTTAAGAAATGCCCAAACATTGTCTCAGACAACTTTGGGTGGGAGTTTGTAGCTTAGTCTTGCATAATACTATAATGAAGGTGCCCATGTGGGTTAGTATATTGTACTTGTGAATTTTGTAATTCAACATTTGTGCCTCAAATAAGAAATCCATACTTTGTTCATTCATTTGCTATTGTTTCTTTGTTTCTGTTATGGTACTAAGGGGAGCACCCTTCACCAACATACTAGGATGGGAGTAGAGAGGATTCTAGGTTGTGACTTTTCTCATTAGTGTGACTTGTCTGTACAAAAGGATATTGATGCCACATAGAGTCACTAGCGAGGTGGGCTCCTAAGAGACTGCTAGGGTAACCTTAGAGTTGGCTCATTTGATGACACTTGGCCACATGTATATCAGGTTTCCTATGTACCTTGTTTCCTTTGGGATTAGATGTTACATTGTGTACTTAGTACCTTTAAGTTAGATTGCTTTCAGGATCTTGAGACTTAGATTCTTGTTGTGACTTTGGGTTGCTATCTATTTGGGACTTGAGATTATCTCCTCAACATGATGGGAGTGGAGCCACTTAGGTTCCACAAGGTGGTGGTAGTAATTCTTTTCCATTGAGATTCAATAGCTTGATACCGATGCTAGATATACCATTGATGCAGATAGCCCATTCTTTCTAGGTTCTTCCAATGAGAATGTAAATGTTTGAATTATTTTAGCAAGAATGCAAATGTACATTAAAGAAAGATAGGTGGAGATGTCTATTTGGTATGAAAGAGATGTTTTTGCCCCTTTTTTATGATCAAAACAAAGATGTCTCAAAAGGCTCAAGTTAATTTCAAGCGCTAAATGTGACAATTTTATGATTAGGGATGAAATGGATTGGGGGAAGTTAAAATAATAATGCAAGCTAAAGGATTCAAATAAACTTAATTAAGCAATTTTTGAAAATGCACACTAACAAAAATAAACAAAAACTTGCAATCACCATAAATAAAAAGCTTAATATATTAACCTTTATACAAAATCTGAAGTTTTTCTAAGTGTAGTAAAATGCTCAACATGTTCTATTTTAGGCAACAAAATGGGCTAGGCATTTTTTTCCCTAGGGAATTTGCCCAAAACATTGGCTAGTTACTATTAGAGTAATTAGATATTTTCTAATTAACTTTAGTCTACTTAAGCTAAACTTTAGGCATCTAATAATTAATTCTTTTATTTATTATGATGCAACCTAAGTTTGACTTTTTTAGTGTTTTTATCTCCTTTATAAGGATGATCTCTCATTATAAGCATTCATTGTTGATAATAATAGTCTATCTTTTTGCTCATCAAGAATGTCTCATCTATGGATTTGGCAATTCCTACCTCCATAGTTTTTTTGCTTCTCTCTTTTGTGATAGGTTTTTGCATGCAGATTATTCTTGGGAGCTATGGGGTTGATATTTCATCAACTTCAACATGGTATCAAAGCTCTAGATCTTCATGCCCCTATTCTATTTGTGAGAGATTTGGCATTGGTTCTCAGATCTGTGGCTTTTAGAAGATTTTGTATTGGATTTAGGGGGGACCTATTTTTCAAGGCACTTTGAGCAAAAACCAACATCACCGTTGAGCTCAGAGCACTCGAAAGCTCCCATTTTCATATAAAATATGTCTAGTTTGGATGTTAAAATTTGAGGCAAACATTGTTGGCACCTACACCATTTTGACTTGGGCACACAAATTGAGGTGAGTGGGAGAATTTTTTTGGTTTTAAAAAAAATCACTTCTCATGTGAAAAGGCTTACATTTGTTATCTCACACCTACTCTTGCATCAATACTCTCTACACTTTTTTGGACATTTTAGCACTGGCCTCGTAATTTGGGCCCTACTAAATGTCTTTGTCATTAGACTTCAAAGGTTTCTTGGAAGCATTTTTTGAAATGTACCCAAAAGTACATATTGTAGATGCCTTAAGCTTCTATTGCAGGAGTGTGCATGGATTGGATTGGGAACATTTTTAGAAATATTTAATGAGTTTGGAGTGTGATTTATTTTGAAAATAGTGTCATTTTTGGTATAGTTTTTGGATCATTATGTTGTCTTTTTTTGTGTTGTCATCAATCCCATGCTCTACTCAGCAACCTCCTTTTTGGCCTAGCTCTCCACATGGCAGGCTCTCATCCTATTAGACATCACAACCTCTAGCTCATTTTTTGAGCAATCAACACAAGTTTCTTGTGCATTCATGATCCCTTTTGGAGCTCAAGTACATGTAGTTAGTGGTTTGGGGAATAAAAAAGTGCATGTTCCTTGCACAAGTGCCCTTCAATCATGACCCCTCCCCTGCTGAAACACTTGGCAAACTTACTCTCCCCTGCTTCTTCATCTAGTAATGGAATTACTACTGCATCATCCACTGATGGATGACAAAGAAGGATCACCTTTAGTTCTGCAGGTGCAAACTTTCATCTACTCCCTCTACCAAAGAAAAATGAAGTAAGAAGATCAATGATGATTTTTCATGCATCTTGGGCATAGATTATGGAGATCGATTTGGGCCTTTTATTTCATGCACTCATGACTATATGTGATTATGATTTGCCTATCTATCATGTCAAACACTTTTTTTGGATGCAGCTCCTTCTTGAGATCCACTTCCACCTCCATTGGGATTTTTTGTGGGCCCTCTATCTTCCTTCTCCCCCCCACGTGGCTCTTTCTCAATTTTTTGATTGAGTGGTTCAAAGTTATTTGTTTTTGGTGTTTTTTGGGAAATTTGAAGATGCAGCTTTATTTGGAGGAGAAGGTAACATAGATGAAGGCTCTTTTATTAAGCACAATCATGGGTCATGCAAGTTCCACCTCGTCATTAAACATCCCAATCAACGAGTACACTAGTTAATTTGGGCACCCAGCTATTACCAATTCTACAAATATTTTCTTAGTTATGTATGTGGGCTAACATTTTTTATTAGAGGCATTAATCAATTTGTTCTCTCTTAGCTCTTCACATATGTGACCTCTAGTCAGGGTAGTTTAACTAGTTCATACGAAGGTTTTTGGGAAATGATGCAGATATTTTGGCAATTCTTCTTATTCAAGTTCTCATGTGTGACTCCTACCTCTTTGCCTCTTTTTAGCGATTGTGTCCATGCATGAAGTAGCGGATTTGTAAGATCCTGTTAGTCATTTTTTGTGGTTTGGTGTGCTTGTTAGAGGATTTAATTGTGCTTCTATGGAGACATGTTTGCTTTATTGGCCACTATTTTTTAATCTAGCACTAGCCCTTGGTTTTTTGGCATGTTTTAGACGACTGAATATTTTTTCTAGTAGAGGTCATTTTTCTAGCATTTTTTTCCTTGATAGCCATTTTACTATCAAATTTGGGCTAGTCACTTGCTGATGTCAATGCCCATCAGCATTGCATTAGCATTTTTGTCACCTCTTCAAGCTCTATTTGGACCTACCTTCACATTTTTGCTCATTTCTTGGGCATACAAACTCCATTTTCCAAAAATAAGATATTATCAGAAATATGGTTCCAAGCTCATCATAGTGGTATAGTTAGTTTTCAGTTTTGATGCTTTGTGATGGCTTTTTATTCTGTCAAAGTTAAGGGTACAATTTTGCACTCCAAGAGACATATCTTGACCATCTAATCTCCAATTTGGGAATTCTTTATATTGTTGGAAAGGTCTTTCCAGTGATGTTGGTTGTTTTTCTAGATTCTACTTCAAGCACATTCTATTCAGTCTTTTGTATTTTTGCATTCTGGTGGATATCTTAGTTGTTTCAGGTCTAGGGATCAATTTTGTTGCTCTAGATTATTCTTCATGACTTATACTATCTATTGTATTAGTCTTATGTCTCTTTTGGTCTATTTAGACATTATTTGTATGCATTCTTGCAAACACACTTAGATAAAGTGCCATATTCCATCTTTATTTTTGTTTCAATTGTTTTGCCTTGTTTTGCCTTCTAATTTGAGTAGTGTCATCTAAGGAAACTCATATAGATTATTGTATTCTTTAGATTCACCATATCTTGTGTCTTATTGTATGTGCACTACTCATGATTAAAGTGCCATGAAGGGTTGATGTTTTGCCTTTGTTTTCCATCTTCCTTTGTCCAGTGAGTGTCCCTTCATGTCATGTCTTAGATTAATCACCTCAATACACAAATATGTACTCTTTTGTGCATCTTGATTGTGGTTCCTTGACATGTAGTTCTTTTGGCTCACTTTTACAGTAGCCTATCACCTTGCCCTTGTCTACATTGGGGGGGTTCTTCTATTATTTCACGTGCTTCCTTGGTTCAATTGATCATCTCTTCATGCTTTGGTGTTTCATGTCATATGTATCTCTGAGTTTAGTTGCTTGCCTTTGTGTGCCTCCTGATTTGATGCAGATTATAGTCTTCTCTACCTAATTAGGTTCTATTTTAGTGGAGGTTCTTTGGATCAACAGTTACTTTTGATAGAGATTTGCAGCTTCTACATGCTTCATTGGTGTTCTTCATGATCATCTTTTGTTCCTATTTTCTAGGAGATTCCCTAGTTTGGAGGCTTCTTCGGTCCTTCACTAGTTCTTTTTAGCATTATTTCCATCTCTTTTTGGATTAGGGTTTTTCCCATGTGGTTTTCTCTATTTATCCTATTTTCAAAGATTTGGTTGTGCTTGGGTACCTCATCAGGCTTTGTTGTCAAGACCCAAATCTACTTTTAGTAGTATTTTCTAGGTTTTTAGCTATTGCCTAAGTTTATCTTAAGGGGGGTGTTAGAGTAATTAGATATTTTCTAATTAACTCTAGTCTACTTAACCTAAAATTTAGGCATATAATAATTAATTCTTTTATTTATTATGATGCAACCCAGGTTTGACCTTTTTAGGGTTTCTATCTCCTTTATAAGGATGATATCTCATTGTAAACATTCATTGAGATTAATTCATTGTTGATAATAACAATTTATCCTTTTGCTCATCAAGAATGGCTCATCTATGGATTTGGCAATTCCTACCTCCATAGCTTTTTTGCTTCTCTCTTCTGTGATAGGTGTTTGCATGTAGGTAATTCTTGGGAGCTGTTGGGTTGATATTTCATCAAATTCAATAGTTACGATCTCACAAGTCTAATCTTTATGAATCTATTATGACATTTACACCAACACATAAAAATATGGAAAAGATGGGGGAATGGAACCCCTATCTAGGAATCAACCTCGAAAATGAAATAAGATTGGATGAAGAAAACCAAATCCAAAAATAAATATTAGATCTACCTTGCTAACTCCTAATGGGTTGGGCTATTATTATTGGTCCCCATCACATTCTCTTTGATATCCATGTTAGGGAGATGATCTCACCTAGTTCATCCTCATGACTTTGAATTCCTTAATCATGATCTTGGGTGCTCAAATTAAGGTCCAAGACATTTGTGCCTTAGGGCCCTATTTGATCATCATTTGAAAGGGCCTCAATGTTAACCACAAAATATCTCTCAATATGTTGTTCTTTACTTTCATTAAAGGGGGAATCTGTCTCTTGCTTACTTGGAGATAAGGGTGAGTACCCTGAACTTGAACTTCATGTTGTCTATAATTCAATCATAACTTGTGAATTTATCTTTCCTTTTAACCTTTTCACATTTTGAGGTGGCCATGTGTCCTCTATCTCCTTCCTCTTCATTTCTCTTGTTTGTAACTCCTTGTCACTCCCTCCATTCTTCATCTTGTTTTGTCCTTCTTGTTTTCTTGAACATTCAGGGAGTTGTTCACATGATTCCTCATTTGGTTCTTGTACATCTTTTATTAGTTCATATTTCAATGGAATTTTGTTTTCCTTCACCTTAGCCATCTATTGGTTTATCCAAGTGCAATTGAATGATGTTAAATATGAATCATTATTGTGTCAAAGCTTCATCTTTGTTCAACCAATCTATAAGAAAAATTGCATTCTTTCTTGTTGTGTCATGATCACCTTGGAAATAGCTTTCATCCTCCACAAACAACTTTGGAATAAGTTATAACCTATTTACTATCAAATCCAGTACCTAATCTAATGATAGTTCTATATGAATTTGTAATCAACCTAGCTAATCAACAACTAGAACAATTTAACTATTTTATGGCTTGTTTCTTTCTAATAATATCTTCTATGATATGTTTTTGTAAAATTTCTTGTGAACACTTCCCATTTTTCATGGTCTACATTATTTTTGTGCAGGATCTTGAGCTAAGTCACTTAGCATGGGTTGAGTGAGTTTTATTGTTTTATTGTTGGATCAATTTTTATGTTGTGCTAATATGTAATAAGCACCTTAAAAAATATCTCTCTATATATAAAGCCTACAAGTTGTGCAATTTGTCATGTATTGCATCTGCATTTACTTTGCCATTACTTATAAGAGTGTTTCAAGGTTGGGAACCACTTCAACATCCTTTGCATGGTTTAGAGGTAATATCATTATGGAAGAGGCTTCTACAAGGGAATGAGCATCATGATTATGGCATTTACATAGAAGTAGAACTTGCTTCTTCAACTCCTTAAACTCAACTCTTCACTAAAGTTATTGTTCTAGTAGTGAGAATAGCTGCTACAAATTCCTGGGAGCCAAGGGATGCTAAACCTATACTACATAAACTAGAGACATGGGAGAAGTTACTACAGGATTTAGTAATTCATAAAATTCTGGATCATATAGCAATGCCCAAATTAACAATAGCAATAGATACTTGGGATCCTTGCAGGGAGACTGTAGGAATACATGCATGGTTAAATCCTTGGCTTCCATTGTTGGGCTAGGGTATGGATCCTTTACATCAAACCATTCATTATAAGTTGGGGAATGCACTTCATGCTTGGCATGCAAGCGATGTATCTACATATGCAATTTTATCACCTTGAAAAACTATATTTGATCGTGCTAGCTGGGAACAACTAATTGTTCATTTTATTGTACCTAATACAATGATAATTCTATAAGAATTTGTAATCAACCCAACTAATCAGCAACTAGACTAATTTAACTGGGTTATGGCTTGTTTCTTTCTAAAAATATTTTCTATGATATGCTTTTGTAAAATTTCTTGTGAACTCTACCCCTTTTTTCTAGTCTGCATTATTTTTGTGTAGGATCTTGAGGTAAGTCACTTAGCATGGGTTGAGTGAGTTTTATTGTTTTATTATTTGGATTTTGGAATATGTATGTAGCTAGATCAAATTTTTTTGTAAGCTAATATGTAATAAGCACCTTAAAAAATATCTCTTTGTATATATAAAGAGATACATATTTAGAAAGAAATATAAAGAAATACATGTTTAGAAGGAAAAGAAAAGAACATTTACATAGGTACCTCTTCTCCCCTTGAAGAAAATCATAGAGTAAGGTCATACATATCATAAGGGCATGACACAACAACAAAATCATAGAGTAAGGGCACGGCAATGAAATGCAAAGATCACAAGGGCACAACAATGAAATACACTGATCACAAGGGCATGACAATGTTCAGAGCTCTCCACCCTCTTTCACATGTAGCTTTCCACAATAAAAACAAGTAGGGAATTATTTATGTCATTTTTTATTTTTTTTTAATACTCACGTGAGCATCGCAATTACGATGCCAATGTCGGTATTGTAATGACATCAGGGACAATTGCAAAAAATAACATGAAAATCACCACAAATTACACTGTTGTCGCAAATTGTCATTGAAATTTGACCCCAAATTTTGTAGTGCCATATGCATACACATACATCTACTAACCACCTACATTCATTCAATATATACATTCACACATGCATGCTTAAGATGGATAGCTATGAAAATTTCAACTTTTAAAGTTGATACTTGGGTTTGATCATGCATGTCAGTCTATACAATAAGAGTTTTTAGGTCTCATTGGGCTCATTCACATAGATCCCAAACCCAGCTAGCAAATTTAGAAGTTGTGTTAGGTCTGGTCTAGGTCCAAGGAATGCATAAAGTTTAGACTCAAGGTCTTGTCCTTTTAATGCTTCTACATTTTGGTTCAGAATTATGTAGCACAACTCTAAACCAAAATGTAGAAGAATTAAAGGGATAAGACCTTGAGTCTTAAAACCTTTTGTTTCAAGTAGACTAATGTAGATGCAAAGCATCAATTACAAGAAGAAATGGTAAAAGACAATGCAACATTGCTTGGAGATAATTGCAAATTTAAAATCAACAAAGGAATATAAAAGTCATAGGTCTATCAGAATGCTACATGAGAAAGAATATCACTCTATTCTCTATTACAAGAAGGATAGCTAAGTTTTTGTGTGTCATAGAAGCTTAACTTTTAGAAAAATCTTTTTAACTCTCCACAAGAAGAAACTGAATCAAAGTTGAATCACAAGAATTTATTATCAATTGCAAATGTTGAAAGTAATAATAAAAAAAATGGATATGAAGGCTTCAATATTATCACTTGGAATCAAAAGCAGGTGGCTTGAGAAGATGTTGCCATCATTAGAAAGGCATCTTTCTGATTTAATTGTGGTGGATGACAATGAGCAAGAAATAGAGATAGGCAATGGCAATGGTAATGAGCTTCAGAATTTTGATTACTTATATAAAGTATCAACCCATATTTGAAGTAGAAAATTTGTCAAAATAGTTTCTAAAGAGGCTACCAAAAAAACTTTAGAAAATTAAATTAATGGTAAAATTTAAATGTAGACATAAATGGTGAAGATATTGAAATCCCTAGTGATATGATGAAAACAAATGACTTGGTTGTGGATTGTCAGAGTTATGTTAGATTGTTAGTTCAAACATCATTTGAAAAAAGACAAAAGGTTTTAATTTACAAAGGGTTTCATAGGATTAACTCCAATAGTCATGACATCATGAAAATGGCCACAAAAATCGTGGGAAAGTCTCCAGAATATTATGGTAAAAATCCAACCAAAAAATGCCCAGATGCAGGCTAAATAACACCAGAAAAGACTCACTAATTTCAAAGAAAAATATCATAATTGAGGCCACATTAGCTCCAAGAAAATTCCAATCACAACAAGCAAGGGAAACCTTAGAATTTGACACCATAAAAAGAAGGAAATGCATAGGAGTCCTCACCAATGGCTCATGGCTACAATTGGACTAGGTTATTATAGCATAAGAAAAACCAAATTCAAGCCTATGAGTTTATTAGACAAACCCAAATTTCTCCATTTTCAGTGGCAATTGAGGGTTTGGAAAACCTTCTTCTTTCTTCTCCAAAAAATCCAAATTGTTCTTTTGATGTTTGATAGGGCAAAAGTACAAAGTTGTGTCACCTTTCAGGATGACTTATCAGAACAACATAATTTGAGTATTTCTATCTAAAAATCTATTTTTTTTAACATATGATCTAGACAAATGCATTCTAGCTAAGTTATATATGGTCTCACACTTTTCCAATTGGAAATGTCTATTAAATGCATGTTTTACACTAGTTTGTATCCAATTACTAAAGAAATAAAATTATTTCACAAAAGTGGCATTTCAATAACTATAACCATTTTTATGATTTTTTTTAATAGAATGTAAACACCATTTTATAGTGCTCAAAGTGAAGAATATTCTCATATAGAGTTTATAGTGTTTTAATTAGATATAGTATATAGTAATTAAAAAATTCTACAACCACGTATTTTAACACTTGAAAAGATGTCAGTTTTGAGAAAGAATTTTTTTTTTAGATCATATCAAAAAAATCTAAAACTTATATGATGTTCTAAAGGAGAGAGTCCTCTTCTAGAATGTATGATTTTTCTCCTCGTTAGAATAGGTTTGTTTTGAAAAATGTGGTGGGAGATGAAAACTATTGATTTAAGGTGAGTTGATATTTCAATCCTCGTAAAAGATAAAATATAAGTCTAAAGCTGATTTTTATTTTTTATTGTTCTAGATATATATGTTATCTATAACATAGTCTGAGATCAAAGGGAAATAAGTTTATTTCCATATAGTTTTGTGGTGGGAACTAGACCCCTAATTTTCAGCATTTTTTAGCACCTAAAAAAATATCTATAAAAATTAGGAAAATATATCAATTCTTGTTCCAAATAATTATTAAAAATTATAATCCTAAACTTCATCTATTTCTACACATTTCATTAGTTTACTTCATTTCCAAATTCAAAATAATAATACCAATTTTATGTCATTAAAGGTGTACAGTTATACTTTTGTTAGCCATTTCCTTTACAAAAGGGTAACATAGGTTTGTGCTTTTGCCTTCGAATAAGCAATGACTTTGTATTAGGCATTTTCTTTTTATTACTCCTTAAGTTAATCGAAATGAGATTTCGAGTTTACCAATATGTGGAGTGTAATTTTTTATTCCCAAACTATAAACATTGATATTTTAACATAATTATATATATGACCTTATTAATAAAGTTGTTATGTTATTATGTTAGATTATTATTGTTGTTATTTTGTTGATATAATACTTGTAATTGTTATTATTATAATTGATGCTCATAAATCAATTGTGTAATAATAAATTCTATGCAACAAAATAATAGATAAAGAAGATTTGAATTAATTTCAATTTAAAAGTTTGAATCATTGTTTAACTAGAGGTGTCAAGAGAGAGTTGAAGTTCTTAGATGACTAAATTCAAGGGAGGTGTCTTAGTTAATTTTTTTAGACTCACAGTTCTGACTCATGACTTTAGAGTCAATTATGGAGCAATTTATGGCATTTATGGAGTCTTCTTGGACTTGACCACATTTGTATTTGATCAAGGCACAATTTGGAGTTCATGTAGCATGTTTTTGGAGCTTTTAGACTATTTTTGTAAGCAATTTTCTCTAAATTTTTACCCTTACTTCCTAATTTAGGGGGAAGGTGATGGTGTTTCATGATTGTTATATAATTCTCTGTTTAATAGAGAAAGGGTTCAAATTTTGAGAGGAGAGAGGTGCATATGTGATTTTATGTCCTTGGCATCTTATTCTTGAATTTTCTGAATTATTATGTAGATGTATTGTTATTTGTGCTTTTTATTGTAATAAAAGTTTCATTGGACTTAGCTTTTTGGAGTAAAGATGTGGTTGTATGCTTTTGGTGATTGATGTTATCTAGATGTTTTTTATTCAGAAACCTTTTGGGTAATGTCTTATTTTGCATCTTATATGTTTGATATCTGTTATTCATAGGTTTTGAGTTGTGTTTCCTTGGTGATATATTTTATTGTGATTTATTTCCTTTCATATATTCAAATGTATAGCCTTCTCTTAAAATATTTATATGCATTAACAGTTCCTTCAAGGTGTGTTTTGTGGTTATCTATTGAAAGCATTCATTGTGCTACATAATATAATAGTAATTTACATTATTACTTTGGTGTATCACCTTAGTTTTCATCATTTAGGTTTTGCATTATAAAGCTTACCTCTTTACCTTAGTACTAATATAGTTTTTCTTTAATACCATAAATTTTTTGTTTAAGAAGATAGCTACCAATCTTCTTTTCCATGTTGATCCATGCACCACTCACATTCATATCGAGAGGAATTTGTGTTCTTGTTTAGGATAGGATGTGTTGAAGTTGTTTCAATTGAAGAATGAGCTTATTATATTTAATCACATACATATTTATAGAAAAAAAGATTACTTAAACAAATTCAATTCTCTTATATTGTAGCTACAATAGTGTGACATTTGAAAGAGGAATAGTAACTAATTATTTCCATCTTTTCCAAACTTGGTCTTGATTATTGAATTTTTGTTTCTACCTATTTTGTCACCTAAGATGGACTTGATACTAAATTCACCATGTATGCACTTAATAATTTTTCTTCATCTCTCAATCAAGAGAAAGCAAGGTTGGTTTAGTTGGATATTTTATAGTCTACAAAATCAAAGGCTCTTCTTGTATCATAGGGCACTAATGATGAGAAGGTTTTATATAAAGAGGAAACTAATAAAAGAGGACTTTAATTCATATGATCTTCCCAATGACTAATAATCACATAATTTCTCAAAATTTTCCTCTTTCTAGAGGTCTTAATTAAGAGTGCTAAATAAAACTTTGCATAGTGCACTATGATAGAACATGGTGAGCATCAATTTTATGCAAATAAGATTGATGAGATATAAATCCTTCTCCTAAAGTTTAATATGGAGCATCCTTCCTCTACTTTATCCTCTTCTACCAATTTACCACATACATATTTCAAGTCAACTTCTATGTTATGTGGGAAAGATAAGATGGACATGGTGTCTTGATATGTAAACATCTTCAGTCCATCCATTGGAATCTTGATTAAAGAGTATCTCGCCATATCACATCATCTATGGGAATATTAGATCTTTTAAGAACCATAATTTTTTTCACATTTTTATGGGTAATAGCACTTACATGAGTGGGTCAATTTAGGTTGATGATGTCCTTTGTGTCCCCCCATCTGCAAATTACTCTTATTAGGACATGCAAGTTATTCAATTTCGCTCCCAATTTAGTATTCATCAAATATCTATGTTATAGGGAGCTTCTATTAGTAGATATAATTTTTATCCTACTAATATCACTATTCCATTGGCATGATATCACTCTCCTACATCTAGAGTGAATCTTAGATATGATGAGATAGTTTGTTACTTGAGCTTGTGTGTGATTTATTTATCCACCTCGGTTTCTTAGAGTAGTCCAGTCTCCACTATTTTATGCTTCTTTAGAGCTTGGTTTACTTTAATCCATGTATCTCAATCCATATTCCAAGTGTCAATAATAATTGTAGGAGAAAGAGAAGGATTTTTTCTTTATTGTAAGTTTGACATGTCTATTTTATGGAAGTAGTATTTTGTTTCAAGCATATGAAAGATAAAAATTAGTTTAGAATTTTTTAATGCAAAGTCAATAGACTCTTGCCATTTTTTGCTACAAATTTGTTTTGTGAATTTGAAGTCTGATGTCAATTTCAGTCTATAATATTGTTATAAATTTTAGGATTGAATTTATTTTGAGTGTTAGTTGAGACAAGTGGGAAATGAGGTCTATACATCAAGAGTTATAATAATGTTCAAAATTTGTATTAGGGACAAAAAAAATTTAGCATTTTATATCAGAGACAAAAATTCTTACTTCGTCTTTACCCCATCTTTAGCATCTTGAATGAAAATTGTAACATTAGCTAGGGTGTTTCATATCAACTTTTCTTAGATATCATGTACTTCTAAAATGACCTACAAACCATAGATGCAAGATGCTAAAATTCTAATTGTTAACACATCTATTGATATACCAATCATATAATAAAATACCACTATTTCATGTTAGGTGGTGAGAATATTCCAACTCTCCTCTAATCTATATACAAGTATGTAATGTAGTCTTACATGAATTTAACAATGAAAACCATTTTATTTTTCTGTAATGGAATAGTTATTTACATTCTTATGAACATGACCTTATCACATTCACTTTTTTTTAACTTCTTGTTTGTGTCTTGCTAGCATCAAGGAGTGTAAGATAAGTTTAATCCATCAACACAAAACAAAAGATAAACTGCTATATTTTAAAATAAACATATCAATGTAGAACAAATATAAATATACAAGATATATTAACAACACCACAATAAACAAACTTTGTAGTCACTTACTACAAGCTTTGAACATGTATCTCCATGCATAGTGTCAACAAAGCTTGGGAAATTGTCTTTAATAAGCATTATAAGAGATTTTTTAGTTCAACCTATACTCTTGTTTCCAACTTCTTTTATATATTGAAATAGTTTCAATCTCTAATTTGAATTCAAATTTTGTAGTATATTAGATATTATTTTTCTTTCTTTGTAATGATAATCTAACTCATTGTTTCTTATTTTCTCCGTACAAACATCATCTAGATCTGAGTGGAACTAAGAGTAATAGTACTATTACCTGAGTTGCAGGCTTCACATCTTAGTTTGCAAGTTTTTGTTTTTTGTTCTATAGGTAAGGATTGTTATTTTATCCAATTAAATAGACAACTATTTTGTTAAACTATTTTTTTCCCCTGTTATGTTGTCAATGGCTAAAGTACAACAAATTGAAAAAGAGAAGAGATAGTTTGATGTTACTATGACAATGATAATTGCGATAACTTTACAAAAATTTGATACCATATTTAGAGTACACTATAGTTCTTTTGATATTAATATTTTATAATTGTATAGTGATACTATTAATGCTTGTATATTTATATTTGAATAATTATAGCTCAAATGTTTGCTTGTGAAGAAAGAACACGCCTGAAAATATGAATCCAAAAAAAAATAAGGAGATAATTTCTAAATTCTGGTCTCATTTCAAAATAAAAAGGTGATGGAAAAATTTATTGTCCCTACAAAAATGGTAAAGCCTTAAAGAATTGAAGACTTCTAATCACAACAATTGAGAGACATAGTAGGAAACATGGTCACATTGAAGAGGGAAATGATTTTCATTGATTGTCCAATGTGGATTTCCAACTAGGGGAGCATGGAGGTGTGAATATCAAAGCAAGAGGTAATGCTCCCATAGAAGAAGATAACCCTGCGATAGAGAACACAATTGAAGATGATGGTATTGACGCAGTTGATCATGTGTCTATAGGATAGGAAAAATATCAAAAATATGCATGCAAAAGGAACCACCAAACTCTAAAAGCATGCACAAAAAATCCTAATCCTAACACAAAAGAAATTGAGATAAAGTAAGAAATATAGAAAACTCCGTCAATTTGACAATTGTGCCCTTTCTTTCTTCTCTGGAAGAGTTGATGTAGCTCCCATATTGACAAAATGAAAGCAAGATGAAAAATGATAATATAATGATGAGAATAATTGAAAGAAGATGGTTAACCAAAAAATGAGACAAATGATCACAATTTATAGAATTTGCAACAGAAATTGCAAATTAGCAATTTTAGTGCACAAAAGGGTAAATATCATAAAATGTGAAAGTTTACAAATTGAAAGAGGAAATTTTTCATAAAGTATGAAAAAAGGATGCACAATTAGAAATTGAAGAGTTGAAAAAAGGAAAATTTTCATAAACTTGTTGGAAATATTCAAGATATGATAGGTTATTGAGAGGGGAGGGTTGAATCAATAACTTCAAAACTTTAAACAATTCAATACTTTAACCATATATACTATTCACCATTCATTCATCTAATCTACTGCATATATGAGAGATCAAACATTCATAGTACATGTACACAGTGATTTGGTAACCCAGAAACCTTCCAAATAGAAAGCAAAACTGGGGTTGGGATGATACCCACAAAACTTGATTACTACAGTATGAAGTTGGCCTATTAAGGCTTACATTGACCACTTCTAGTGATCTACCTTGTTAGGAGCACAAAGGATTGCTAGGTCCACCTCGTTAGAGGATTTACAAACATACACTGAAGTATGCACTCTATTAGGAGATTTATGCAATGATTGTTAAGTCTACCCTGTTAAAGGATTAACAAACCTAATTCACCTGTTAGGATGAAATAGTGGATCTACTTACAACTTGATTGCTAATTAGATCCTTGAAGTACATATCACCTCTTGTGACTGATGAATCTTTACTGCTCCTTATAGACCTTGCTGAATACTCTGCTCTTCTGCTGATTTGCTTTCCTTCTTCTCAAAACATTACATTTATATCTTGATACATCATACATACATTGTAAATGATATAATATATTACATATATACCATTCCAATAATTACAATTGCAAGGTCGGCCAAAACCCAAGTGAATAAAATATTACTGAGTCGGCCAAATAGTAGAAAACTCGGGTTCTTCAAGCTAACTTGGTAACCTTCTGATACTCGATGTCCACTGTATTACTCGGCATCATCATGCACTCAGTAGAAGTGAAGGCTTGGTCCATACTAATCAAACAACATAGCTTGGAACTTGGTGACCATTAGAGACTTGGTAGATATAGTATCACTCGGTAAAAATTGAATTCTTTGTTTACCTTTCTTTCACTCAGTAAACACTACACTTTCATTACTTGGTAAGCACTGAACTTCCATCACTCGATAAACACTATGAAGCTCAGTGAACATTATATGCTCGGTAGATACTGTTGGGCTGCACACCCACTCGGTAGCTTCATGAATGCTCTGTATGAACTGCTTGACTGCACACTCACTCGGTAGCTTTAGGAATGCTCGATATGAACTACTCAAGTGATGAACCTACAAGGTAACCACTG
The DNA here is from genome assembly GCA_028749045.1 of Cupressus sempervirens. NCBI lineage: Eukaryota > Viridiplantae > Streptophyta > Pinopsida > Cupressales > Cupressaceae > Cupressus > Cupressus sempervirens. The sequence continues at coordinate 559,227,560 of CM053783.1, forward strand.
AATGCTTGATATACACTGTAGCCTGAGTGATGAACTTGATAATCATTCAGAGTTGAGTAAGTGTTGTCACTAATGACAAATACAATATAATGCCAACAATTTCCCCCTTTGGCATTAGTGACAAAACACTTATAAGCCAAAACATATGTACATAACCTGACTCAATGAATTTTGGTTTTTCAAAATTGATCTTTGTAGAACTATTGCATATACATTTATCTATACCTTCTTGATGACTTACAATTTATATACAAAGATACTTATGTAGACATGCTAATTCTAATGAGTGCTAACTCCCTCTTTTACTTATAGTGATAACTCTCCTCATTTATTATTCTGAATCTCTCCCCCTTTTTGACAATAATGCCAAAGGACTACATATATATAGTTTATATGACTACACCAAAGTGAGATAGAAATTCTTGATGTACCTTAAGGATGGTGGCAAAAGTATTATCCCAAGTTAGCTACAAAATTTGACAGGTGGAGAGAGCAATTTGAACTTCTGCTGATAATTAGATCATGTGATCAGCCACTGAGAAGTTTTGATCTTGGACCAATGTTTTGAAATGAGCAATATGTTTCTACATTATGTCCATGATAGGAGTATCATGTTCTGGATGTTTATGAGTGTAGACCAAATCCTTGCTTCCTCTCTCAATAGTTCTGTCTGTACATCTGCCAAATATCTAATTTTGGTGTGATGGGAGGTTGTGGAGGAGGAGTTCACCTTTAACTTGGATGCACTTGATTGCATATCAATTTCAATCTTATTTAGCTTATCCTTTATTTCTTTAGTAAAACCAGAAACATCACAAAGTTTGGCAAAAAGTGATGCTGCATTATTAAAATATTTTCAAAATTACCCAAAGATGTTGATAGTTCAACTTGCTTGATTTCTATCTTTTGAGCAATATGCTCTAGCATCTTATTATCAAATTTCCTTTTAGCTTTTTCAATTAGTTTCTCTTGTCTGAAAGAATCTTCATTAAATTTATGTAATGCCTCTTCTAACTGAATCAAAATGTGTTGAGTAGAATCTACTTCAACACCTATAGCATCTATAATTATATCCTTGGCATTCTCAATTATTCTGTATTCCTTATCCCTTTTTTATCTTAACTGTTTCTGCATACTTTCATCTCTATGAGTTGACTGGCTAACCTCATCACTTCAATGGTGGCATTGTCATAGTCAATCTTTGGAATCACTATTTCTGTGTCTAAGTCAATGTATTCTCCAATTTCCTTTCCAATGATCAAAAGTTTTAATGGATGCTTTTTTTTTACTTCTATGATTACTGGTTTGACCTTAGGAACAAACACAATAGTGGAGATAGAAGGGTTAGTAGTGAAAAATGGGATAGGATTCAAGGATTGAATGTCAATAGAAGTGCTAACCAGATCAAAAACTAAAACACTTCTCAAAAATGGTATCACACTTGGTAGAGTACCCATAGTAGTATCTAAACTGATTGGAGTCGAAGTGGATACAGATAATGCTGATGAGAACAAAACTATAGAACTTACTAGAATTGATGGAGACAAAATTGTAGAACTTACTATTACACTCATTGTTGATGAAGGAGCTAAGGAGGTTGACTCGGTAGCTAAAGAAGTGAAAGACAACTCGGTAGCTGAAGTGCTTGGCACATCTGTTTCAGATACCTGGAACTGGGAGGTGGCTGGTGAAGATTGAGCAATTGATGTGATTGTTGTGCTCATAATCTCACTTGCAAAATTTATCTCCAAAGTAGATGTAATAGTATTTGGTGGAGAGTGAGGAAGGGATGCAATAACTTCTGCTGCAATTTTTATTGGATCTTCTTCATCTTTTTCTTCCTCAAGTACTTCTTCCTCCTTGTGTTCTTCCTATTTTTCTTCCATTAGCGCATGTAGCTCTCCTGGAGTAACTGTGATAGATGGAGTGCTATCAAAATCATCGTTGTCATTTCTATCATCATCCTTGATTTCAATAGGATCACCCCTGGGCTTTTGTAGATGATAGATGTTCTTCCACATGTTTTTGGCATCTCTTACAACATGTTCAATGTCCTTAATTAAAATCAAACATGTGTGAAATCTAATCATCATTTTACCTTCATTGTTCTTCATTGTTGCCTTTATTTCTGCTTCAGTAAGACTCGGTAGAAGATTCTTCAAGGATTGCTCATATATGTCCTTAACCATTTGGGTGGCTGACTCCCATCTTGGTTGAAATCTCTCCAACAACTCTTTGGAGATTTGAGGGGCAAGCTGGTCTGGGGAGTATTTCCATTTTCTCATCTTATTGGAGTACCAGTTCCTTAATCTGCATTTTCTCTACATCATTCCTTGTTTCAAATTTTAATGCTTTAAAATTTGTGATGCCAGCTCCCTCTTCCAATTGTTTTAGCCTTTCCTCAAATGTGAGTGGAGGCCTGACAAGTAGTTTCCTACTTGCCTTGTCTACTTCTAGAGAATACTGCAGTAGGCTTCTTCTTAGGTTTGGTGATAATCACCTTCCCTTTCTTCTTTGGTGGTTCCTCTTCTTTTGCAGATTCAAGTTTTTCACCTTCTTCTTCTTCTTCTTCTTCTTCATCCTCACCTTTTCCTTCAATAAGCATAAGAGGGCTGGTTGCAGTTTTCAACTTTGCTATCTTTCTCTTGCCTTTGCTTATAGCCTAGGGTAGCTTGATTTCAAGCTCAATTCTAGTCTTGGACTCATCATAAGTACCAAAGGCAGGAAGCTTAAGATCTACAGGTTCATTTACCAGTGCTTCCATAATGTCTCTAGCTTCATCAATATTAACCTCATAAGGAAGAGGTTTCACCCATGCAACTTGGAATCTAACTGCTTGAATGTATACCTTATCATAGTCAACCATGAAGCATACATCATCTTTGTAGTCTTCAACTAGTTTGGGTGGAATTCAAAACTTGTTGTTCATTCTTTCCTTGAAATCTTCAAAATAATTGTCCATAACTTTTTCAAAGTTTTCACCCATGTCAGAAATAAACTCATTAATCTGATATAAAATTGGAATATATTTTCTCCATACAACTGAACCCTTTGATGGAAAGAATTTTTGAATATAGAAAAATAAAAAAATTAACAGGGAACCAAATTTGTAGAGATTATTCTTTGAAGTCCTTATGTTGTCCATGTTCTTGTTCAATTGTTTCAACAACAATTCTGACAGGTCAAATTCAAGATTTTTCTTCACAATTTTGAATGCCAAATCAACAGCCTCACAGAGCACACTGTTCAAATGACTAGAGCTATAAATTTTGTGGGCAATGACATGAATTCCAAACCTTAATTCAATATTAGATACAGTGCTTACCTTCAAACCTCTACCGTCCCATTCAGCTAGGGTTTGCTTCTGTAACTCCTCCCAACCTAGGGTTTTGGTAGTTTTCACTTTACTTAGCATGGGGAGATCGATAATCTTATGAATCATCTTCTTGGTGATTAACATTGGCTGCTCTAACCATAGTTGCCCATTGTGAACATGACTGAGTATGTACCTAATCCACTTAATTTGGAAACTTCTTGGCATATGCGAGATATGAGTTAACCCTTTGGTCTCTAGATGCCTATGCTCGGGTTTCAAAGAGCCATCAACACTCATTTCTTCGAGGGCATTGTCCATCTCTAGGTTTCCAATCTCTTTAATAGAACATTTGAAATCTGTAAGAATTTCGTTTATGAGAAGTACCTTTGGTGGAGTTTGCAATTGAGCTCCATTGGGGTCAAGTGATTCTACAATTGCTGGAACTAGCTTGAAATTCGGCACCTTCCACTCCACAACTTTAACTAGCATTTCTGAACCTCTTTTTGCCTTAGTGCTGCTACTACTCCCAGTTGCCATCGCTTCTTGGTAGATGTAAGAAAATTTTGAACAAATTCTCTGTTTGAAAATCGCTTGGAATTTGCTTTGGAATTGCTGGAAATTTCTTAGCTCTGTAATCGCAGTGAAGAATGAAATCAAATTCTACCCTTTTGAAAAAAAATTTCCATAAATGCTTGGTAAAAAGGTAGTTGAGATGAAATAGTGCTTGACAAGTTGTCATTCACTTGCTTGATAGAAGCTTACAACTCGATGATTGAATAAAACTTTTATTACTCCCGACCTAGCTCAGTTAAGTCTGTGACTAACCTTGCTCAGTATGACCTGATTTCTTATGACCCTCTGTATCTAAAATACTGATTGGATATTTTGCTTTCTCTCATTTTGGAATTTCTTGAGGTATCACTTGAAGATGTAGTTCCATATCCTCCTTTATGAATCTAATTGGAAATGGTGGAGTCACCCACTTCTTACTGACATTGCCATCATTAGAACTGTTCTACTTAGTAGATTTAGGAATCCACTATTGCCTCATTTGCTTCCAAATGTTTTTATCTTTAGCTTTCTTTTCATCTTCAACTCTTCCTATGTTCATGCAATTTTTAGCTATATGATCGAGTTTTGTACATGTATAGCACCTTACATTAGTGTCCTTCTTCCTTAGGTGATGTCTTGCATAGTTTATACCAATATGTCCATATTCTCCACAATAATGACATATGCACCAGGTATTGTAGTTCCATCCAAATATTGCTTTAACAAGTTGTTTAGCTAGATTGAATGATTTGGATTTGCATTGGAATGCCTTGTGACCATGCTTCTTGCATTTGTGACAATTTCCTTCAAATTTTGGTATCTCCTTGCATTCATTAGTTGTATAATCATGATGACTGCAATTGTAGCATTTTCCATTGAATTTACCTTTTCCATTGCTCCAACACTTATTTGATGTGTGACCTAACTTACCACAATGATTGCAAGTAGGTCTTTGATTCCTTTGGGCACCTTGTTTGGAGGTTTCACCTTCTTCCTTATAACCAAGTCCAGCTTTACCTTTTTGTCTATGAAGATTCTTCTCACTTTGTTGATTTAATTTAGTCATGTCTGCTTGAGATTTCATCATTCTCTCATTGATTTGTTTTTTAGATCTTAAGTCACTTTGTAAGCTTTCATTGATTTGTCTTTTAGTGATTAAATCATTCCTCAGGCTTCCATTTTCAGATCTCAGATTCATAATTTCTTCATTTGCATTAGATAGTTGATCCACAAGATCTTCATGCTGATTGGATTGATTATTTTTTGTCTCTAAGTCTTTAGTTGCCTTGTTTCTCTGTTCCAAAACTTCACATAGCCTGATTGATTAGATTTCTTGTTCTCTTTTAAGCTTTCTTACTTCTTCCTACAGAGAGCCATTTTTTGCTAGGAGTTCCTTGATTGCCTCATTAGCTTCATTTGAACTGCTTGATGGTAAAAGGTCTTCAATCTTTTCTTCAACATACTGATGGTCATTCATTTGTCTTGCAAGTTCCTTCCTTCTCTTTAGGGATTGAGAAAGATGCTCCTTTGCTTCTTTGAGTTGAGCCATGGCCATTTCTAGATCTAGCTTTTCATTTTCAATAGCTTTATCTAGTCTGAATATCTCCATTGTCCTTGATCTTTGTTCAAGCTGTCAAACTTTATCCTGAGAACCACAAAAGGTCTAATACCAATTGTTGGAAATATTTAAGATATGATAGGTTACTGAGAGGGGAGGGGTGAATCAATAACTTCAAAACTTTAAACAATTCAATACTTTAAACAATTCAATACTTTAACCATATATACTATTCACCATTCATTCATCTAATCTATTGCATATATGAGAGATCAAACATTCATAGTACATGTACACAATTATTTGGTAACCCAAAAACCTTCCAAATAGAAAGTAAAACTGGGGTGGGGATGATACCCACAAAACTTCATTACTACAGTATGAATTTGGCCTATTAAGGCTTACATTGACCACTTCTAGTGATCTACCCTATTAGGAGGAAAAAGGACTGCTAGGTTCACCTTGTTAGAGGATTTACAAACATACACTGAAGTATGCACTCTATTAGGAGATTTATACAAAGACTATTAAGTCTACCCTGTTAAAGGATTAACAAAACTAATTCACATGTTAGGATGAAACAATGGATCTACTTACAACTTGATTGCTAATTAGATCCTTGAAGTATAGATCACCTCTTATGACTGATGAATCTTTACTGCTCCTTGTAGACCTTGCTGAATACTCTGATCTTTTGTTGATTTGCTTTCCTTCTTCTCAAAACATTACATGTCTATCTTGATACATCATACATACATTGTAAATAATATAATATATTACATCTATACCATTCCAATAATTACAATTGCAAGGTTGGCCAAAACACAAGTGAACAAAGTATTACTGAGTCAGCCAAACAATAGAAAACTCAGGTTCTTCAAGCTAACTTGGTAACCTTCTGATACTTGATGTCCATTGCATTACTTAGCATCGTCATGCACTTAGTAGAAGTGAAGACTCAGTCCATACTAATCACACAACATAGCTTGGAACTCGGTAACCATTGGAGACTCAGTAGATATAGTATCACTTGGTAAAAATTAAATCCTTTGTTTACCTTGCTTTCACTCGATAAACACTACACTTTCATTACTCGGTAAGCACTGGACTTCCATCACTCGGTAAAAACTATGAAGCTCAGTGAACACTGTATGCTCAATAGATACTAGTGGGCTACACACCCACTCGGTAGCTTCATGAATGCTCGATATGAACTGCTTGACTGCACACTTACTCGGTAGCTTTAGGAATGCTCGGTATGAACGACTTAAGTGATGAACCTACAAGGTAACCACTAAATGCTCGATATACACTGTAGACTAAGTGATGAACTCAGTAATCATTCAAAATTGAGTAAGTGTTATCACTAATGACAAATACAATATAATCCCAACAAAACTATGACAACTATGACAAAAGAAAAAAGAGGAAAATTGTCATGAACTATGACAATTATGGAAAAGGAAAAGGAAAATGTCATGAACTATGACAAATTATGACAAAAGAGAAAAAAAAAAAATTGTCATAAACTATGACAATTTATGACAAGAAAAAGGGAAAGTGGAGGCTTAAAAAGAGGAAGTGGAAGCACAATTAGTGGGAAAGTGTAAGAGTGGGAAATTTTGAATTTTAAAAACTCATAATTCCCTCTAAAGTGGAAATTATAAATTATAGAATTGGAAATAGAAAATGGAAAATGAGAAATGAGAAATTAGAATTAGAATTTAAGAAATTAGGAATTCCCATAATTCATGAAAAATGGAATCAATTAATTAATAAAGATTAATTAATTGATAACAGTTAGTAAAGAGGAATAATTAATAAGATGGGATGAAATTAAATGATCAAGACATAGGAATAGACTATGGGTTATCTAATCCTATAGGAGAAATTAACAAATTGATTGGCCAAGATGATGAAATAAATGCAATATAATCCTAGTGAAGGATCATGATGAAAATACAAATCAAATATGATTATATAAATAAATGATCAAATGAAATAACTGACACTAGACGAATGACAGGAAATGGTGACTTGTCAAGGACACATGACAAGGGTTGATGACATATGCCATATGACACCACAACATTGATTGAAATTGATTGATAGGGATTAATCACAATAACACCAATGGACACAATTAATTCTATCAAATGAATTGAATAAAGACATGATTAGACATTGAAGGACTCAACAATGTCGAGGATCAAATTGATGAATAATGATGATATGCCAAGGACACACGACATATATTAATGAATGTTGATAAGGTACTAAAGGATGTAACAATGCCTAAAGGATCAATGGTGATGCGATGATATTGAAATGGTTTTTGAATTGATTCTGAGATGATTCGCATTTTGATTGAATGATGATCAAGTTGGCCAAAATATCAAAGTTAGTGAAATGATAAAACGAGACAAGTTATGATGCGAAGGTGATAAAAGAGTTGGCATGAACCATTTTTGAGCATCTACATTTTGCCCCTCTTTGATACAATGAAATTATGAGCATTGTGTTAAAGAATAATAATGAAAAAGATCAATGTCCTAGTGAAATTAAAACAAGGATGTCAGGTGCCCCCTCAAAAAAAATTGGGCAAGAAATTAACTCGAGGACAATTTTTTTGAAATGAAAAGGTGATGAGAGAAAGAGATTAATGAAAGAAACATGTGTAGAAGAAGGAAATGAGACTAAGAAGAGTGATGAAGCTTTCTTTCATAGGTGCACTTTATGTCATAAGAGTTTTATTTTTATATAGAAAATAGAATGCAATGCATTGTGACATAGAGAGCCAAAGTGAAAGTGCAAGTTGTTTGCATAGACAAACACAATGTAGACAAAGAATAACCTTATCCATCTTAAGGCATAGAGGCACACCCTAGACTATCAAAGAACATTTGAAAAAAAAAGACAAAAATGATCATGAACCATCCTAGCCACTCTCATAAATCAATTTATATCATCGAGTAGCATAGGAACATGATCAAAAGAAAACAAAACAAAAATTAAAACACTCACTAAATAGTATGAGCCAACAACCATTTTGATCTATTGTTACTTGCTTTTTTAAGTGTTGGTTGGGATTTCAAAGATTGATGTTTCACAAGTTGATTGTTGAAGGTTGGTTCTAGTAGTTATGTGTGGATCTCGTCAAAGAATCATTTTGTTAAAGTGCAAAATTTAAATTAGAGTCTGCATGTGCAAGTGTTTAAAAAAAGAAGTGATTATTTGCATTGATTATGTACAAGATTTATTGTGAATTTTTAGGATTTTTCTTCTTTTTTTTTTCCAAAAATATTTTGGTTTTTTTTGTGTTGTAGTTTTTTTCAAGACATTTTGCAATTTTTGGGTTTTTTTCAAGTTCATATGTATTTTTTAATGTCTTTTCTAGGATATTTGATAATTTTTAGGGATTTGTTTAGGACATTGTATGATTTTTTAAGGGAATTTTTCAAGACATTTTATGACTTTTTTTGAATTTTTTTCAGAATCATATTTGATTTTTTTAAAAAAAATTTCAAGATCATATGCGATTTTTTTTGGATTTTGTTCAAGATCTTTAAGGTATTTGTAGAGAAAGAATTGCCCCTAGTGTCTAGCAAGGCAAGGATATTGTGGATGAACAAGTGCAAAAGGTAGATGGACATTAAAAAATGGTCACTTAAGATGTCTTTAAGGTTGGGTCACCAAGGACTATCCACAGAAGTGGGAGGACATATTTTATGACCACTTATTGAAGCAGAGTCTTTGTGCTCTATTCTTCCTTCTCCTAGATGCCTTCTCTTTGACACCCTACAACCACTTTGCAATTCGGCACACCAACAACTCTTTCTTCTTTGCCTATGACTCCTTAAATAAAAGTCTAGAATTGCTTTTCCCGCTTGATTCTTCCCTCCTTTAATTTTAGTTTGAATGGATTAGGTAGGATTCATTGAATCTAACCCACATCTTGTTCCTTCTAGAAACATCATGAAGAATCCTCTTGAATTCACTCAAAAATAGTTTACATAAAATTATATGCCACCAGCTCATCATCCTTATCCTCCAACTAGTTCACAAAATTCAAGGTAACAAACTTGTAGACTCAGATTTGGCAAATCTTTGACTTTTCCACTAATGCAAGAACTCGGTACTATTGGAATTTTGGTGCTTGGCACATATTGTGTTACTCAGCATCAACTATGTTCTACTGATGCTCGACACCTACTGTGGATTCACTTGGCATCCACTAAGATTTACTAATGCTTGGCACCTGTTACTTTGCTCAGCACCTGAACATGCTCAGCTCCTTCTATATCACTTGGCACGCATTAAATTTTTCTTTTGCTCGGCACCAACTGAGAACTTTCTCGGCTTGAACTAGCTTGCTCGGCACTCACTAATGAACTTAGTTAAGCTTTGTAGTCATCCTTGTTGCAACTTATTCCTCTAATTTTTCTAAGTGTGGTCGGTCTCAGTATCTTCAAGTATATTATCAATACATCATTTTACCATTGTCTTAATTGATCCTTGCACTTCATTAAAAAACCATAACTCAACCTTTCCCTTAGGTGCTTTTGTTACATCTTGTTGATTAAATCATCTTCATCAATCAACTAAGTGATAGTACTTAGATCACATAAGCAATTGTCATTCCAACAAATAGCAGGTTTGACATCAATGACAAAACAATGATTGAAAACATTCTTTATCAACCATCTTCCTTCTTTGCAACAATCTCCTTCTTTGATAGTATTCATTTTCAATTAGATTTCCAACAATCTCCCTCTTTGCCATTGATGGAAAACCAAACTGATCAACCAAGTTATCAAAATGCTAACTAGGTTAAAATAGTAAATCAAATGCCATAAAAAAAAAAATTTCAAAACTATTCATTCTTTTAGCAACATAAATTGACTTATGACTCCCTCTAAATTCTTATGCTAATAAACTGTCTTCTCCCTTTTTGTTCTGCTATTCCTCTGATTGATTCTTGTTTGCATTATTTTCTCCCTCTGAGCTATGATTTCCTCTACATATCTTAACATTCCCTTTTTTTTCTTTTATGTATCTGATCACCATTGTTCAATGACTGCCTCTTACGTTATTTCTCCCTTTATATCCATTGATCATGTTCTGATATTCTGGTATTAGCTACTTCCCCCTTTGTCCATTTGATCCTATAGATTTGATAGTTTCTTGCTACTTCTCCCTTAAATATTGATCAATTTCTTATTACTTCTCCCTCTTTGACAATAATGTCAAAGACTTATTATCTCAACATCTTAACATGTAGGTGTAGCATTGTTAGGTACTCCAATTTCTCCCTCTGTCACCTTGCTTGTGACTAATTTGGAACTTCAGCACTTTGATTACTTTAGGCATGATCCTAAAGTAAATATCCTTTGCACCAATTTTTAATATGTGAACAATCCATTCATTTGATGCAGGGCAGTCTTGGTTTATCTTAAGTAGCCTTGGCTAGGGGTATCACCCCTAATTTACCTCTAAGGTACTCAAAAAAATCTTTACGCAGTGCTTTTGTAAAGATGTCAGCAATCTATTACTTAGAGCTGACATATTCCATTCTCACTTGCTTGTCTTCCACCAATTCTCTTACATAGTGATACTTAATTGCAATATGCTTTATTTTGGCATGCATCACAAGATTCTTTGATATGTTGATGGCACTTGTGTTATCACAATAGAGTATCACAAGTTTAGTTACCTCTTCCTTCATACCTTGCAACAAATGTTTGATCCATACAATATTAGTGTAGTTGATAGTAGTAGCAACATATTCCACTTCTATTTTGGATTGTGAGGTACAACTTTGCCTTTTGTTGGTCCAAGTAATCAATCTTTTACCTAAGAAAAGTGCTCCTCCACTGGTGCTTTTTTTGTCATCAATATCACCTTCCCAATTTGCATTAATGTAGGCTTTCAACTCAAACTTTTCACTCCTCTTGTAGTATAAACCAAAGTCATCAATTCCTTTTAGGTACCTTAGTATTCTCTTTACTACCATCAAATGATTTTCTCTTACGTTATAGAAAATCTTGCCACTATTCCAATAGCTAATGCAATGCCTGGTCTACTATGTACAACATACTACAACTTTCCAATCATTGATCTATACATTGTCTGATTTACTTCAACTAACTCATCATTATTTGATAACATATGTCCTGTTACCATTGGTGTATTGACTAGTTTTGAGTCTTCTAATCCAAATATCTTGAGTATCTCCTTGATGTATTTTGATTGGGTCACAAATATGCCATGCTTCAGTTGATGTACTTGTAATCCAACAAAAAATTTGATTTCTCCAAACATTGACATCTCAAACTTAATTTTCATTTGCTCAGCAAAATCTTTGCATAGAGCATCTTTTCCTCCAAATATTATATCATCAACAAAGATTTTAGATATCAAAATGTCTTTACCTTTTTCTGCCTTGATGTACAGGTTGTTGTTGTCATATGTTCTCTCAAATCCTATCTTCACAAGATATTTATGTAGTCTCTCATACCATGCTTTAGGTGATTGCTTCAAACCATAGAGTGCTTTATGCAATTTGCAAACCATATCCTTGTTGTTGTTATCAAAAAAATCCCTCTAGTTGTTCTATGCAGACTTCCTCTTCTAGTATACCATTCAGAAAAGCAGACTTTACATCCATCTAATAGACTTTGAAACCTTTGTAAGTAGCATATGCAAGTAGTTTTCTTACTCCTTCCATTCTTGCAACAAGGGAAAATGTTTCCCCATAGTCCAATCCTTCTTGTGCATAGCCTTTGCAGACTAATCTGGCCTTTTTTCTTGTTATCTCACCATTCTCATCAAGTTTGTTCCTAAAGACCCATTTGGTACCAATTACATTTTTATCAGCTAGTCTTGGAACTAGAGTCCATGTTTTGTTCTTCTCAATCTAATCTATCTCCTCTTCCATAGCTTTATGCCAATTATCATCTTGTAGTGCATCTTTCACTATTTTGGGCTCAATCTTGCTCAGAAAACATGATTCATTCCTTAGTCTATTCCTTGTCATTGGTCCAGCTTCCTTGTCTCCAATGATTTTTTCTACAGGGTGATGTCTTCTCACATACCTAGATAATATTGGTTCTATCCTTCTTTCCATATTTGGCCCTTCAGCTTTAGAATCACTTTGCACACCACTTTCTGGTGTTTCATTATCTCTTCCATGTGTACTAATTTTAGAGTCAGAATGTGCATTTTCTTCATTCTACAACTCAGCTTCTGAATGTAGCTCGACATTCATTCGTTGTGACTCGGTTGATACAAAAACTTGTTGTTGATTTTCAACTTGATTGGTAGCTTCATCTTTAATAGATATTCCTTCATAGAAGCATACAAAGGATCTATAATATTCTGGTTTCTTGGATTCATCAACTTGGACTTCTGCATACTCATCAAAATTTACATTTGCACTCTCCACAATCTTGTTAGTGCTAGTATTCAAACACTTATATGCTTTGCTTCTTGCTTCTAGTGGAGTATCCAAGGAATATGTCTTCATCACTCTTTGCATCAAACTTGCCATTTTTAGCATCTTTAAGAATATAGTATTTGTAACCAAACACTTTGAAATGTTTTACATTAAGTGAGTGACCATACCATAGTTCAAAAGGTGTTGCATTTGTTCCTTTCTTGACTTGTACTCGATTCAGGGTATAAACAACAATACTTACAGCTTCTCTCCAGTATTGTAGAGCAAATTTTTCTCCATCATCAAGGTTCTGGAACAGTTTATTACTGATTTATTCCTTCTTTTTGCAATGCCATTCTATGGGGGAGTTCTTGATGCTGATGTTTGTCTTTTGATTCCTTTGTCATTGCAAAATATCTCAAATTCTTTTGATGTAAACTCTCCTCCTCTGTTTGATCTTAGACACTTTAGACATTTTCCTGTTTCCTTTCCAATCATAGCCAAGTACCACTTAAACATTTGAAATGCATCAAATTTTTGCTTTAAGAACATGGCAGTCATCATCCTAGAGTAGTCATCCACAAATAGCATTATGTATCTATCTCCTTGGTAGCTTTGCACTTCTATTGGGCCACATAGGTCAGTATGCACTAACTCTAGTACTTCTTTGGAAGAGTAGGTTTTACTTTTGAAACTTGACTTAGTCATCTCTCCTAGTTGACATTGTTTGCACATTGTATTTTTAGGCTTCTTTAACTTAGGCAAACCTCTGACTTCCTTCTTTTTGTTGATGCTAATTAGATTGTCAAAGTTAACATGACATAACCTTTTATGCCATAACCAAACATCATCAAGTCTAACAATAAGACAAGTTGCATCTTCCATATCTAAGTAAAACAAATTACTCCTATCTTGTTCACCTTTTCCTATCAGATTTTCATCAATATCATAGATTTTGGCAGTTTTGTTTCCAAATTCTACTTTGCAACCTACATTGCCTAATTGTGATACACTTAGCAAATTGTAGTTCAATCCTTCAACATAGTATGCATTATCACATAAATTTTTCTCTGTAAGTTTAATAGAACCTTTTCCTTTGATTTGGCATGGAGCATCATTTCTAAATCTAACACTATTTCCATTATATTGAGTAAAGGTAATAAAATTACTTTTGTCTCCTGTCATGTGATGTGAGCATCCATTGTCTATGATCCACTTGTCATTCTTGTTCACATAGGTTACAAGTGTTGTTGCCTCATCTTCATATGATTCATCCTTCATGGTTACATAGACTACCTCATCATCATTCTCATCAGAATCTTCTTCAAAAATGTAGCATTTTTTGCCTTTGTCCTTGTAATCTTTGCTATCATCTTCTCTTTTGTTCTTATACTTGTTTCCTCTTTTGTAGTTCTTCTTCTATGTACACCTTGTAGCAATATGTCCTACATCATTGCAATTAAAACAAATGATAGGGAGCATACCTTTGAATTTACCTTTGCCTCTGTGGGATCTTCTTGCCAATAATGGTTCCAACTGTTCCACATCTTCCTCATCTGTGTTGTTGTCACTAGATGCATGTTTTCCTTTTCTATTCTTCCTCTTTGATTTCACCTCCTCAATGTCTTTCAATGATAGCTTAGCTTTGAAAGTAGATTCAAAATTCTTAAGTATGTAGTTATCATAATTGGACAACTCAAATATAGTAAGTCTTCCCACTATACCTTCAAAGGTTAACTGATTCCTTGGGACACATCTCAACTCTTGGATGGCTGAGACTCGAATAGCATAGATGGGGAGTAGGGTTCTTAAGTATTTTCTATTAATAGTATCATCTTCCAAATAACCACCCAAACTTCTTATTGCGCTTACCACTTCTTTCATTCTAGAGGCATATTGAGCAGCGTTCTCACCTTCCTCCATTTTCATGTCATCAAACTTTCTTCTAAGGCTTTCTCTTTTTTCTCTTTGAACATTTTGATCTCCTTCATAGATGTCTAATAGGGCTTTCCACATCTTGAATGTAGAATCACATCCTTTGATGTCATCAAATTCAATGTAGCTGAGTGCAAAGGCAATCTCTAGCATTGTCTAATTGTGCTCCTTCCTTTTTTTCAAATCATCTACAAAAAGGGGTCCAGCTGGATGTACATGTTCCACTCCAATTGAGGTTTTTGCATAATCACCTATTGATCCAAGGTGGATTTTCATTAGGCTTTTCCATGCAGCGAAGTTATCTCTATTTAGCTTGGGAACATCTCTCTTGGACATCTTGATCTTCTTGCTTCTAGTACCTTGAAACTAAATTAGCAGACGACTCTAATACCAATTGTTAGAAGTGTTTTAGAATACCTGAGAGAGGGGGGGGGGGGGGGGGGGGGGGTTGAATCAGTTATTCAAGGTCTAAATGTCCAATTTAAACTTTTTTATTAAGTAAAGTGAGCCTATTAAACTTGTGCATGCATCCAAGCTTAAACTTTCCTACTTAGCAAGTTACTATGAATCAACATGCAAGCATAACACATAACACAATGATTTACATAGAAACCCAATTTGGGAAAAACCACCAGTAACATGCTCTCAATTCTCACTCTTCTAAAGTGATGCCCTATGAAAGACCTACCCTATTAAAGGCTACAACACACTATTAGATGTGACCTAGTTAAAGGATTTAACCACCCTGTTAGAAGTGGGCCTAGTTAGAGGACTTTAGAACATTCACTTGAAATGTCACCATATTAAAGGATTTACAAATAGCTATTAAACCAACCTAAGTCCATAGGATTTTTACCCTAGCTTGCACAATTGTTAGAGAGTAACAACAAGGGCTTTTGACCTAATTACAATTCACAAATTATCTTGCAAATTTCATATCTCTATTCAACTCTTCACAATTTGCCTGGATTTCAATCTATGTAGCTTTGATAGTTTGTCTTCCTTTCAATATTTGTCTCCTTGAGTCTTCATGCATGATGTACTAGTACAATCTCTTCTCCCTAACCACTTATCGAAGCAAAGTCTATGTGCTCTATTCTTCCTTCTCCTAGATACCTTCTCTTTGACACCAGGCAACCACTTCACAATTTGGTAAACTAGCAACTCTTGCTTCTTGGCCTATGACTCCTTAAATAAAAGTCTAGAATTTCTTTTCCTAATCAATTCTTCCCTCCTTTAATTTCAATTAGAATGGATTAGGTAGGATTCATTGAATCTAACCCACATCTTGTTCCTTCTAGAAACATCATGAAGAATCCTCTTGAATTCACTCAAAAATGGTTTACATAAAATTCTATGCCACCAGCTCATCATCCTTATCTTTCAACTAGTTCACAAAATTCAAGGTAACAAACTTGTCAGCTCATATTTGGCAAATTTTTTACTTTTCCAATAATGCAGTAGCTAAGCACTTTTAAAATTCTAGTGCTTGGCACATACTATGTTACTTGGCATCAATTACATTTTACTAATGCTTGGCACCTACTATGGATTCACTCGGCATCCACTAAGATTTACTGATGCTCAGCACTTGTTACTTTTCTCGGCACCTGAACATGCTTGGCTCCTTCTATATCACTCGGCACACATTAAATTTTGCTTTTACTCGACACCAACTAAGAATTTGCTTGGCTTGAACTAGCTTGCTTGGCACTCACTAATGAATTTAGTTAAGCTTTGTAGTTATCCTTGTTGCAACTTATTTCTCCAATGTTTCTAAGTATGGCCAGCCTCTATATCTTCAAGTATATTATCAATACATCATTTTACCATTGTCTTCATTGATCCTTGTAGTTCATTACAAAAACATAGCTCAACCTTTCCCTTAGGTGTTTTTGTTACATCTTGTTGATTCAATCCTTTCATCAATCAACTAAGTGATAGTACTTGGATATCATAAGCAATTGTCATTCCAGAAAATAGTAGGTTTGACATCAATGACAAAACAATGATTGAAAACATTTTTTATCAACCATCTTCCTTCTTTGCAAACAATCTCCTTCTTTGATAGTATTCATTTTCAATCAGATTTCCAACAGTATATGTTTGGATCTAGATTTTGAAGGGATACCAACACCTTAAGAGTGAACTTTAAGACTGAGGTCATGACCTTTATAATCATTTTTGATATAATGGTTTTGACATACTTTGTTCTTCGATGTTAGACCCTTTGACTCGATAATGTTTTTGATGTGTGGGATACTTGCTACTATATGGGAGTCCATTTTTAGTTGTATATGATATGGAATACTTGATAGGACAATGAATTGCACTAGACTTGACAAAACTAGGTGAACCCATTTGAAGTGAAGGGGGTTCATGAACATCTTTCACAAGTGTATTTAGGCTATGAGGGGGATCAGGAAGGAAAATTGAATTGTGTAATAGAATAGGAGTAGTGGTAGGATCATCTAGTAGGATGGGATCTTGTGGAGGATTTGGAGGGATGGCTGGATCTTGTGATAAATGCATAAGGATAATGGGATCATGTAGTGGACATGAAGGAATGGTGGGATTTTTTGGATAATCTAGGAGTGAAGGAATACTTTGATCTTGACTTGGATTTGGATCATCAAGAAATATGGAAGGGTGATCTTGATCTCTCTTGGAAAGTGAAAGGTTAAGGGGAAATGGATTATCTTGGAAAATAGGGTTATTGTAAAGATTAATGGAAATGAGGTCTTCATCAATGATTGGATTTGATTGGATATTGTTTTGACCTTGATCTTCATTATTTTTAGGACTTATTTCTATATTGTTTAGATCATCCTCTTGACATAGGGTATGAAAGTTTGAAAAGGGATTAGTGGTTTTAAGTAAAGGAGATGGAATTTGAGTTGGACTATATGAAATAGTATTGCTTGGAGATGAGGGACATAATATTATTGGTTCTAGGAATTGAGAATCATGAAAGGGACTTATGTCAAGGATGGGACTAGTTGGAAGTTGTTTAATGGATAGCCCCTGGGAGGTTTCAACATTGGAAGTGAAACTTGTGGGTGATAAAGGGAAATGTTCTTGGGAGTTTTTGGGATATGAAAGGATAGAGAAACACAAGAATGTTTCTTGAAGGTAAGTGTTTTGAGGGGACATTGGTGTTGCGTCAACGTGAATGTTTTGGGATGAGCCATTGCTAGACATAGGTGAATTGTTATCATCATCCTTTTCAAATAACTTTTGAAAGATTTTCTTAATAGTATAATATTTGGATTTTCTTTGCTTGGATGATTGTGTTGGTGTTGTAGAATTGATATGTACATCTTGTTTGGATTTATTTGGTTGATGATGTTCCTCAAAAGGAATTTGATTGATCATGTTTGTTTGATGTGAAAATTTTGACATGCTTGAGTTGGTGTTTGTTTGATAAAGATTTATTGGATTTGTTTGTGAGTTTGAGGACACAAAGTGTTGTTGATCAAATGTTTTCAAAGGCCAAATTGTTTGTAATTGAATTGTTGGGATCAAAGATTGTGACATTTCTTGTGGTTCACTTGATTCAAGTGCAATAGGATTGGATTGATCATGTTTAAGGTCTTCAATTAGAAGTATTTAGTTGAATTTTTTCTTTGCCTCTATAAGTTGTGTAATAATTTTTGCCATTTTTGATCTATCCATGAGATATTTTACATGAGCTTAAGGAAAAGTTTGTAATGGAAAATTGTAAAGTTTAGCCATGTTGTAGCCTCATTTTATACTAGATTCCATTTTCTCTTGAACCTTTTTAGCTTTTTTATCCAATTTATTTTGCAACCTTTTGATAAGGAGTATGTAAGATTCAAGTGATTGATCATAAGTTTTTGAGGGTGTCATTTGTGTTTGATCAAAAGAGGTAATGTTATTTGAAGTGTATTCCATGTTGGGGTCAAAATCTTGTGTTTGAACAAAAGGTGTTTGTGAAGTGCCCATGATGTTTGGATGAAAACCTTATTGTTGCACATGTATGTCTTGTGTTGGGTCAAAGGATGTTTGTGGGTTCTTGTCACTTGAAATGTACATGGTTTGGTATGGACCTTGTTGCATTGTGGAAGTTTTTGATCTAGTAAAAATTGGCACGATGTCTATGGATGTATGCAAACGCACCTAACTATGAGGGTGTATGCAAAAATGCAATTTATTTTTGGACTTTGGGATTTTTAAATGAAAATTCAAGATAAGAGTTTATGTATGCAATGTGGTGGGTGTTTAGGACATGTAAAGTTAAAGTGTAATTTATGGGTATGCAAAGGTTTGCCTATGCAAAAAAATGTTTGGCTGAAATGTTTGGACTTGACAAAGTTTGTGTTGATGGTGCTCCTTGGACTTTGGAGGCTTTTGATCTTTGGAGAATGTTTTTGAATGTGATATGAAAATGTTTTGGATATTGATATGAAAATGCAAAATGCAATTGTTTTTTTGGATTTGTGGGATAAGTAAATGATATACAAACCAAGGTTTGTGCAATTATGGCTTGTGAAAGCTAGGATAATGAAAAATGAGGACAACGTTATGCAACCTAGGGTTATGCAAGATGAGGACTATGAAAACTAAGGACATGCAAAAGGAGGTTTGAATTTTGAGGAAATTTTTTGGAAAATACAAGGCTAAGAATCTAACCTTACAAGGATGAATATTGGATCTTGACCAAGAAAGAAAGGACAAAATCAGAATGATAAAGTTGATAAGAGGACTAAGTCAAATCCATTAGGACATAGATAAAATTTGACTTAAAGAAAATGATACAAAGACCAAGGTCAAGATCCTTTATTCATCCAAATAAGAGAATACTCTAAGACTTATGTTTTTTTGGAATCTCTACCAAATTCAAAGGGTCCTAGGTTAAAAATGAGGGTTATGATAGCATCAAAATGAGGGTTATGCAAGGATCTAGATGCAAAAAGAAGATTAAGATTGGAACAAAATGATGACTTGGAGGATAAAAATGTGGATTAGGGTGTGAAAAATGAGGATAATGTAAGGTATGATAAGTGCAAAATGAGGATAATGTAGGGATGAAGATGGGGGCTATGCTATG